>CAWUFW010004506.1:15000-377500 GCA_963921515.1 Calotriton arnoldi | reverse complement strand
ATATATATATATATATATATGTATATATATTCCCTGGTGTCTAGATACAGTTATCAGTACCCCCGGATTCACAGTTTCATTTACCAGTGCACTGGTTTCTTATACATTTTTCCACACTATCGCTATGGTGACCATTGTTCATGCCTTAATCACTGCCCTTGTAGGGTTGCCTCACACCTGTCCCTCATAAATGAATTTTAAGTAGGACTTCTTCATAATGGCCAGTTTGTCCAAGCTGTTTGACGGTTCTGCATATGTATCCATTCACTTAACACCTGGAGCTGGGAGGCCCAATAATACTGCTGCACACACTGAGCAGCCCTATGCCACCATTATAAACTGACAAAGCACGTTCAGTGCTGTTGGTTTCGAGTCTCCATCCCATAGCAGGATCCTCAAACACCCATCCAGCAGACTGAAGTATGTGTCTTATGTGTCCTGGTCCCCATATGGGGTGTTTTACAGGACACAGGTACATATTGGAAGAACAATCATTGTGAAAACAGAAAAGGGCATTTTTCGCCATTGTTTCCTCTCCTCCCCAAACTCAGCCATGATTGCGTGTAGATTAAGTTAAAGAAAAGCTTCAAACTTTCTTGTGACATCTATCCACAAAAATGTAACTCCCTCTTGGTTCATGCAAGTAAATCTACAGAATCAGTACTGTGGATTTCTCCCAGCCAGCTTGCATAGCCTCTACAGTCCTGTGTCTTCTGCATATTTTATAACATCTTCTGCATACTAAGATATTCTATCCTCTTTCCTTGCTCCTACTCTAAAAGCATGCACCCCATACACTGCTCTCTCCCAAAAGGCCAGTGGTTCAATCTTCATTGCACACAAAATCTGATAAAAGGGGGAATCCATGTCATGTACCACTCCTCAAATCAAGCAGTTTGGATCATACCCAGACGACACTTACTGATCATGTGGATTCTGAGTAGAGCAGCCATGTGTAAGAAAGTTCCCTCTTTCTGCATGGTTGCACCCACTTTTTGCTGAATTGCTGATGTGATTGTACTGAGTGTGCCCTGGGCTCCTGCTAATCAGGTACCCAGGGCCTATGTTCTTTCCCTAAAACTGCATTGAAGCCTAAACCCAATTGGCATCTCTGGCCACAGGTCAGCCCCTGGTAAATGGTACCACAGGTACCCAAGGCACTGTGACCAGAGAAGGCCTCTAAGGGCTGCAGCACTTATTGTGCCACCCTTAGAGGTCCTGTACAATTACACTCACACACTGTCTTTGCAGGCTGCGTGTTTTGGTGCATAACAAAGTGAAGAGTCGACATGGCACATATCCCTGTGTGCCATGCCTACAACCCACTGCCCCGGCATAGATCAGTCACCCCTCTAGCTGGTTGCACTATACCAGTGGTGATGGTACAGGTGCATGAGCCCTGTACCCCTACAGTGTCTAAGTCCATTCTTAGACATTGTAAGTGCAGTGCTGCCATTAAGAGTATATGGTGCTGGAAGTTTGTCATTACGAACTCCACAGCACCATAATGGCTTCACTGAAAACTGAGAAGTTTGGTATCAAACTTCTCAGCACATTAAACCCACACTGATGCCAGTGTGGGATTTAATGAAAAATGCACACAGAGGGCATCTTAGAGAGGCCCCCTGAAAACTAACCTACCACTAGTGTCCAGCCTGAGTGGCTGCTTTCAGCTGCCACCACCAGACATGTTTCTGGACCCCTGGGTCGAGAGCCTGCTGCTCTCTGGGGCCTGAAACAATGCACATCCTGGAACGAGGTGCCAAGCCCCCTCCCCCAGGATGGGCAGGGTTCTCGAAGGGGAAGCTTCAAAGGCTTGCCGCCTTTGTGACCTTCACCAGGTCACTTGATGCTTTCTGAAACTGGTCCCCACTGGTTCTGACCCCCACTTTGGGCGGGAGAACCGGCGGGAAAAACAAATGAAGAGGTGTGCCCACCTCTGCCAACTCCACCCCTCAGGTGGGGGAGGAGAGGTGAAGCACAACTCTCAGTCCCCGCCATCTTGCAGATGGGGGACTCAGCCAACCAGGGAAAGGCTTATGCCCCCCTCCCACTGGAGGGTGGCATAATAGGGGGTGTACCCACCCCAGGGAAGGGACCCATTGGTCCCAACCTTTTTACCTACCTGTAACGCCCCTAAATCTAGTATTTAGGGGCACCCCTGAACCTTGCTTCCTCAGACAAGAAGAAACTACAAGAGAAGAAGAAGAAGGACCGAACAGCCATGCAGAAGCTAACAAGAGGAAGACGTCCACTGACTTGGCCCCAGCCCTACTGGCCTATCTCCACCTCGAACCTGCTCCTGCGAAATCCCGGTGTGTCCTGCAGCAAGCAACCTCGAAAACCCCGGAGGACCTGCCTGCCTTCAACCTCAAAGACTGTCTCCTGTGAACACCGGATTTGTACATCTGCAACCTCTGGTTCTGGCCGGACACCGTGGATCCGCCCCACCCTGCACCCCCCGTCCACGGCCTAAGCTTGAGTGGGCAAACACCACGAGGAGATCCCCCCCCGGGGATCCTAACCCGAGATCCGGCGACTCCTGACCTGCCTCAAGCCTCCAGCCGACGCCTGCAGCCTAAATCCGGAAGGCCCCCCGAACTGCGACCAGGAGCTGGTAAGAAGATCCGACCCCAAAAGGCACCCCTGCAGCCGACGCCCCACGGCCTTGGGTGGCCAAACAGACCGTGCCTAACCAACCCCCAACTTACCTCTCGAAGTGGTGGTCGCACCCAGAAGACCTTCGTCCCCAAGCCTGCAGTGCCTTTGCAAACCGGAGGTTCCCCATTGCAAACAGGACGCCCGATGTTGAAACAGCACCCTGCACCCTGCCGCCCTAGTACCGACGAGGGTGCACCTTTGGTGCTACTTTGCTTCCCCATTTGCCCTGAGCAAAAGTCTAGGAGCTTTGCTCCCACAACCAAGTGGCCTGCTCGTCAGCAACCACCAACCGGAGGCCCCCTATCCCCAACTGCATAACATTGGGCCTCAGCACTCTGCACCCGGCCGCCCTAGTGCCGCTGAGGGTGTAACTAGAGTGCATCCTTGACCTTGGGGGACCCCTGAGTCTACCCCCAGAACCTCAACTCCCACTACCAAATACTTACCTCAAAACCGATAACACTATTTTCCTCCATAGGATAACATTGACTGTTTTTCTTGGAAAAGTTTCTAAGTGTGGAGTTTGAAAACCTAAAGAAATTCTTTAAAAATTTACTATTTAACCTAAACGATTTTACTTAATTGTTTACAGGAAATGTCCCAGAGTAGTAGCCAGGTACATTACTCTGAGTAAGAAAAGTAATCTAAAAAGTAACTTACCTGGTATTTTAGTGAAAAGCCCATTCAAGTCTATGTACTGTATTTACAAAATGTACGAGTTACTTACCTTCGGTAACGATGTATCTGGTAGAGACGTTGTCTAGCCGCAGATTCCTTAACTTAGAATATCCCCAGGCGTCAGACTGGATCCGGAAAATTTTGCGCAGCAGTACCTCTGCGCGCCGGGGGGCGGCGCCGCCTGGCTCCGCCCTGACGTCGTCCCCGGACATGACGTCAGTGGAGCCATATAGGACCCTCCCGGCGCGCTGACGTCAGTTTTCTTCGGAGGAACTTTTCCGCGCTACAACGCGGAGCCCCCAGCAAAACTGTGAGAATATGGGAACAGTGTGCGAATAAAAAAGAGAATTGGTGAGAAAGCACCATGAACGACAGTGAGAAGTACTGTCGACTGAAAGGTGTTGAAAAGGAAAGAGGAATACTCTGAGAAGCCAATTCGCAAGAGCGAAGTGAATGTCACCCCTGAGGGAAAGCGACCTTCAAAAAGAAGACGGAGGCAGATGACAGAAAGTCTGCACTGGATGAGAGGAAATGAAGAGGGCAGAACAGTAAACTGAGAAGCAACCCCGCAAAAGCGAGAGAGTGCCCACTCCTGAGGCAAGACGGCAAGAATGAGCCGAGAGCGACAGGCAAAAAAACACCCACCCATAGGATTAAGAAAAGAAATAGGGAGACCGTGTCCCCTGTGAGAGAAGTACCGGTCGTAGGAACAGGCCCAAAAGAGACCGGAACACTAATTGACTGCAGGAGCGTCAACAGAGAAGGCGGGTGGGAGGGTAGAGAACACCAGTAGGTACCATACGGGAAAAAACTGATGCGTAAAAACGCAGAAAGACACCTGAATCCACTGTCCCAGCATGAAAATGGGGAGGGGGGGGGGGGGGGGGGAAACAAGTAAACCAAAGGAAGAGGCCAACAGGGAGCAAGGCGAAAAAACGCCGCCCCGTAGAAGGACAAGCCACCCCAAAGGAGGCGAAAGCCGAAAACCCCACCTGAAAAGGTCCTCGCAGATCGGGGAGGATGGGTGGGCGTTAAGGAATCTGCGGCTAGACAACGTCTCTACCAGATACATCGTTACCGAAGGTAAGTAACTCGTACATCTGATAGAGACATCTAGCCGCAGATTCCTTAACTTAGAATAGATACCAAAGCCATACCCCATTGGAGGCGGGTCTGCGACAGAACCCCACTAAGTTCCCAAGGGAACAGAAGTGTCAACCAGCTGGCTAAACACAGTGGGGAGAGCGCTGCCAGAAAGGCCAACACCGGACCAGGAGACTCCGGAGGAAGTGGCCAACAATGAGAGGCAAAAGGCATCAAAGACTGCCGAGGGCGGCAGGAAATCCCTGTTGGTCAACAGCGGAGAAAATGAGCACAAACCCAAAAGGGGGGGGGGATGTGGAATAAGAGTTGGCACCTGCCGTAGCCGGAGAGGTACGAATGCAGGATGTGAAGGACCCACAGGATCCGATGGACCGTAGAAAGAGGAAGGGTTAACTAGGGCACAAGGACATACCGAGTCCGAGGGCCATGCATGACAGTGAAGAAACACTGTGAGAGCGGGAACAGCAGCGGGAAGATGCTGACTACGCCCAAGATGAGTTAGTGTTACAAGAAACACAAAACCTGCCAATGCACCTGTAACGCAAAAGGGCGGACAGCCTAAGGCAGATAAGAACGGTAACAACCAGTTCCACGCACGAGGGCAACAGAAGTACACCAAGAAACCTGGATGTACCGCCAGAACCACACCATGGAAGGAGAAGGCCCCATGAAGCGCCACGAGCAAAGCTAAGACACAAGAGGCGCATAACCAGGCGCAGTGTGTGAACGGCGCTCACGAAAAGTGAGGGACCAGACCTCGGCGACTACCCGGAGTAGTAAGCATGTGGGAGGCATATGTGTGGGTAGCACACTGGTGAGAAAGAAAAAACACCAGAGCCCCAACAGCCACGCAGCAGCGGCATTGGGGAGAACAATGCCCAGAGCGAGAGCAACAGCCACCGACGGTGGAGCAGACCCATTGGCTATCGGGAGAGAGGCAAGGAGGCCAGGCCAGCCGTGATGTGTCCAGAATCAAAGGGCGTAGAGTTGACCTCGAGACCGGAACCTCGCGTTCCAGCTCGAAAATTGGCATGTAGCCGGGAGACCACATCAGCTCCCTGAACACGCCCCATGAGAGAACAATGCTCTGAGGAGACCGCCCCCGCTGAGAGCAGCAACCGCAGCCCGAAGGAAAGCACGCCAGCCCTGCGCGGAACGCAACAGGGGCATGATAAACGGTGGCAGAAGAAGTGCCAAAGGCAAGGCACAAGACAAGGAAGACCAACCATGTCTGGAGCCAGAACGCCACCATGGAGAGCAAAGTCCACCTGGAAAGGGCTACGCAGCATGGATATAGCAGAGTAAAACGAGGCAACAGAAGTCACCAGAGGAAAAACGGACCAGCCGGAGACACTAGGGAGCAGGCATGGTACGCCGATAGAACACAGAGGGAGAGAGCCGAGCTACGTAGGAGTGCTCAGGGACAACGACAGAGCCTTCCGACAGGGCGGCCACGGATGGAACAGCCGCAGCGAAGAACCATGAGGAGACGGGAAGGAGCAGAAAGCCCTTCCGTCCTGAAGAAAGGAATTGGGAAAATGCAGGCCAGCAGCCGACACCCCACCAATGGCACGCAAGAAGGCCCCTGAAGGGCCCGCAGCAGCAGCGTGCAAAACACACAGGCACAGCCGCAGGATGACCGAGTGAAAAGGACCCTACAGAAGCGAACAAGACAACTGTGGAAGGAAGGCAGCTATATAATAGCAAACAAATACCCCACATAGGGTAAGTGTCAACCCCAACCAGGGGCTCCTCTGGAGCGGAAGCTCAAGACAGAGGACGTAAAAGTGGAACTTAGAAACCACAGGCTCCAAACACATAACCCGTGGAGGAAGGGTGCAACCTGAACCACCAGGCTATAGGAACTGAGAAGGATAAGCAGCAAAACTGCTGCATAAATGAAATGAAATACGGCGAGGAGCCGCCCAGGCCGATCAGGCAGTACAGCATGAACCCGGCCCAACATGAGGCAAGACAACAGAGCAGGGTGAGGACAAGGACCTCAACCGGAACAAAAACTACGAAAGGTGAGACAGAAGGCGGCGAACCGCAGAGTCCGCATGTGCGTCAAACAGGGACACACCATCAAAAGGCAAATCCCGGAGAGTGTCACGGACATTGTCGGGGAAACCCCCGTCGCGCAGCCAGGAATGGCGGCACAAGGCAACGGACTGCGCCATTGTCCTACCCACCGAATCGGTAGAATCAACGGCGGACCGAATCGTAAACCGCGCCATTTCTCTGCCTTCGTGAATGTAACGAGCCATATCAGCCCGAGGACACTCAGGGAGGGCAGGCAAAAGACACTCCACGGAGTCCCAAAGGGCAGAAGAAGCCCTGGCAAAAACGCAAACTGTGTTGAGAGCACGTAATGCAGAACTAGCGGACGCAAAAATGTTGCGTCCACATGTCTCCAGCCAACGAGACTCCCTAGTAGGAGGCTGCAGTAGAGGCGGAGAAGAAGGCTGCATGGTGAAAGACACCTGCACCACAAGACCGTGAGCAGTAGGCTGAAGGGACAAACAGGATGGGCCCCCAGGGGCCGGACGATGCCGATGCGCAACGGCCCTGTCGACAGCATCTCCTGAAGAGGGACGCGCCCAAGTCCCGAGAAGGGTGTCGAACAACAAGCCGCCAAAGGGCAGCAAGGGCTCAAGATCCACAGCACCTTGGTGGAGGAGATCCAACAACGGATCAGAGGACAAGAGGATAGAGGGAGGGTGCAAGTGCAAAACAGCTGCCGCCCTGCGAACAACCCGTAAAAATAAAGCACCAGAGTCAGTGGGCGTCCGGGGGGGGGGGACAAGAGCCCATCTGTAGGGGACGGTTGCAAACTAACCCGGCCCCCAGCAGGAGGAAGAAGGGGCCACTGCCTCCATGGCGGCGGAGCCAAGGGGCGTGGAGACAAGCCCAAGCACAGCGGTTCCGTGTCCTCTGGAAGCGGAGAGCCAAGAGGTACCGGCGACCCTTCCGGCGTCGACCGACGCCGATCCAACGTCGACCGACGCTGATCCGGCGTCAACCGACGCCAATCCGGCGCCGAAGCAACGTCGAGGCCCAAGAGGGGCGACTCGGCTGGACGAGTGGGCGGCAACGTCTCCACCACCGAGAGGTGCGGAGAAAGTGCCTGTGGCCCAGGAGACTATGTCGACGCAGGGAGCCGCCAGGGGCTATGCGGGGACAAGGCAGAATGGCTCGGCGTGGGGCTGGGACGCCCATCGGTGGGAACCGACGCCGGCACGACTCCGGAGCCGGAGTCGAGGCATTCGGCTGGCGCCGAGGGCGAACCCGCCAGCGGAGACCCGACCTGAATGCCTACCTCCACTGTGGGACCCGAAGGCGCACCAGGGAGTGGAGGTGACCCAAAGATGGAGTGCAGAGCCTGGTAATAGGCTTCCATCTGGGGCCGAGTCGCACCAGTACCCGGAAAGGGCGGGTAAAAGGAGGCCGACTCCGGGGAGCACGGCTCCGCGAGGGAGCGGGTACCATGGCCCCCACCGTCACGTGGAAGCGAGGACTTCGACTTCCGTGACTTGTGCTTACCTGCAGATCGACGTTCGCGGGATCGACTCCGGGAGCGGGTGCGTAGAGACGAACCCACTGGAGAACGTCGGGGAGACGCCGGGCGGGTCAACCGGGCGGCCAAGAGCTTCATCCGCCGCTCCCGTAGGGACTTCGGACGCATCTGCCGGCAGGCGTCACACTCCTCGGAGTCGTGGTGCGACCCAAGACACCACATGCAAATGGCGTGCGGGTCCGACGCGGACATCTGACGCGAACAAGTCCCGCACAATTTAAAGCCCGAAGGCATCGCACACTGTTCCCCGACGCCAACGACGTCGAAAGAGGGCCTGAATAAAAACAGGCCAGAGGAACAGCTGAATCCCAGATCCGCGTTGTAACGCGGAAAAGAAGGAAACCGACGTCAGCGCGCCGGGAGGGTCCTATATGGCTCCACTGACGTCATGTCCGGGGACGACATCAGGGCGGAGCCAGGCGGCGCCGCCCCCCGGCGCGCAGAGGTACTGCTGCGCAAAATTTTCCGGATCCAGTCTGACGCCTGGGGATATTCTAAGTTAAGGAATCTGCGGCTAGATGTCTCTATCAGATATTGCATTTCTCTGCAACCATACTGTAAGTCAAAACAAAGTGCATATACAATTACAATCCAAACTGTTTACAAACTGCATTACTACCGTAAAATATTTATTGCTTACCTGTGCCAGGCTTGCTTGGATCTAGAAAATAAAATAACAAAGAATTTTTTTATACAAAAACAATTGGTCTGAAGTTGTCTTTGAGTGTGCGAATTCATTTGCTGACTGAGTGTGTACAACAAATGCTTAACACTGTCCTCTAATACAGCCTTACTGCTCGACCACACTACCACAAATAGAGAGTGAGGTGCTATCTAACTTTACATCTGCCTCCCTTTGGGGTTCCCCTGGACTCTGTGCACACTATACCTCACTTTGGTATAGTATATACAGAGCCAGCTTCCTACAAAATGCCCATAAGCAGTATTCAAGGCCTATCACAAAACTATTAAGCGTCTGGAACAGAAACTGCCATTCAAGCATATCAAACACCTTGTAGGCACCCAGGGATAGAAATCTCAGGTGATCTTCTGTCTCATTTATCCAGAGAAGTCAGTTGCGGAGCCTGTGAATGTTTAGCCTCATCAACTACTGGACATATAGACCATCTGGTACAGGTGTATTATGGTGGTAAACACTTTTTTGCATCAATAATACACAGTGAGTGTAGGAAATTGGATTCATATTTAG
The DNA here is from genome assembly GCA_963921515.1 of Calotriton arnoldi. Taxonomy (NCBI): domain Eukaryota; kingdom Metazoa; phylum Chordata; class Amphibia; order Caudata; family Salamandridae; genus Calotriton; species Calotriton arnoldi. Next base: position 368,270 of record CAWUFW010004506.1, on the reverse strand, counting down.
TGTGGAAAAATGTCCACTGCAAATGATAAGACCATCACCTTATAGATGCCACACAAATTTATTAAAATAAACCTGTGCTCAACCTCTGGTAATGTGACACAAAGCAGTCAGGCTTAAATCAACAGACATTTGTAAAGTATTTATGCATTGCATAAACAGTAGAAAAAGTGACAAAACATAATAAAACCCCAGAACCAATTTTAAAATGAAGAGAGAAACTGTAGGACTAAAATAAGACCAAAACAACAAAACTCCAATAAGGGGAACTGAAGATATTAAATTCTAAAGAATTAAAGTGAGAAAGCACCAAGAGAAGAAAGCACACAACGTAATTTATTGGTCGCAGGAGAACAGGACCAAGGTGCAATTTCAGGCTGACTACGATGGACCCCGGGTCGAATACACGAACTGGACAGGTCCTGCTGATAGTTTTTCAGTCTCACTGCAGAAAGAGACATTATTTTCTTGAAGAATTTTTTTTAAATTTCTTGCTAATTCAAACTCCAAATGGGACAAGTCATTTTTAGGTCGAGCCTGGGCAGTGCATGCGCTGCTCTGTGAGGCATGCTGTATTGAGGTATGGCATAGAAGCCCCGCCCATCTTTTCAATTGGCTCCTGTTACTGTCCTTGCGAAATTGTTGCTTTTCATTTGTGAATAGACTTAGTAGTCCCTCCTTGGTACCGCCTTGTCGGCATTTATAACCTCCCATAACGACTGGACTTTTTACTTGTGTTACACGGTCTGCTTTATGTAGTCGGTGAGCACTATTTTCTTTAATCATCTTCCCCTATTCCACCCATGACATCGCCGCATGCTTTTATATTAGTAGTAATGTATTTATTTAAATTACAGCGCGGTCCGCTTTTGCTTCAGCGGCCTCGCTTAATTAATTTACAGTGCAGGCCGCTTTCACTTTAGCGGCCGTGCTTATTTATTTCTTTAACATCGCGGGCTGTTTTTACTTTAGCGCCCACACTACAGAAGCTTTCTTAATTATTATTTTTTTCCGCTTTGGGTAAAAGCGCCCCATTCGCGCTTTCACTTTGTTGGCCGCGCACCTTTCTTTTGACGCTGCTCACTGTAAACTGAATATGGCGAGCAGCGTCTAAAGAAAGGGGCGTGGCCACCATTAAAGTGGTTTTGCATTTGTGAAAGATAGAGCTATTGGCATTAGAAGCACTAGAAATAACAATGCCTTTTATGTGTGTGCTGCTTTTAAAAACACAAATAAAAGGCAGTCATTTACAATGCCAATAGCTTAAACGCTTGCAAATGCGAGACCTATTGCATTGAAAATGCTCGTTTCAGAAGTGCAAAGATGTGAGATTTTTAGGTCGCAGCCTATGCTAAAGACATCTTGGGGACTTTCATAAAGTTGACCTAGAAATGCATTCCGCTCGTTGATTATCATTGGCTTTGTGGTTTGTAACTCACACTTTCTGGCTGTTTGCTGCTTTATTTGCTTGAGGTTCTCCAGGTTCAGTTCGTCCCTCCCATTAGTTAAACCGTGTTTACTGTATTCTTCCACAAACTCTTTTTTAGTAAACAGGCCTTTAAATCTTGTTCTTGTCTTGTCACATTTGCTGTGCATTCAAAGACAGAGGTCAAATGTCAGGCTTTCTCTTCCAGGGAGCTTGGCATTTATTTTTCTTTCTTGGACTTCAAAGTGAGAGAATTTATTTGACGATCCAGCTGAGTACCTATCTAAGGCAAGAAAAGATGTTCTTTTTTTCTAGCACACAACAAAAAAAAATAGCTGTGCTGATGTTTCAGAATATATCCGAATTAGTACAAATGAAGCATAGTTTCTTTGTAATTCTGAAGTGTGGTGGAAACAAATATTTGAATTCGATCAAAACACATCAATACACTAGGTGATGACATTTGCACCCATTATTGTTTATCTGCAGTAAAACTGTATTTCGCTGCAAATGTAAAAGTCATTTCAATTGAAATGGGTTTCTGTAATGGCAGTACGCTCCCACACCATGCATACTCCACACTACGCCACTCCACTCAATCTAACCTAATCAACCACACCCCACTCTACCCCACTTCACCCCAATCTATTGCACGCCACTCAAATCTACCCCACTCCACCGCTATCTACTATACTCCAATCTAACCCACTCTACCCAAATCTACCCCACTCCACTTCACTACAATCTACTCCACTACAATCTACCACACTCCTCTCAAACCCACCCCACTCCAACCCACCCCCATCTACTCCAAACTACCCCACTACTCCAGTCTAGCTCAATCTACCACACTCCATTATACCACATGGCACTCAAACGTACTCCACTCCAGTCCAATCTACCGCACTCCACCCCAATCCAACCCACTCCAATCTACCCTACCCCACTCCACCCCAAACCACTCCAATCTTCCCCGCACCAATCTGCCCCACCATAATCCACCTATTCTATCCACTCCAATCTACCCCACTCCACTCTTCCCAATCTACCCCACTCTGCTCCAATCTAGCCCAGTATATCTCACTCCACTCTACCGCGATCTGTCCCCCACTGTGATCTATCCCACTCCAATCTACCCCACTCTGTCCCAATCTACATCAATTCAATCTACATCAATTCAATCTACCCCACTATCCTAGTCTATCCCACTCCAGTTTACCACACTCCATTCTACCCAAATCTAACCCACTCCCCTCCCCAATCTACCCCACCCCAATCTACCCCACCCCAATCTACCCCACCCCAATCTACCCCACCCCAATCTACCCCACCCCAATCTACCCCACTCCAATCTACCCCACTCCAATCTACCCCACTCCAATCTACCCCACTCCAATCTACCCCACTCCAATCTACCCCACTCCAATCTACCCCACTCCAATCTACTCTACCCCATTCAATCCCACTCCACCCCGCCTCACTACCCCACCCCACTGCAATCAAACCCCCTCAATTCTAATCTCCCTATCTCTAATCCACCCTAATATTCCCCACTATACTCCACTCTTTCCCAATTTATCTCACTCCACTCTAAACTCAACTCCAATCTATCCAACTTCACTCTACCCCACTCCAATCCACCCAATCTACCCCACTCCAGCCCAAACTCCCACATTCCATTCTACTCTACCCAATCAACCCCACTCCATTCCATACTACCACGTCACTCAAATCTACCCTACCCCAGTTCAATGTAACCCACTTCACCCAAATCCACCCCACTCCAGTCTACCTTACCCCACTACGCCCCAAACTACCTTACTATAATCTACCCCAAGCAATCCACCCCACTCCAATCTACCCGAATCTACTCATCTACTGCACTCCAATTCAATCTACCTAACCCAATCTATCCCACTCCAATCTACCCCACCCCATCTTAATCTACCCCACACCACTCTATCCAACTCCACTACAACCTACTCCACTACAACCTACTCCACTCCAATCCACCCCAGTCTACAGCAATCTACCCTTCTCCCATCTATCTCACTCCAATACACCCCAATCCACCCCACTCCACTCTACCCCAATACACCCCACTCCACCTGACTCCAATTAAATCCACCCAACCCCACTCCACTCCAATCTACCCCAAACCACTGCACTGTTACTCAATCTACCTCACTCCACCCCAATTTACCCCACTCCACCCCAATCAACTCCAATTCGATCTACACCACGCCAATCTACCATGCTAATCTACCCAACTTCCGCACTCCAATCTATCCCCTTTCCACCCCACTTTATTTTGCCCCACTCTACCCCCACTCCAATCTACCCTATTCCACTTTACCCCACTCCAATCTACCCCACGCCACTAACATTTAGCCATGCTGAACAGTAGCCACACTGCTGTACAACATGGCTAAAACACAATCGCATATGCAGGACCCAATGGCTTTGCCAATGCTTGTTATGTTCCTGGAGCCACCCAGGAGCATCAGCATTATGATCTCTGGAGATCTTTCTATCCTTGGATTTAATTTGGAACGAGTTCCATGCCCCTCAGGTCATTCTCACTGGTCACAGTTGCCAAATGCAGGTGGTTTAGTTTGCCTGGTAAACTTTCACAAGTCCAGCCACACAAGTCAGCCAGCTTTGTAGGGTTTACCAGGTTGGGGGTGAGGTGGAGAGGGTAGCGGAATCACCCTAAGACCCTCTTAGTCCCTTCCCTGGCCAATGTAGTAAATTTTCCCAGGCCTGGCCTACCAATATTTTTAATAGTTTCTGTTGGCCTTACTGCAAACAGGTCGAAAATGTAATGTGTCAGGGCAAATCCAAGATGGGCAAATTCTTCAGCCACACTAAACTTGTGATCTGAGAGCTGTGGGTAAGTAGGACAGTGTACTATGGAAATTATTAGTGTTACCCCATGTCTAGAACAATAACATCCAGTTTGAAGGAGGCCTTGGACCCACAACATAAAACAAAATTAGTCTAATAAAACAAAGCAGGGACTGTCAGTAAAAAAACAGGATACACGAGAATTGTGGTCTCTGCCTGTTCTATCACTTTCAAGGGTGCATTTTTACATGTTCCTCAGATAGGCCTGTCATGCAGGATTTCATACTGTTGTGACAACGAACAAGTTACTTACCTTCGGTAACAATATATCTGTAAGAGACATATATTAGTTATGGACTTCTTACCTTAGAATTACCCCCAGGCTTCAAACTGGATCCAGAGAATTTTTCTTCAGCAGTACCCCCGGTGCGTCGGTAGGTGGCATTGGTCGGCGCCGCGTTGGTGTCGTGATTGCTGGAATGACATTGCGGTATCTACTTAGACGCCGCCCCTGCGCGCTGACGTCAGTTCTTTACACCACATTCCATGCCAGAAGCGCAGAGCCATGCAAGACACTGACCACTGGTGCACAAAACCAGGGCCCTGTAGGGGAGTCCCTATCCCTAGAAGTCAGTTCGCAGAACGGGGAGGATGGGTAGGGCGGTAAAGAATCCATAACTAATATATGTCTCTTACAGATTTATCGTTACCGAAGGTAAGTAACTTCTTCATCTGAAAGAGACTATTGGTAATGGATCCCTTACCTTAGAATAGGTACCCCAGCAATACCAACCCCCGGAGGTGGGTCTGCGAACTAAGTTCACACCACGGAGTCCTGAAGAACGGAGCGGCCAAAGAAGCCGTCTCTCCGGACTTGGCTGTCCAGGCACTAATGTTTAGTGAATGTGTGCAATGAAGCCCACGTGGCTGCCTGGCAGATGTCATGAAGGGGGACTCCACGTCCCAAAGCAGTAGTGGCTGCCGTCGCCCTGGTGGAATGGGCGCGCAACCCTACTGGAGGTTCCTTTTTCGTCAATGAATAACAAATTTTAATGCAAAGAACAACCCATCGGGAGATGGTTCGTTTTTGTATGGCCCGGCCTTTCTTGGCACTCACATAGCCAACAAAGAGCTGATCATCCACCCAGAATTGTTTTGTGCGATCCAGATAAAACGAAAGCGCAGGTTTTGGATCCAGACGGTGGAGCCTCTCCTCCTCTTTAGAAGGATGCGGGGGCAGGAAGAAGGTGGGCAAAGTGATGGTCTGTCCTATGTGGAAAGAGGTAACCACTTAGGGAAGAAAAGAAGGTGAAGGACAACCTTGTCCGGATGAACAGCCAGGAAAGAAGGTTTAGAAGAAAGAGCCTGAAGCTCCCTCACCCTGCGAGCAGAGGTGATGGCAACCAGAAAATCAGTTTTGAGGGTCAAAAGCCTAAGAGGACAATTATGTAGCGGCTCGAAAGGAGCACACATAAGGTAAGTCAGAACAAGGTTCAAGTCCCACTGGGGTATTACGAAAGGAATAGGAGGAAACAGGTGAGTAATGCCCTTAAGGAAGCGATTTACAATAGGGGACTTGAAAAGAGAAGGCTGATCAGGAAGGCAAAGTAAGGCCGAAATGGCTGAAAGATAGCCTTTAAGAGTGCCCAGATCAGAGCCCTGCTGGGCCGAAGAAAGAATGAAGAGGAGAACCTCTGAAAGAGGGGCAGAAAGGGGTTCCACAGCCTTTGATGTGCACCATGCCACAAATTTGTTCCATCTATAGGCGTATACCGTTTTAGTGGAGGGATGCCTGGCTGCCAAGATGACATTACAGACTTCGGGAGGAAGGTGGAAAGCTGTCAACTGTCGCCGCTCAATCTCCACGCAAGGAGGTGGAGGCTGGACAGGTTCGAGTGGAGGACTGCCCCCTGCTGCTGCGACAGAAGAGCCTCCCGAAGAGGCAGTCTGATCGGAGGATCGATGGCCATGTGCAAGAGCTCGGGATACCAGACTCTTCGTGCCCAATCCGGAGCTACAAGAATGACTTGGGCCTGGTTGCGCTTGATCTTCTTCAGCACTCTGGGCAGAAGTGGTATAGGCGGAAAGGCGTATAGAAGACCGCAACTCCACTCGCGACGAAAAGCTTCGCCTAGCGAGTGCCGCCTTGGAAATTCCAACGCGCAGAACTGCTGACATTGCACGTTCTCTTCGGTGGCGAATAGATCTAACCAAGGCTCTCCCCACTGTCAAAAGAGACCTTGCACTACCTCTGAGTGAAGACGCCATTCGTGATCCATCATGCACCAGCGGCTGAGTTTGTCTGCCCTGGCGTTCAGTGAACCTGCCAGGTGTTGAACCACCACGAAGGGCCTCCTGACATAGGGTTCACGATCCCACCCCGCCCTGTTTGTTGCAGTATCACATGGCGGTGGTGTTGTCCGTAAACACCTGCCCTACTCTTCCTTTGACAGAAGAAAGGAATGTCTTCAGTGCAAGACGAATTGCCCGGAGCTCCAGAAGGTTGATGTGGAACCCGGTCTCCGCCAGAGACCAGAGGCCTCTGATCTCCGCCTTTCCCATGTGACCGCCTGTCACCACTGTGAACTCTGGTGGGGGAAGGGAGAGGGATCTGCCGTTGACCCAATCCTGGTTCGTTAGCCACCACTGCAATTGTTGTGCAGTGCCCTCCGAGATCTGGACGCAATTGGAAAGATTCCCCTGATGCTGTGCCCACTGGAACTTCAGGTCCCACTGCAGAGCCCGCATATGCCATCTGGCATGATCCATCAGCAGGATGCAGGAGGCCATGAGATCCACCAGCCTCAGGGTCATTCTCACCAAAACTCAGGATAGAGGCTGAAACATCGGAATCATAGCCCGAATATCCCGGACTCGCTGCTCGGGAGGATAAGCCCGAAACTGTGCTGTATCCAGAACAGCTCTGATGAAAAGGAGCTTCTGAGAGGGAATCAGGTGTGACTTCAGCACGTTGATAGTGAACCCCAGCAAATGCAGGAGGTCCGCCGTAGTCTGGAGGTGGGAGACGACAGCCTGGGGTGAGCCCGCCTTCAGCAGCCAGTCGTCGAGGTAGGGGAAGACTAAAACCCCTGCCCGGCGCAGATGAGCTGCGACCACCGCCATCACTTTCGTGAACACCCGAGGGGCGCTGGTAAGACCAAAGGGGAGCATGGTAAACTGAAAATGCTCGTGGCCTACCGTGAACCATAGGTAATGCCTGTCGGCAGGCAGGACGGGGATGTGAAAATAGGCGTCCTGCAAGTCCAGCGCTACCATCCAGTCTCCAGGGTCGAGGGCAGACAGGACCTGAACCAATATCAACATTTTGAACTTCTCCTTCCGGAGGAAGCGGTTGACGTCCCTGAGATCCATGATAGGACGCAGGCCTTTGTCCTTCTTGGGGACCACGAAGTAGTGGGATTAACAACCACGACCTACTTCTGGCACAGGGACTCGCTCAATACCTCCCTGGCCAAGAGAGCCGTAACTTCCTGACGGAGAAGGGCCAAGTGGTCCTCCGACATGCGATGCAAAGCAGGTGGCATGGAAGGAGGGGTAGTCTTGAAGGGGAGGGAGTAGCCCCTTCGGACTATCTGCAAAACCCAGCTGTCCGACGTGATGTTGTGCCAGTGGGAGAGGTGATGGGGAATCCTGCCGCCCACTGGCAACTGGTGGGCATGAAAAGTCAGACTTGGAAGGCTTTGAGGTTGCTGCAGAGGGGGCGCTGGTGGACTGGCCCGCCCAGTGGCCCCCAAACCCAAGACGCTGGGTCCCACATCCCCGGCCGCGCAGAGGCTGGACAGCTTGCGCAGGCCTGTGGCTCTGGGCAGAATGTGGTGGGGCACCCCTTCCGTAGCCACGAAAGGGGCGAAAATCGGAATGTGCGGTGCGAGAGGTGGTAGGGAGCCCTAGAATCCTTAAAGCGCTCGAGCGTGTTGTCCGCTTTGTCGCCAAACAAGCGAGGGCCATCAAACGGCATGTCCAAAAGAGTTGATTGGACATCACTCAAAAAGCCAGTGGATCTCAGCCAGGCGTAGGGTCTCAGGGCTACCGACGTTGAAATCGTCCTGCCTAGCAAGTCAGCGGTGTCGCTGCATCTCTCCCCTCAGCAACTGCACGGGAGGGCATGGCCCGGGCCTCCTCCGGGCACTGTGGCAGCACCTGCGCGACCGTGTCCCACACAGAGTGGGTGTAATGGCCCAAGAGACATGCGGTGTTCACCGACCGCAGTCCTAAGCTGGCCGAAAAAAACATCTTTCCAAGATGATCCAGCTTCTTGTATTCCCAGTTAGGTGGAGCAGTAGGGAATGCGCCCTTGAAAGTTGAGGCTTGGACAACCAAGCTCTCGGGAGTAGGGTGTTGGGAGAGAAAAATGAGGTCGCCCGGGGCCGAGCGGTGGCGTTGGGCAATCATCCTATCCACAGGGGCCCCTGTGCTGGGCTTGGACCAAGTGACCAGAAGGATGTCCGTGAGGGCCTCGTTGAACGGCAGCAGGGGCTCCGAGGAGGCCGCTGCCGGTTGAAGCACCTCAGTCAGGAGGTTAGTTCTGACCGTCACCGTAGGCAGCTCAAGGTTCAAGGCCTCAGCCGCATTACGCAACACCACAGCCTAAGAGGCCCCCCCCCCCTCTAGCCACGGTAGGGGGGGAAGCATGCCAAGGTCTGGAGAAGTGTCCAGACCACTGGCCTCACCCAACTCCTCTCTCCAGTCCTGTTCTTCCAACTGGTCTGCCAGAGGGTCCACAGAGCCCTCCCAGTCCTCCTCACCCTCGGTAACACCAGCGGAGAACAGAGGTACAAAAGTACCGGTCGGCACCCGTACCCGCGTCGGTCGAGGCCGGTCCGGCTCCGTGTCCATGTCGAGGGGGAGGCTGGGGTCAATGTCAGTTGGGGACACAACCGGCGTCGGAGGGGACGGAGGTGTCACCAATGGATTCAGCGCCAGAGGGGTCGTCGTAAGGTCGACCGGCACCAATCCGGATCCAGGCCTGGATCCCTGGGGGCCCTGCGGCGCCGGGGCCAAAGTCGCCGGCATCGGAGACCTAGAACCCCCAGCCGAGTCCGCGGGGCCTGAAGGCGCACCGGCGGATTCGGACTGCCCATAGAGATGAGTGGAGGGCTTCATAAAAACTATAAAGTTGGGCAGGAGTCGTTCCGGCTCCCGGGAAGGGAGGGAAACTCTGAGCCGACCCAACAGGCATCCTGCGTTGGCCGACAGACGGGGAGAACGCGAAGAGCGATGGTGCTTCTTCGCCTTCTTTTTGTGCTTCTACTTACTCTAAGACGAAGACTTCGAAGAGGAGTGATGGTGGTGACTCAGTGACCGGTCCCACAACCTCCCTCTGTACCGGGACCACTGCTAACAGCTCAAGGTAATTGATCTGAAGGCCCCAGTGATTGGGATCCCATTTATCCTGGACAGTCAGGTTTTGTAGATGTACCGTCCACCCAGTGAGAGATGCGCCCGTTGTAATAGTAATCTACGGAATTGGGTTGAGAAATGGCTGCCCCTGCAACAAATTGTTGATGTTCCACCACTTCATAGAGCGATAACACTAGATCAACACTAGATCTTCCCAATGACCCTCAGCCTGAGACCATTGATGCGTTAAGCATTCCTCCAGTGGTCACAAGTGTAACTTTGCGTGGGGAACTATGTCAATACAGGAATCCATAATGCCGAGGAGGTGCAGGACTGTCCGGACTGTGACCTGTTGATCTGGCTGAAAAAGAGGGAGCAGTGCATGAAAGGAAAGGAAAGGACTGGACTCTTGGCCGTCTGGGACATGCTTTGCCTACCTCTGCATGGAGGATGGCTCCCAGGTAAGGCTGGATTTGAAGGGTTTGGAAATGGGACTTCAACCCGTAGATGAAGCCCAGTTCATGAAGCAGATTTATAGTGGCTTGAGTGTGTACTAAGCCTGGGTGGTGAACTCCGCTCGCAGAGTTTGCGGAGTTTTCCGCACTCCTCGTTATGCAGAGTTCGCGGAGTTCCGAAAACGCGGAGCAGATATTTTTTTCCTTGCTCGTCAACATCAAGTTGGCGAACGCGAGCTAGGAAAATGCAACTCCCTGCACGATTTCTCAACACGGGCGGTCGGATTTCTCAATGCGAGTTGTTGCTTATGCTCGCATTGAGAAATTGCCGGTTCGCGTTGAAAAAGCTGCCGCTAGAGTAGAAAATCTACTCGAGCGGCAGAAAGGAAGCAGCACCTGCTTGCGCTGTGCATGGGGCCGTTCGCGATAATTTCACAGCGCAGACAAACACCCGGTGCTGAAAATTACAGCAAACGGCATTTTTCTAACGCACTACGCCGCTTGAGGAGCGCAGCATAGCGCGGCGGAGTTTTTTTTGCACTTCGCAGAGTTCCACGTAGCTGAACTCCACCCAGGCTTAGTGTGTACACAACACTGTTGTTGTGTTGTACTCTTTACCAGCTAATCGTCCAGGTATGGAAATACACGGATGCCCTGTCTTCGCAGGTGTGCGACTAATACTGCAAGCCATTTTGTAAAAACATGAGGTGCGGTAGTGAACCCGAATGGCAGCACTTTGAACTGGTAGTGTTTGCCACTTACCACAAACCAGCGGCAGCGCCGATGCGCTGGATGAATCTGAAAGTAAACGTAGATGTCTTTGAGGTTGAGTGCAGACATGAAATTGCCTTATTGTAGCAGTGGAATGACAAGAGTAATCATGTGGAAATGTTCTGACAAGATGTACTCATTCAGGACCTGAAGGCCAGAATGGGCCTGAGAGAACTGTCCTTCTTGAGAATGAAGGAGTATAACTCAAGTCCTCAAGAAGTTGTGGCACAGCTTCTATAGCCCTTTGAGAATGATCTCTTGAACCTCTTCCCACAGTAGCCATTAATGTTCCGGGGAGAGGACATGTTTGCGGGTGACAAGTTGGGTGGAACGAAAATGAGCTCCAGGCAATAACCATTTTGGACGATATCTAGCACCCGCTGGTCTGAGTTGGCATGTTGCCAAGTGGGGAAGAACATCTGAAGTCGCCCCCGACATGTGTTGTGTGGTGGGGAGGAGTGGTGGTTTGTGACAAGTCGTTGCTTGGCTGAGGCCGCTCCTTTGGGTGAGCCACATTTTCCTCAACCTTTGGCGCTATCCCCACTGTAGGCACCCCTGAAGTAGCCTCTTTTGGAGGTTTATTGGACTGGCTGACATTGGAAGGACATGGAGGCTTCAGAGGAGGTGGTCTTGAAGCCTCCACGATACGCTGAGTGGCAAAAGGACCCACGAGGGGTAGGCGTCTGTAGGGCAGCCATGGCCTTCGCCGTCTCGGTCTCTTTTTTACATTTTCTCCAACATCTCATCAACCTAGGTTCCAAAGAGAAGTTCCCCATCAAAGGGAAGGCTGAGAAGTTGAACATCTGGCATGAAGCCGGAGACATGGAGCTAGATGTGTCTGCGAAGGAATACGTTGGAGTTGATGCCCAGAGCAGCTGTGCTAGCAGTATCTAAGACACACCTTTTGGTGGTGTTGGAAATCAGCTTGCCTTCTGAGACCAGCAAGTGGCTGCTCTTTGGGTGCTCCTCTAGGAAATGTTGGAGGAACTCCTACATCTTGTCCTAGTGGGCACAGTCATACCTGAAAAGTGGGCCGATAGAGTTGGCGATACATCAATGATTGCCAAACTGTGCCAGCAGCGTCTATTCATTTACTTTCTGTGTCCGGAGGAGGGGCATCTCCTGTGCCTTGTGCATTTGCCCATTTAGGGGTGGTATGCACCACAAGGGAATCTGGAGGGAGTTGGTGTCTGAAGAGGAAGCTTAGCATTTTTTATCGACTCAGGGGTTGATAACTAGAGCCTTACAGGCTCCTTGAATATATCAGGAGCGGGTTTGAGCATCCCTTTCAGCATGGGCAGTGGGCAGAGGAAACAGTTTAGAAGAGGAAATCCTCTTCAACAAGCTCCATGTGCATTCCCACTCTAGGATATGCTGCAGCCCTACCCAAGACTTTGTGGTAGGAGGTGGTATATTCTGTAGTGTAGGGGCGAGCAGGGTATAGGTCAGGTTCTGTATCCCCTTGTGGATCCACATCACAAGTTCACCCAGAACAGAATGTGGTGACCCCTGTAGTGTATATGAAAGCGGATCAGGCGGAGAAGGAGATGAGGTGGTGACACAGGAGGCCTGAGTAGTGTGGTGGAGGGGAGAGGCAAGTCAGGCTCAGGAGGAGGACTGGTAGCTTTGTCGTGCTTCTTCTGCTGTTTGGGTGGTGGTGGGGGTTCCAGAGCTTCCTTGAAGCTGAGCTGTCTCTTTGAGGGACGAGTGCCTGGCACTGGTGGCTGTATGAGAATTCGGTCCATCTGGGGGTGGATGAAAATCTGCCTCTGGCAAGCGCCAAGCTGATCCTACAATTTCTGTAGGACCAGTTCAACAGGCTTGACGGCTGATCTTTCCGTCTGCACTGAATATATACATGCAGGCGCTTAACTAGCTTTCATCGACTATTTTGGATCCGACTGGTTCGCACCGAGCAGGGAGAACACGCGCCAAGTGAGTCGGCTTCAAGGTTTCCTTCGGCGCCAAGCCAAAGCTGGGTGTAGGGTCCCAGAAGCCTGTCTCTGTGGTTACAGAGCAGCTGAGCCCCCCTTGTGGGGTAGAAGCTCGAAGCGGTGTCAAGGGGGAGGGGGAATGGGAGTTGTACTCGCAAACCTGCTGAGCCGGTGGGAGATTTTCGATCTCAAGGTCGGAGCCGGAACTCTCTTCAGGCAGGAAAGCCTCCTCGTTGGCGGCCGACGGCTTGGGATGGTGCTCCTCCTCGAGGTTGTGGGTGCCAAAGAGGTCTGGGGGTGTCGTCTCCACCTCTGCGCAACACCTGGAGTCGACGGGCCGGGATGTCTCGAAGAGTCTTTTTCGACCAGATAGACCAGCAACGGTCACAAGAGGCCTCATTGTGCTTGGGTGAGAAGCAAAGATTACAAACCTGGTGGAGTACAGCCCAGGGGTATTTCGCGCGACACCAAGGGCAGTATAGTAAAGGTGTCCATTCCATCACAGGCGAGGCATTGTGAGAGCGGACCGAGTGGAAGGGGAAAAGGACCCCGATGGATGAAGCTCTAGGTTGATCTGCCTCGGACGAAACTGCAGGCCTCGACCCCATAAGAGAGAAGGGGTGCGCGATTAAATACAATACTGATGGAGGGAGAGGAGCCGTGAATAGTGAAAAGAACACCGCAACGGCATCGATCCGGAGCACACATCCGAACCAGACGGTGGAAAGATAATCTAACAATGAGTCGATGACCATGCGCAATGCATGCAAGAGGTGGAGTCACAGTACCTCGCGACTCAAAAATAATTCTTCAAAGAACAACAACTTTCACACATATGGGCCCAACACTATATGGCAGTAGTATGCTCAGCATGTGTATCTACAGCCACACAGAGCGAGAGAGAAAGAGAGAGTGTGTTAGTGAGTGAGAGTGTTAGTGAGTGAGAGTGTTCGTGAATGAGAGTGTTAGTGAATGAGAGTGTGAGAGAGTGTTAGTGAATGAGTGAGAGAGAGAGTGGGTGTGTGGGTGTGTGAGTGTGTGTGTTAGTGAGTGTGAGTGTGTGTGTTAGTGAGTGTGAGTGTGTGTTAGTGAGTGTGAGTGTGTGTGTGTGTTAGTGAGTGTGTTAGTGAGTGTGAGTGTGTGTTAGTGAGTGTGAGTGTGTGTTAGTGAGTGTGAGTGTGTGTTAGTGAGTGTGCGAGTGTGTTAGTGAGTGTGCGAGTGTGTTAGTGAGTGTGCGAGTGTGTTAGTGAGTGTGCGAGTGTGTTAGTGAGTGTGCGAGTGTGTTAGTGAGTGTGTGAGTGAGTTAGTGAGTGTGTGAGTGAGTTAGTGTGTGGGTCTGTTAGTGTATGGGTCGGTTAGTGTGTGGGTCTGTTAGTGTATGGGTCGGTTAGTGTGTGGGTCTGTTAGTGTATGGGTCGGTTAGTGTGTGGGTCTGTTAGTGTGTGGGTCTGTTAGTGTGTGTTAGCAAGTAACTGTGTTAGAGAGTGAGTGTTAGCGAGTGTGTGTGTGAGTTAGTGAGTGTTCATGAGTGAGTGTGCGTTAGTGTGAGTGAGTGTCTTAGTGTGAGTGAGTGTTAGTGAGTGTGTGAGTGTTAGTGAGAGCGAGAGCGAGTGTGTAAGAGTGTAAGTGAGTGTGTCCCATACCCTTTTCTAGAAAGGCTAAAACTTCTTGATAAAAGTAAACAATTTAGCAGCCTATAAAACAATGACTATTGAACAATTCCATTTATCTACCATAACTCTTACAAAAAATACACAGTTGTCACCAGGGCAATGCAGCCATATAGGCAGCCACCAAGCAAAGTGAAAAACAGACACAGCTTTAAGAGCTCTCAGCCATACAGTACCCCATTGTGCCCCGAGTGGAAGTTGACCAGTTTTTTTTTTTGTTGTTTTTTTTTAAACAAAGGAGTCAAAGGATACTGATACAAAAGGTACAATAATTTTCTTTATCGCTTCCAGTGGGAAGAAGAGTGGATTGCTTATGATTTGAATGGGAATCCATTACCCCCTTAAGGAAAATTAGGATTTCAGGTAAGCAGCCATTCCTTACTTTTATTTAAAATATCCAATCCATATCCAAACCAGGACTTACTTGCAAATGTCTAATCCAGCTTCAAGGAAGGCTATAGAACGAAAACTGCCACAGTGAAAATACTAGACACATTGTACTGGATGTTTGATGAAAGGGAAGCCTGCCTTCTGGTCCTGTTAGACCGGTCACCTGCCTTTGACACAGTAGACTATGATGTCCTCCTCAAGACTCTGGAACTTAGAATGGGTCTCAGAGGAGCAGTACTAAGCTGGTTGCTCTCCTTCCTGATGGGCAGGTCCCATCTGATCTCCACTGATAACCATAAGTACTGAATAGAATACTAAGACCAGACCATCCCTAATAAAAGCAGTGGAATGGAAAAAAAAAAGAATAAAATGAGAAGTACACAAAAACAGGTTTCTCATGTTGGTCTGCCCTACCTGGGCATTGCTTTAGAATCTAAATCAAGGTTTGTATAAGACCTCCAGGTTGTTCGGGACCATAATTGAACAAATAACTTTAGATTTCTGCATATGTTTTGTTTTATGTAGATAAAATATAAACACTCTCCTGACATCTAACTCATGGAGAGACCTCTCTGCAGAGGAAGTAGGTTTCTAAAAGTACGTCTCCAAGGTAATGGTTTGATTGAAACGAAATCAGAAATACCTTACAGAGAACCTTTAGATGGGTGCGCATGACCATTTTGTCCTGATGGAGCTCTGTTTATGGGTAATGGGAGCACATTGCGTGAATCTCGCTAACCCGGTGTGCAGCTGTTATCACTATGAGGAAAGGAGTATTCCAAGAATAATGCTGTAGGGAGAGCCTTATGAACAGGTTCACATGGGGAAACCGATGAGTCTTGAGAGGACAATATTGAATTCCCATGATGGAAAGGGTCTTCTTACTGGGAGAAAGACATTTTTAATGCAGTCAAGGAAGTCCTTAACCACTAGGATGTTGAAGAGAGATGTTTGTGAATGGCATTTTTGGTAGGCAGTAATAGCTGCTAATTGGACGTTCAGTGGAAAGAACTGCAAGCTGACGTGGCTAAATGAAGTAAGTACAGTAACAGTGTTCCTTCTCGACAGGTGGAGAATCTCTTTCTCTTGAGAGTATGAAGCTATTGTGGATGCTTGCTTGGCTTCTTTTAGAACATCCATGCGTCCCTGCGGAAGGTTCAAGTGTCCATATGGTATCAGTTCAGGAGCCAAGCTAAGGACAGTAGGTTGACATGAAGAATCTGGCCCCCAGATTGTGAAAGAGAGCTGGCCTGCGCTGCAGCTTCCTATGTGGCTGCTCCGAAAGGTGACGAAAGGCAGTGTACCATCAATATAGAGACCACTAGCGCTATCAGAATCATTCTGGCCCTAGAATAAGTTAGTTTGATAATGTCCACTGGTATCATATAAAGTGTAGAGAAACTGAGCTAAGGCTCTGGATGCCTGATTATTTAGGTATTGTATGGTTGCTATGTAGTCTAAACAAGCAGGGAATCCATCTTTAGACCAGGAGGAAAGCTATCAGGGTTAGATGTACTGCTATTAGTTCAAGCAGATTGATAGGGTATATTTTGTTTGAAGGCCAAGTCCCTTGAATCTGCAGGTGATCCAAATGAGCACCCCAACTGAACCGACCGGTCACACCTGTCTGAAGTTCATCCCACAGAAATTCTGTAGATGGCACCAGCACAGGAGGGATTGGGCTGTATGGGGAGATAGAGTGAGTTTGTCTTCCCATTCCCGAGAACTGGCACCACTGGGCTTTCAGACATATCTGTAATCACCTTATGGAAAGGACGACATTCTGTTCCAGGAAAATGCATGAAGCCATCAAGCCCACATTTAACTCTGTCGGAAGGATTGTTTTTAGAAGTATGTGACACTTCAGAAGAATAGATAATAGTGCTTCCTCCGAAGAATACACTTTTGCCTTTAAGGTATCCAGAACTGCCTAAAGATAATGCAAGGATTGTGCTGGGATTGACACTGATTTTGCTTGACTGACATGCAAGCCCAGTCGACTAAAAGGAGAGATTGTGTGTTGGAAGTGCTGTTGAGTCTATTGTGATGTTGAAGCCTTGATCAGCCAGTTGTCTACAAATTGCTAGATGACTAGCTTCTTTTTCCTGAGAAGGGCTGTACTGACAACCATGCATCTTGAGTGGTACTGACCTGAGGCTGAATGGAAAGACCTTGTTTTGATTGCTTTCCACTATACATATTCAGAATGTGTACTGCTATTTACCCATAGCAAAGAAACAACAAATTTTTTTTTAGCTCTATGGATCATAGCCAAAACCCCGATGAAGCTATGGTTAGATATTACAGAGTGCTCACATCCTGAATTTCTCTCTCTATATCCATTTTTTTTTACAAGTTTTAGATCAAGAACATGTTTGAATTCATTCTTGAGCCTTTCCTGTTCACCAGAAAGTAGCAAGAATAAATTCCCAATCCTTTTGTGAAAAGTGAACTCCCTCTACAGACTGTTTCTGCAAGAGGACATTGTCATCAAGTTTATCCAGATGTTTTGGGAAAGACTTCCTTGGTGCTACTGATGGAGTATATCTGAGACAATCGCCATTTTGAACAATATTCAGAACCTATTTGTAATTTGAGATGCATCTCCAGTCTTTCGTGAAATCTGAAATGCTTGCCCCCACTAGACTGGGTAACAAAAGCAAGGGGGGGACGGGAGAAATGAGGAGTCGTTTGGCTTCTGACTCTGTCTTACCCACTCACTGCTGCCTCTGGATGTGTGCCATTGTTAGTGGTAAGGCTTCCTCTTCTGATGTTGCTGCTGACCTTGAGGACACCAAGGGGGTCTGAACTCTCTGCTGGTATAAGCGCTGATCATAAAACCTGTAAGAGTGTGTTTGTTGCTCCTGGTTTTCTAGCCAAACAACCACAAGAATCTCCATTTCAGCATTTATTCAAGCCATCTCATCATCTGCATGTTTGTCGAATGTGTTGCCTGAAAAAGGAAGGTTGAGAATCCTTTATTGTGCTTAAAGCTTGAGACTCCTAAATCCCAACTAGGAAGTACACCTTGGGCCAGGCCATGAACAGCAAGTATCGAAGTGTCTGCAGCTGCACTGATGACCAGGTTCAATATCATCATGCCTTCATTTACTGCTGCCATGAAATCTTCAATGTGCCCTAGGCAAGTCATTAGTAAACTGTTGGATCGAGTCCCAGTGAGACCTATCATAGCAATCGAGGAGGGCTGTGGCACACACTGATTTCATCATGGAAGGAGGCTGCCATACACCTTTATTCCCACTGAATCCAACATTTTACTCTTCTTATCTTGAGACAGTGGCTGAAGGAGTGGATGCATGATACTTCTTTGCCAAGGATACAATTAGTGTTGAAAAAACACAAGGGAACCCAATATGCAATCGGTCAGGGACCTTGGGTACGTTTGTAACTTCTAAAGACAGTGATGCCTAGACATTTAAAATATTATAAAAATAAATATAGACTGAATCAGTACTATATTCTTTGTCCAGCCGGACAGATTTTTAATATGCAATGAATGTATAACAAAAAAATTAAAGCAAGAAAAAATCAAAGTGGGACACAACCTGCGTCCTAAGGACAATAACAACCAAACAACATTTAAGGGAAGGGTTCAGGCAAGGGGAACGTGTCTGCATAAAAATTTAAGAATATATCAGACGTGGTAACGTGAAACCACCATTACATATTAACATCACAGTTAGTTTATGCATATGGGGTACATTACGTCGACGGCGTTTCGATCCCTTAGACCAATAGTGGGATCATCATCAGGACATTTTAAGTTAACATGCCTGTATACATATAACAGTTATTACCGATTCACGGGCGCAAATCAAACTCGTCAATTACAAGAGTATGTAAGATAAAAAGCGAACAGCCCAATTGGCTTCAGGGCATCAAAAGAACCCAGAGGAATTAATGGTGCCAGGGGCAGTTGCCATAAAATACCGAGTAAGGCTGAATAGCGGGATCGCTGGCGGGGGATGTAGTAATCGTAGGTTAAAATTGGTGAAGGTGGGTCCCGGAATCGCTGGCAGGGGATTTAATAATCCCAATCAGATGCACGACGGCAGAGTGAACAACGAGTATTCACTCTGGTTGGCTACTGCCGGGATCACTCGATAGTGCTGTGAGCCGAGAAATCCTCGGAATTTCCTCACTTTTGACCTCGACCTCGGCTCCATTTGGACTGCCGTCGTGCATCTGATTGGGATTATTAAATCCCCTGCCAGCGATTCCGGGACCCACCTTCACCAATTTTAACCTACGATTACTACATCCCCGCCAGCGATCCTGCTATTCAGCCTTACTCGGTATTTTATGGCAACTGCCCCTGGCACCATTAATTCCTCTGGGTTCTTTTGATGCCCTGAAGCCAATTGGGCTGTTCGCTTTTATCTTACATACTCTTGTAATTGGCGAGTTTGATTTGCGCCCGTGAATCGGTAATAACTGTTATATGTATACAGGCATGTTAACTTAAAATGTCCTGATGATGATCCCACTATTGGTCTAAGGGATCGAAACGTCGTCGACGTAATGTACCCCATATGCATAAACTAACTGTGATGTTAATATGTAATGGTGGTTTCACGTTACCACGTCTGATATATTCTTAAATTTTTATGCAGACACGTTCCCCTTGCCTGAACCCTTCCCTTAAATGTTGTTTGGTTGTTATTGTCCTTAGGACGCAGGTTGTGTCCCACTTTGATTTTTTCTTGCTTTAATTTTTTTGTTATACATTCATTGCATATTAAAAATCTGTCCGGCTGGACAAAGAATATAGTACTGATTCAGTCTATATTTATTTTTATAATATTTTAAATGTCTAGGGACCACTGTCTTTAGAATTAAGGATACAATTAGGGCATCAGGAGTCATCCTGAGGAATAACAGATCCTGCTCAGATGATCTGTATTTTCTGAAGCCTTAATGGTGCTGATTTAGCAGAGCTGGTGTTAAGAAAAGCTCCATTGCTGACTCTAAGAGACCTGGATCTAATATTAGCTGAGATTATGAAAATGTTTTCTGATTAAGTGTTTCAAAAATCAACAAAGCGGATGCCCTTGTAGCCGGCAGGGGGATCTTTAATTTGTTTGCACCAATGATGAAAACATCTTGGAAAGTTTAAATGTCATCAACATGAGGAGATTCTTGCAGAAGGAGAATTTATCTAGATTGGTGAATACCTTCCGGTAAGAGCTATGGAAGACGTCACTGAGGAAGATGAGTGAGATCTAGATGGGCGTTTGCATCTAGAAGAATGCTTAGAGGAGGAAGTATGCCTGAAAGGAGAGATCAATAGAGTGACCATAAGGTTAATCTATAGGAGGATCTAGAATGAGGTAGTGGAGTTCTTGATAAAGTGACAGGGTTCAAGGGTGGTCTTGAAGGAAGCTGAGCCTGTGCGCACAGATTGTAGAGGTCTGGGAAGAGAAGGCTAAGCAGGTGCTACATGATGAGGCGGAGATGGTGGTAGAAGCTGCAATGGAACCATAGATGTCAGCTAAGGTCCCAGAGATGAAGAGTCCGGTATTTCTAGCACTGGTGATGAAGGCTTGGCTCTTAAATAAATAAATAAAAATGGATAGGATGTACAATAATGGAGGTATCTAGGCACAACATAGTTCATCAACAACAAATTACATCTACCTAGAATAATAGAAACTCAAAACAAATACAATATGTATCAGTTTATTATTTAGGTCATGTCCCTTCTATAGTGCATGATTTTCACATTTTTAGATCCATCACACAACAAAAACATTAATAGCAAACTTAACTAAGCAGACCAATCATTCATCTTCTAAGTAAAAACTCTTCAAACAGAGTTTGTGTATGTGAGACATTTCCTTTCAATGCCCAGCTCATATTGCATGTACATTTATGAATACTCTTCTCATCTAGCCATATCAATCACCTTTCAATTTAGACTACGAATCCAAGGTGTCTGCCATCTCACTTTAAGCCTTCATCAGGACAATGGATATTTGGGCTATATATATGTTCACTCATTGCATGCAGAGCTAGCTACAAAGTATAAACACATTTAGATCAATATTTCGCATTAGGATTATCATTTTATTAGTCAATTATCCTCTAGTTTTTGCCCTTGTACATTGGATTTTAAGGGGGGGCCTTTATTTCTAATATCAGCATCTCATTCATATTTTTCACAATTATTTAGCAAACAATACACACATTTAATGTTTGTGAAGGGGTGCTTCAAATGAATCACAAATACACCTATTGCCTTCTATTTTGTTACATCATAATTTCACTACAGATCATGCTCACATTATAGCACAGCCACATTTTTTCTTATTGCAAACAATATTTAGAATTAATGTGCCTAAAATGGCACTATAAAATCACGTGGATTACATTTTCTCATAACAAATAATTTCAAACATTTCCATCTTGTTTTTTTCATCACGCTTCCAATTATTTTCAATACTCCATAATATCCTGTAAAACAGTTCTTAATACTGTGTTTAAAACGAAAGTGTGTAACCACTCACTGCTCAGTAAATTCTTCAATCATCTGTCAGTTCTACATTTCCCAGTCTTTGTCTTTCTAGATATTAATACCCATCACTCCACTTGCTCACCTGACAGCATCTGGGCTAATTCATATACACTCATTTATCAAGGGTTCGGTTTTAGTTATTTTTCAGTTGTCCCAAAGTTTTTCTCTTCTCAAATAGATTGTATTTTTATTACAAACTTCTCTAATGGAAAATAACCCATTAATATTGTTCAACTTCATCAAAAGAAAATTCCTGTATTTAATTATTATTTTGCTCACCTTAAAAATGTGTTTTTTTCTTTTATTTACACAACAGTCCAACAACCCCAAACAATAGTGGTATTAAGTAAAATGTGATAACCATGAAGAACTATAGAAGGGATAGGATATAAATAATAAAGATATTTACTAATATATATTGGACTCTCTTGGGGTTTTAATGAATTATTCTAGATAGGGGTCATTTGTTTTTGACAAGAATAGGCTCTTAAATACTCTGAATATGAGTTTGTAGGCAACCTCCACAACGTTGTTCTGAGCCACTCACCGGACTTCTGTATAGATGTAGATGATTCTGCATACTTTGAAGTTGAATGGTGCTTCAACATCATATACTCCCTTGACATTGAATGTCTATGCCTCTGCCTTCTCAATGGCTAACAGGTAGGTACAGTACCTTGTCTCAATGTCGTGAATCTCGATACTGACATGTTGTTCTCTGTGATGTCCTCCGCGATGAAGAAAGGAAAAAAGGGTCGCTGGTAGAGGGATCATTCTCTCCTCACTCCTGCTGCCTGCTCTGTCCATCTTGACAATGAAGGCAAATCTTCTCACAGTCCTTCAGAGTGCATCTGGAAAAAGTCCTGCAGTGCTTGCAATTGTCAGCAGTGTGGAAGTATGGTAGGTAAAGAATACACCAATCATGGAGATCTGTTTTTGACTTTTCTAGCCACAAGCAGGGCACTTTATAAAAAGAGATGGCCTTTTTGTGAGGCGAGAAAAAATATTTTCTGTCGGAAAATGAAAGGAAAACACTCAAAATTTTAAGATGCTGAGTGAAGATGTTTAAAGAAGGTTTGGTAAGATTTACAAAAGACAAAAAAAACACGAGCTGAGTGCTCCAGGATCCTGTCATCAATAGCCAGAAAAATTAAATGAATCAACTGTCATTGAGAGGGCATGATGGGATACTGGAGTGCTGGTGCCTCTGTTTTTCATTCGCATGGCTGCAGCCTCTGTGGTTGCACTGTACTTGCTTCTTCACTTAATTGCCTTTCAAAATAAAAAAAGATTTATGAAAGAGGTTTTTTCTTTGTCACTTAATTCTCTGGTGACAGCACTTTTTTAAAAGTAAATAAATGGAATTCGCCAACATAGCCTGTTCTATAGGCTGATAAATTTTTTTTTCTAACAATAAGTTCTAGTCATTCTAGGAAATACGTTAGCGGTCTATATATTTTCTTCAAAAAAGTGATCTGGGATCCCACACCTGGGCTGGACTATTTAATGATTAAGATTATCAATGGAGATCCCCTCAAGAAGAACCAAAATAACGCCAACCACTAAACTTGTGCAGCCTTCAGCGAAGACATTCTACAGCCCCTTAACCTCACCATGAAATTCACCCAGGTTTGGTTTTCCCTTCTAACATCCCTATCCATAATTCAATGTAACCAACTTTTAATGTTTAACCCGCTTACTAAAAATCAGAAAACCAACAAAGGGAAGCATCATGAGCATTCACCATCAGAACTGAAGCTGCGGCTACCAAAAAAACCTTATCATAATGTTGGGAGTTGTTTCTTTAAGGTGTATCTGATGCAAGTCCGGTTTTGCCTCTTAATGTATCCTGAGAGACTATCCTAATAAAAATATAGTTAACAAACTATTTAAATCCAGGAACAGCGGTTGTCACATCTATTAAAGGCATATAAATTTAAAGATGTATACTGTCAGCTGTAGGATCTAGATAGAATCTAGTTCTTGCATAATCTCTTAAAGTTGTGAAAAAAAATAAAACATATATTCCTTTGAAGTGTTTAAATTGAATGACCACAAATTTCTGTGTTAGATGCATCACACCTTACTTTTCAAATATTCTGTTGCCTGAAATTATGGCTAATGATAAAATGGGAGAAATAAACAAGTTGCCCCAATTCTGCATCCAGAATTTTGTACAGCTCCACATTCATATACTTTTTACACTGCCCTCATTACATAGTACAGGCACGTACAAACACTTGAGGAACTTACTTCAGAAATAACATTACATTAGTAATTTACACTTGCCTCCCACATTAGTTAGACAGTCGTCAGGGTTACTTTCACTGTCCGCATCATATCCTTCCTCATCTGCAGAAGCATTTAAGTCATAGCAAAGGGACTCGTCTACTTCTTCTGAAAGATCAACTGAACGAGAGACGGTCTCTTCCTCAGTCTGGTATACCTGCGATGTGAAAAATTACTTTCAGTAATACAAATTTATTCACAAGAAAACAACACCCTGCCCGCTTCGCACCACATTCAAAGAGACAGAATCAGCCACACAGTCAGCATCACAAATTAAGGTTAGAAGGGACAGTGAGATCATATACCGGTCTAAGGAATAATGGAAACAGAGCAAAGATCCTTGGAACCTACCTGTCGTTATGAAAGATGGCAAATAAATGATTTTGTTAACCAAATTAGGAAATCAATTTGTATCTGTTCTCTAAATCATAGCTAACATTTAACTGTCTTATTTCTGCAAATTTAGGTTTTTTTTGTAATGATATACTGCTTTCACCAGTTAGGAAACATTTCTAAAGTATGCATTGCCCTGCAGGCACCAGCCCATGCATGCTACCAGGGCCTTTACCAAACCACAGGCTTGAAAGGAGAGAGAGGGAGGGGGAGGGGGAGGGGGAGAGGGAGAGGGAGAGAGAGGGAGAGAGAGAGAGGGAGGGAGAGGGAGAGAGAAAATGTGGCGACCCCAGTGCATGGCCACCCTCCTCTTGGCCAACAGAAGCATAATTGCCGTTAGGTGGTGAATGCCAGCCAGAATATCTTTTACATAGCCCAGGAGAGTGACAAGGGACAACTTCATCACTGGGTGGCCAATCGCCTGGACAGTACAGTCCAGCACCTCCATCCAGTAGTCCGCAATTACTGCACAGTTCCAGGCTAGATTTAGAAACTCAGCGTTCGTACATCTGAATCTCAAGTAGCGAGAGTCTGGGAGAAGGCCAATCCTGAAAAGGCCAAGGGGAGACTGATATACTCAATAAAGAAATTTAACATGAAGTCATAGCCTATAGTTCGGCGAGAGCAAGGCCATCACGAGCAGCAATATTTCCATTTCTCCTTGGTTAGTTCCCCAGGCAGGTCGTCCTGCACCTCTCCAGCGCCTTGGGTTCTACCCAAGGCGCCTTGTCTGGCATGGTGGCATATAAGAGTGTGATTAATTTTTTGGGGCAGGCCACAATGCTATCAAGGGCATGCAATGTGTCTGGCTCCTGCAGGAAAGAAGGATGCACGATTTTGCCAGCACTGCGCACTCGATAGAGGCAACTTTGAGGGGCACGCATGTTGCAGCAGCCTGCACCTCTGTGTGGTAGGAATTCTCCCCCCGGGTTTAGGTCTCCCAGTCTCCGCAGCCCAAGGGTCATCAGCTGATGTATTGTCCTTTTTTCTGTAGTAGGAGGCGGCATCGGGATATTGGGAAGTGGCAGGTCAGCAGAGAAGAGGTAGCGCCTGCCTGCAATTTGGCACAATCTGTCCCATGCCCAGACCTTGCACTGAACTGTGTCAATAGAATTTCTAGGACTAGTAGGCTTCTAGCAAATCACTGTCATGAGTGGGCACAGATGGGCATTGTCCGCATAAACAGCTGTGTGAGTTAAGTACAGTGTGGGGTAGAACCAGTGGAATGCATATTGGATGTGTGCACAACAACAGTATAGTTCCATATCAGGAGCATTTAATCCACCCAGACCGAAGGGCAAGGTTAACATCTCACTGGTCAGTCGTCGATTTCAGCCAGCCCATGTCAAGTGCACCAGTAGGGATCAAAGGCAAACATAAAAACACCCAAGTGAGCTGGATAGGTAGATTGAAGAAAAAATAAAAACTGTGGCAGAACTACCATCTTAGCAATGGCCAGTCTGCCAGCAAGAGAGAGAGTGGCAAGGCCATCAATACCAGGACCCGCTCCTCCAGCTAGGTCTATGCACGGAGATGCCCGACACAATCAAGTGTTGGGACCAAAGCAGGCTATTGTGCACGGTGACTGATAGAAGGGGTACAGTGCCCAGGTTCATAGGACGTACTGAAAATAACGGATTAAACAAAAAAAACTCCCATCCCCAGCCACTCCAACATTCCCAAATCATTGAAGAACCCCCATCCTCGAACAGAACAAAAAAATATATATTAAGGTAGAATCAATGCTGGGGTCAGCATAGCGAGACCAACATCTCTCCAGTCCACAGAGGGGATGGAGGGTCCGGCATGGGCTTAGTTATGAGTGATCAGGATCAGTCGTTCTTGCAGAGATGACTCCCGAGTTCAGTTTCTGCCCAAGAGCCAGGGGTGCCCAACCCACAGGCATGTTTGCGGCCGAATTTCATGCCAAGCTTGGGATCAATGGAATAGTGTGCCTTGCCATTTAGCAGGATGTGAGGTTTGGCCAGGTAAAGGAGGGCATATATTAAGTCAGTTTTTGTGAGGAGACGCTTAATGGGGAGGAACTCGTGCGCGCAGCTTGTACAGCCTGTGTAAAGTCAAGGTAAAAGGACAGTTTGTTACCTTGGTCGTCTCATACAATGCGTCTAATCGTGTTGCGGATCCGATAGTGCAACAGGCGGGCGATGATGGACGACGCTGGTGCACACGGGGGAGGGGGCCTGGGCCCCAGGAAGCGGAGATCACTCTACAGAGAAAAACGCATTCAGCTGGTCGCTGAATAAGTTATGGAGAAAGTTTCGTGTGGTTCTTGGCTGTAGTCAGGGCGGTAGTCTGGGGGTAGTTCTAGGACTCTGATGTTATTTCTTTTGGAGCGTGCCTCTATACTCATTTTTCCCCTTGAGGACCGCAAGAACTTTCTCCCATCTGAAGGAGATGCTTGCTGTTGGATGCTGTTCCATCCTCAGAGTCCGAGACTCGCAGTTTCAACTGCTCTAGGTGATCAAGTGCTTGTCCAGGCGGTTGCTCATGTGATCCAGTCGTTCAGTGAATGAATCTATCTTGGAATCAATATTTGTGAGGCTGCTGTGACCACAACAAGGAGCTCCTGGGGCTCCACACCAGTCTGCAGGCACACAACCCTCTCCCATTCAGTCCTGAGGTGGCCTAGTGGGACGCTTCTTGTCGAATGTCAGTTTGGCTACCTCATGGTGAAAGGGATATCAGGGGGGCCGCAGTGTTCATGGGTCAACAAGTCTAGCACCGCAATCCTGGAAAGGATTCTCCGTCCGAGTCAGGAAGGCTCAATAGCGGCCCGCCACACCACAGAGGCACTGGGGACACAAGCAGGCTCAAGTGGGGATGTGGCACTAGGAAAGGGGGCGGGGGGGGTGGCAACAAGGCCCAGATGACAATGCAAGTCTGCCTGGGAGCACTGAACCAGCAGCATATGGAGGAGAGCCACCTCGCAATCCACTAAGGGCCCCACTGGACCGGGTGGAAAAGGGATCCTATGGGGGGTGGCCTGCTCCAAGGGTCCAGCGTGCAATCCAAGTAAGCCTGTGGGCTCTAGGTCATCAGTGGATAATGGACGGCCACCAGAGGCCCTCCTGCCATGGGTGCACAGGTCTAGGCCAAGTGGGCACGATCCCAGGCAGAACGAGCGCGCCCTCGACAGGATCTCCGGCAGATCGCTGGGAGGCCGCAAGCACTTCAGCAGTCACCAGACGCAGAAGAGCCGACCCCTGAAGGTCTCTGCGGCTGCGAGACACAGGTAGGTGCAGGGAGGGAGGCCTCCCCACAGTAGCTCACCACTTCAGTTGGCCTGTTAGGCCTATCAAGGCAGCAGGCCGCACTGTAGCTGCTGGTCAGGGCGCGCCAGGCTCCAAAACAGGGGCCGCATTCCAATGCCAATATAGAGCAGCAAAGCAGATTGTCCAGCGCCGCAGTTCAATGGCAGATTATTCGCCGGGCCGGCAGTGTCACGGAGAGGCGGGCATTTTACAGCCTGGCTTGCTGCACCCCACCTACCAGGCCAAGCATAAAGCTATTTCTAGTACAGCAGAAAATAAAAGCCTATTTTGAAGTCTCAGAGATGGTTCATACTGGTTTGAAAAATAAGTCTTGTGTTTGAAATAACAGCAAGGTCTGCTATTCTTGTCATACAAGGCCAACTGTACCGCTAAACTTAGCCAGCAAGAAGGCGAAGTCTATGTTCCTCTACTGTAACTTTCAATTGAAATCAGAGATACGAATCTGCAGTCTGTCCCGCTGTTGCAAGGCATGAAGATCTCCTTTCTTCCTCTCCTGTCTTTGCCCTATACGTTTATAACCTGATTTCACGGTTATAGAAACTCGCAGAATAAATTAGCAAAGAGTGGGGTGATGCCCTCTCACTTATTTTCATTCTGCAAGACTGTTTTCTTTTGAACAATAATAAACAAGACACGTTATCAACCTTCAAGAAACTTTTCAGAAATCAATAACAAATAATGCAAGACAGAACAATCAGCACTTAAGATTAAATACTGCAAATATATTCAAGAAATACTTGATCATCACATTGCAGAATATAATAAATGTAAGGCAAATGTTCCTTCTATGAATCACAAGTAAGCACTTTTGAGCGACTGGCAAGTTAGTCAAGCAGGGGAAGACCCAGAAGAGAAAAGGCAAAATATTCATGGCCGGACATTACCATCTTTTACTGGGATTCACCCACCTAACAAACAAAATGCCTCTATAGACTTTAATGGAGTCACACCTCATTTTAAACATTAAACACCCTCTTACTGCACCTATCAAAATGAGGAGTGGAGTAAACAAGGGTGCGTCTTAGCCCCCTTTTTGTTTGGTTTATATATTAATGATCTTGAGAGTTATCTCAATCAGGGGGGTGCTGATGTACCGAGGGTCGGTTCTAGAAGTCTTCCAGTTCTGCTTTATGCTGATGATTGTGTACCGATTCCAGAACTGGTATAGGCTTGCAAATACTTTTAAATAGATGTCATGCTTTTATGAGTGACCTGGGCCTAAAGACAAATACAGCTAAGTCACATGTTATGGTGGTTAGGAACACTCATCCGCCTTTAACCCCTTCCCTGCTCATGACAAGCTCAGCTCGTCATGCTGCGCGGGCGGGCTGTGCGCATGACGAGCTGAGCTCGTCACGACCACGCCCGCGATTGGAATGTCCAGCACCTGGCTGGAATTCCTGCCGCAGCGAAGGCGTTAAAGCCCTGTTTTATTGATAATGATAAGTTGCTTTATGTACCTACTTTCTCCTTTAGGAGTTCAATTTGACCAAAAAGGCTCTTGGCACCATCTCATAGAGGTTAGGAAAAGGTGTTTTCACCAAACTCGTGAGGCCTTATTTAGGTTTGCAAAGAAATTGGGTTCCAAACCAATTAACACCCTTATTAATATCTACGTTGCGCGCTGCTGCTCTGTCAGTATGTATTGGGCAGGAGTATGGGGCTTTTATAATGTTTCACCTTTGCATTTTTCTCAGCCCCGCTTGATCGATTACCCTGAAACTTTTGAGAAAGGAGCTGAGATTGATGAACATTTAAAAAAAAAAGTTTTGTGAAGATTTATTCACGCGCCAATGTTATTATCAAAACAAAAAAAATCCATTTCATATGGTAACTACGTCCTAACTATAACTACACAGTGGCAACTATCGCTGTGTAATATAGGTCTAGACGTATATATATATATATATATATATATATATCTTTATACATACATATATATATATATTTATACACACATATACACATATATCTATATCTATATCCAAACACACTTGAAAGAAGAACGCCGCACACAGACTTCAGAAGGATTCAGGTGCTTTATTCAATACGCAGTGTGGTAGTTGCTTAAAATATTCGTTGTGACGTGTTTCGGCTCCTTGAGAGCATTGTTCACAGGTAAGCAAAACAGTCCCATGATTGCAGCCATATCACATGCTTATATACACCAATCACAGACTACTAGGCGTCACCATAGTCCATGAACACTGCAATTCCCAGGGTGCACTATCAAAGAGTGTCAATGTATTGAAAACAGCTGCAGTTTGTTTATCCAAATATTTTTCTTTTTTATGGTGATCCTGCAGTCGCTTTTCTTTTTATTTGAACTTTAAAAGTGCTGATTCCTTCGCTTATTAAAGAGCTAAGATGCCACATACTTAGCCATTTCCTGAAGCCTCAAAAGCGTTTAAAGTCAAACGTGAAAACAAAGTCATATATGCACACATATATTTTATCTTAGCAGCATAACATTCACGTTAGCTCCTTTGTTCTCATAAAACACTGATGGGCTCTCATCTGCCATACGGCATCAACAGCATGTACGAGGCTGTCAGATCAAACAGGAGTTTGACTTGAAGAATCGCAGTCACTGTCTTTGAACCAGGTGCATCTGAATCAAACTATGGAAAATTGCATATACTTGTCAAATAGGGAAAAATCGGATCAAAATAACCATTAATAGTTTTCTATGAATTGTCAGTTTGACATGTGCAATCTTTAAAACGTGCCCTTTCCAGCATATAAAGATGTGGGTATTTCAACAGTGGAAAGCTTTGGTTTGCTCCGGAAAGGACTCATTGGTTTAGATACATTTTCAAGGCTACTACATTAACAATGTCATTTCACAACTTTGAAAAAGAAGCCTGCTTTAAGAGTGCAATAAATACTATAGATTTTATGATCAACCTTCTCAAACTAAAGGGAATTTTTGTGGGTGTAGAACCAATTCACAAAAGCATTTCTGCAAGTAATTGAGTGTTGGGTATTACTTCCTGCTGATTTTCCAAGAGTAAAATTAAGCTAACTTATGGGAAAAGCTAAGTGAATTAGGATCTTTGAAATTGGGTGCACTAGTTGGCAATCGACTAGAACTTCACTCTCAGCTGTTGAACCGATGGACGACAGCAGGTAATGCCCTTACCACTGCTCTGCCTGGGGACAGGGGAAGTTAGAGTGAGGGTTTTCAATAATAATAAATTCCAGAACAGCATCCTGATTGGCCCTACTGACATGTACTAAAAGCGCTCCTGATAGATGCACATGAGGTGTCATAGACAAATCTTGCTTCTCTCCCGGTCTACGATCTGAAAAAGTTACTTACCTTGGGTAATTATATTTCTGGTGGATGCATAATCTTCACACAGACTTCTCACCATATGAATATGCTAAAGGTACCTTATTGGATATGGAAACTTTCCCAAGCAATAGCACTCCAGTTTTGCTACGGCTGCGTCATGCAGCCTCAGTTACCACTCTGCCCACATATGGTATAACTAAATTTGAGTATATGAAGCGCCATCTGGCGTTCTGGCATCAGTTCTTGATACTTTTCCCATGCCACATCGAGGCATGTGGAGACAAATAAAGCACACCATATCTTGGCATACCCAGAAACATTTCTAACGACAGCACAAACTCACTAGGGAGGAGAAAGAGGTGGTGAGGAATTGGAAGGAAGACAAAGTATCCACCAGAAATATTATTACAGAAGGAAACTTTTCCTTCTGATGGATACATCTTTACACAGATGCCTCACCTTTTAAATGAGTTGCATAGCAATGCCCTCCGGGCAGGCAGGAACCGGAAGTTAATCTAGGAAATCATGCAGCACAGCCCTAGCAAAGCATCACAGTGTGATTGGGCCGTGAGCCAGTAATATTTAGCAAGAGAATGCAAGGATGTCCATCTGGTCACTCAGCAAATATCAACTACAGGGACATCTTTGGTGAAAAATGTGGGAGTAGCCATTGCCATAACGGAGTGTGCATGAAGTCAGCAGGAGGGTTTTTCTTGTCCAAGGTATAGGAGATCTTGATGCAAAGGATAATCCAATACAAAATGGTGCATTTGGTCACCACCTTGCCCTTCTTGGTTCAAGTGAAACTCACAAAGAAATTATCATTCACTCTGACTTCTCAAGTACGGTAGATGTAATAGGATACAGCATACCTGGGGTCCAGTCTGTGCAGCCACTCCTCTTCTTTAGTGGGATGAGAAAGAAGAAAATATATTGATGAATGATGGATCAGCCCATGTGAAAAGCAGATGCCACTTTTGGTAGGGGAGAAGTGAGAGTGCAAAGAACCAGGAACAGTGGACGAACTGAGAGGGGCTGAAGCTCTCCAAACCTAAGGTCTGAAGTCCTTGCCACAGAGAAAACAATCTTCACAGTGAGAAGTCAAAATGGGTCACTGTCAACACAAGATTCAAATTCAACTGAGAATTAATTAACAAAGAAGGTTGGCAAGTGAGATACAGGAAGGTGGATAATACATAAATAATCTTTTAAACAGCTAGGCCCTGCTGAGTAGACTGTGCGAAATGCAGATCAGAAAAGGGACTGAAATGGGCTAAGATCTTCGAACTAGCCATCATGAATATACTTGTGCCAGCGACCCATATAAATGGATTTTGAGGCATGTTCCAAGCAGCCAAAGTGACACCTGCATCTTTAGCGGATAAAAAAGGACCATGCTTGCAGCTACAGCATTGGGGCACTGGGGTGGAGGACCTGAGGATACTGCTTGGAGATGAGGTCCACCCTGTCCAAGACAGGAAGAGGGGGCTAAATGCTGACTGCAAACAGATTAGCATATCAAACCCTCCTTGCCCACTGTGGGGCAATCTGCATCAGCTGGGCTTGACCTTCTACATCGGCAGCAGGACTTTCAACAAAAGTCCAATTGGTTCAAAAGCATATAGGAGGCCATGCGACTAAGTGAACCTGAAGGCACCCCCCACTAGCCCATTCAAAGGGAAGTGTAGGGCACAAAACTGAAGACTCTTTGTTACAGGCTGTGATAAAGAAATCCCTGCATGGACAACACAATTTGGAGAAGACCATCACTGCTATTTGTGGTCCTCGAAAGAGAGGTGACTCAAAGCATGTACTCTCAGACTGAGGGCGCCAGCAAGGTGTAGAGCACAAGGGAAAATATCTGTTTCTGAGTCTACGGTCACAGATGAACTGCCGAGGACTGAAGGGTTTGCACATGAGATGAGAGGCTCCCTTTGCTGGACCACTGCATTCTCAGGAACAACTGAAGAGCTCTCACCCACCATATGGCACTAGCAGGTATAGGACTTGCAGAACCGGGAACAGTGTCTATGAATCAGGTATATTTGAATCATACCCTGAATGTCTGCAATCCTGGGGAAGAAAAGCCTTCATGTTGGTTGCGTCCAGTACAGCTTCTATGAAGGTCAGTCCCTGCATGGGTGTAAAGAAGAAGTTACTTACCTTCGGTAACAATGCATCTGTAAGAGACGTAGGTTAGTTGTAGATTCCTTACCTTAGAATTCCCCCCCAGGTGTCAGACTGGATCCGTAGATTTTTCTTTAGCAATACCCCTGTGCGTCAGTAAGTGGGGTCGGTTGACTCCGCGTCCGTCGTCATGGTCATCGGGATGACGTCACGGTGCCTACTTAGACGCCGCCCCTGCGCGCTGAAGTCAGTTCTGACACGACTTTCCACACCAGAGGCGCAGAGCCATGAAATACACTACCACAGGTGCGCCACAACTAGGGCCCTGTAAGGGAGTCCCTATCCCTAGAAGTCCGTTCGCAGAGCGGGGAGGATGGGTGGGGCGATAAGGAATCTACAACTAACCTATGTCTCTTACAGATGCATTGTTACTGAAGGCAAGTAACTTGTTCATCTGAAAGAGACAGTTAGTTGTAGATTCCTTTACCTTAGAATAGATACCCCAGCAACACCATCCCGGAGGAGGGTCTGCGAACCAAGTTCAAACTAAAAAGTCCTGGAGGACCGAACGAGCAAAATAGCTGTCCCTCTGGACTTGGCTGTCCAGGCAGTAATGTCTGGTGAACATGTGCAGAGATGCCCACGTTGCCGCCTGGCAGATATAAAGGAGTGGGACTCCACATGCCAATGCAGTGGTTGCTGCTGTAGTCCTAGTGGAATGAGCACGTAGCCCCACTGGAGGATCCTTCTTCGCTAAAGCGTAGAAGATCTTTATGCAAAGGACAACCCATCAAGAGATGGTACGTTTTTGAACAGCCCGGCCTTTCTTGGCACCTACATATCCAATAAAGAGTTGATCATCCACCCGGAAATCTTTGGTGAGGTCAAGGTGGAATGACAGCGCACGTTTAGGGTCCAGACGGTGGAGTCTCTCCTCCTCCTTGGCAGGTGCGGAAGTGGGAAAAAAGCGAGCAAAGTGATAAGATTGTCCTCCATGAATCGGTGTAACCACTTTAGGTAGGAACGAAGGCCTCATTCTAAGTACCACTTTGTCCAGATGCACAGAGAAGAAAGGGGGCTTGGAAGACAAAGGTTGAAGCTCACTCACCCTGCGAGCAGAGGTGATGGCCACAAGGAAGGCAGTTTTCAGAGTAAGGAGCCTAAGAGAACAGTTATGAAGAGGCTCGAAGGGAGCGCACATAAGATATGTGAGAACAAGATTCAAGTCTCACTGGGGCATTATGAAAGGAGATGGAGGACATAGATCAGTAATGCCCTTAAAGATTCTATTTACAATAGGAGCCTTGAATAAGGATGGCTGATCTGGCAGACGAAGAAAAGCAGAGATAGCAGCAAGATAGCCTTTGAGAGTGCCCAGAGCAGAGCCCTGCTGGGCCAAAGAAAGTATATACAAGAGGACCTCTGAAAGAGGGGTAGAAAGGGGATCCACAGCCTTTGCTGTGCATCATGCCACAAACTTGTTCCATCTACATCTGATCTCTGCCTCTCCCAGATGGCTGCTCCATCCCAGGAGTGACGCAGCTGTCACTACTGTTAGATGTGGTTGGGGAAGGGAGAGGGATCTGCCTCTGACCCAAGCCTGGTTTGTTAGCCACCACTGCAGTTGTTGTGCAGTTCCCTCTGAGATCTGAACGTAGTCAGAAAGATTCCCCTGATGCTGCGCCCACTGGAACTTCAGGTCCCACTGCAGAGCCCGCATATGCCATCTGGCATGATCCACCAGCAGGATGCAGGAGGCCATGAGGCCCAGCAGCCTCAGAGTCATTCTCACCGAAATTCGGGATAGAGGCTGAAACATCCGTATCATAGCCCAAATATCCCAGACTCGCTGCTCAGAAGGATAGGCCAGAAACTGCACTATGTCCAGAACAGCTCCGATGAAAGGGAGCGTCTGAGAGGGAGTCAGGTGTGACTTCGGCACATTGATGGTGAACCCCAGCGAATGCAGGAGGTCCGCCGTAGTCTGGAGGTGGGAGACGACAGCCTGGGGTGAGCCTGCCTTCAACAGCCAGTAGTCGAGATAGGGGAAGACTGGAACCCCTGATCTGCGCAGATGATCTGCCACCACTGCCATCACCTTTGTGAACACCCAAGGGGCACTGGTAAGGCCAAAGGGGAGCATACTGAACTGAAAGTTCTCGTGGCCGACCGTGAACCGTAGATAGCGTCTGTGGGCTGGCAAGACGGGAATATGGAAATAGGCATCCTGCAAGTCCAACGCGACCATCCAGTCTCCGGGGTCGAATGCAAACAGGACCTGAGCCAACGTGAGCATTTTCAACTTCTCCTTCCGGAGGAAGCGGTTGAGGGCCCTGAGGTCTAGAATAGGATGCAGGACTTTGTCTTTCTTGGACACCAGAAAGTAGCGGGAATAGCAACAACGACCCACTTCTGGCGCAGGGACCCTCTCTATAGCTGCCTTGGCCAAGAGAGCAGAGAAGTGCCAAATGATCCTCTGACATGCGATCGAAAGACGGTGACATCGAGGGAGGGGTAGTCTCAAAGGGGAGGGGGTAGCCCCTTCGGACAATTTGTAAAACCCACCTGCCCGACGTGATGGACTGCCAGTGGAGGAGGTGATGGCGAATTCTGCCTCCCACTGGCCATTGATGGGCCTGAAACCTCGGACTAGGAAGGTTTTGAGGCTGTGGCAGGGGGGGGAATGGGTGGACTGGCCTGCCCGCTGGCTTGCGAGGTCGCTGGGTTACATGTCTGTGGCTACACAGAGGCTGGTCAGCTTGCGTGAGCCGGTGGCTAGACTGGGCCGGATGTGGTTGGGTGCCCCTTCCGTAGCCACGAAAGGGACGAAAAGCAGACTGGAGTGGGCGAGAAGGCGCAGAGAGGCCCAAAGATCTGGCCGTATCCCGAGAATCTTTAAAGCACTCCAGCACGGAGTCTGCTTTGTCGCCAAAAAGACGACGGCCATCAAAGGGCATGTCCATAAAAGTTGACTGGACATCCTCCGAAAAGCCTGATGTCCTCAACCAGGCGTAGCGCCTAAGGGCTACACATGTGGCAATCGTTCTACCCAGTGCGTCTGTGGTATCCAGTTCATATCTGATCATGAATTTGGCTGCGTCTCTCCCATCTGCCACTGCCTGGGAAAGAACGGCCTGAGCATCCTCCGGGCACTGAGGCAGCACCTGCATCTCAGATGGCATGGGAGTATCGGACCAAGAGGCACCCCGTATTCATGGACCGCAGTGCCAAGCTGGAGGAAGAGAACATACGCTTCCCAAGATGGTCCAGCTTCTTGGATTCTCTATCTGGAGGGGCAGAGGGGAATGCGCCCTTTGAAGAAGAGGCTTGGACCACCAAGCGCTCGGGGGAAGGGTGTTGGGTTAAGAACACTGGATCGCCCGGGGGCGGGCGTTGGCGGCAGGCAATCATCCTCTCCACATGAGCCGGGTGCTGGGCTTGGACCAGGTGCCCAGGAGGACGTCAGTGAGAACTCCATTAAACGGCTATAGGGGTTCAGAAGTCGACGCCGCAGGCTGAAGCACCTGTCAGGATGTTAGTCCTGACAGCCACTGAAGGGAGCTTAAGGCCCAAGACCTCGGCCGCCCTTCGCACCACCACAGCATAGGACGCTCCCTCCTCCGTAGCCACAGTAGGGGGAGAAAGCAAGCCAGTGTCTGGAGAAGTGTCCAGACCACTAGCATCACCCAGGTCCTCCCGCCAGCCCGGTTCTACCAGCTGGTCAGTTAAAGGATCCAGCGACCCCTCCCAGACCTCACCACCACCCTCTGGTCAGTAGGGAACAGCAGTGATGAACAGGGAAACAAAAGTACCCTTTGGCATTGGGTCCGATGTCGGTCTGGGTCCAACTCATGGATGAGGATGGGGACTGCATCGGTCAGGGGCACGACCGGCGCCGGGGAAGGTCGAGTGAGATCGACCGGCGTCGATCCGGATCCAGGCCTGGATCCATGGGGGTCGCCGGTTCTGGAGCTGCCGGCATCGAAGGCCCTGGACCCCTGACCAGCTCCGGGGGGCCCGTAGGAGAGGCTGCCTCAAGACGATGTGTAGGCCACGTAAAACTGTTGGAGTTGGGCAGGGGATGCTCCGGCTCCCGGAAATGGTGGAGGCGCAGAGTCGTCCCCGAAGCAGGCAATGGAGATGGAGCCTTGGAACGACGACGCTCCGAATCCCTCGTCACATCAGCCGACCAATGGGGAGAAGGCGAAGAGCGCTTGCCCTTCTTTGCCTTCTTCTTGTGTTTTGACTTACCCGATGACCTCGACGACTTAGAGTGCGATGAGGAGTGGGGGCTCCGTGAACTGTCTCGAGACCTTCCTCTCGAACAAGACCAGGAACGATGCAGAGCCGACCGCCAGGTCTCCAACAACTTTCGGGACCGCACCCGCAAAGTCTTCGGATGCATGGCCCAGAAGTCTGAGCATGCCTTCGGGTCGTGGTCGTGCTCCAGACACCACAAGCACACGAGGTGCGGGTTCGTCACCGACATCTTGTGACAGGACCCTCAAGGCTTGAAACTGGTCTGATGTTGGGACATCCCTTGCGCACCAGGAATCAATAGACTCGAAAAGAAGTCGACAAAACGTCACAAAAAGGCTAGAAAAAAGTGGCTAAGGGGGAGCACTCTCCGGATCTGCCCTAGGCTGGCGCGGAAAAAGAAAGAACTGACGTCAGCGCTCAGGGGCGGCGTCTAAGTAGGCATTGCGACGTCATCCCGGCAACCACGACGCCAACGACGGCCGCGGAGTCGACCGACGCCACCTACTGAAGCACAGGGGTACTGCTAAAGAAAAATCTTCAGATCAAGTCTGACGCCTGGGGGAAAATTTTAAGGTAAGGAACCTACAACTGTCTTTCAGATATGACAATTCTGGGTGTAGATGATTAAACACACAAAAGGTGATGGGAGGCTGCTAGCAATATGTCTAACCACTGGTAATAGCTTAGGGTAGCACTCCAACGCATCGTTCTTTTGCTTACCATGCCACCTCAGTATGGACCCAGCTACATGCAAATCAGTCTTGACCCTGCTCCAATGGGAACAGTCCAGCCTGAATTGCCAAGCCAGGTCCTGCCTGAACCGGAACACAAGCAACTAAGGACTGGTTTCACCCTAGTTATGGGCTCATCAGCCAGATACAGCTTGGTTCCAGTGACACAGTGAGCATGGAACCGATGTCTGGGCATACCCATGCCACTTAGGGCAGTACATGAAACACACAAAAGGTGATGGGAGGCTACTTACAATAAGTCTAACCACTGGCAATAGCTCGGGGTAGCACTCCAACCCATCATTCTTTTGCTCACCATCCCACCTCAGTTTGGAGCCAACTATCTGCAAATCAGTCTTGACCCTGCTCCAGTGGGAACAGCCCAGCCCCAACTGCCAAGCCAGGTCCTCCCAGAATCGGAACACAAGCAGTCCAGTGTGAAACTGGTCCAAACGATGGGTTGGAGTGCTACCCCGAGCCATTGCCAGTGGTTAGACATATTGCAAGCAACCTCCCATCACCTTTATTTATTTCATGTAGAGGATTAAACCTAGGTTATTGAGTAGTTTGAAGAGGTCCCGTGACAACAGCATGAGACTCCCCTACTTTCACCAACCAGTCATCCAAGTACAGAAAAATGTGATCTCCACAGTGAGGCTGCTATAACTGCCAACACATTTGTGAAAACCCATTGTGTGGCCATTAGGCTAAGCAGCAGGGCTGTGTAATAACAGTGCTGAGACCCCATGGTGAACCTAAAGCAATGTTCAGTGGGCGGCAAAAATATTTGATGAAAATAGGCACCCTGGAGGTCCAGGGACACCAGTCAATCCTGTGCACTGAGAACCAACAGTACTTGGCTGAGGACCAACAGGATTTGGCTCTGGAACAACAGCAGCAGTTTCTTGGTGCCCGGCACGGCCTGAACCCTCGGCCTCAGCGTCTCCAGCGGCCCCTCCTGGGATATGGGGTCCCTGCCATGGCACTCGTAAGTCCGGTCACGTTGACCTGGTGTTGATGTTCACGGTGGCTCCCTCTCTGGCACACGAGGCCACTCACCACGAGGTTGTGCAGGCCTGGCACCCTCCACACAACACTCACTCTTCGGCTCAGTCCACGGTGTACGCTCCTGGCATACAGGGATCTCTGAAACAACACACAGGCTACGACCCGATCGGTGCGAGAGCGGATTCCTCACACAGGGAGTCCTCATGATAGGGCTCCCCCTGGACATTGCTCTTCCTCATAAGGCACACAGGTCTTGGCTAGCATGCAGGCGCTGGTGCTCCAGGTTCCAGGCAGGTGGTCTTGGTTTCCCTGGGTGATGTTCCCTCACCCAGCAGGGAGACTAGCAGGCTTGGGCCCCTAGTCTTGGTCACAGGCAGAAGTCTTGCAGAGCTTCCCCTCCTCCCACAGGCCACCTGGCTGCTCGGCAGATGACAAAGTTTGGGGTCTCAAACTCTCCTACATATAGTCCTTTTCCAGGCACAAAATGTAATTTAGTGTCTGAGTCTTTGAAGTTTTATATTGGGATTCTGCTTCTTTAAAAAGGACATCTTTTCCCCTTTCTTCTTCCTCCTGAAGAATGTCGTCACAGCAGGCAGAACTCCGAAGCTGATTAACCCACAACAAGATTCATGGGAGTGACTACAGTTCACACCTGGATGTCAGCCACAGTGATTTGTACATCAAAAGGTTAATCCTGGGCTCCCAGCCCTACCCTTTACAATTCCTTGATCAGCCCCAACTCTCTTGCCCACTAATTCAAATCACGCAATACACCATGAATTCCAGTCTCTAACGGAACACCATCAGCTCGCTTGCAGTCAAATGTCTGTAGGTATTAAGCTGGGTCCAGCCCAAATCGCCTAATGAGAACTTCTTTCATTTGCTCATACACCATCTGGTCTGACACAGGCATCCTCCCAATGACGGCTGTCCCTTTCAATGGCATGGACCCCATTAAGGCAGCTGCTTTAGACAGCGCATTTAAGGCCTGAGCTTTCCAAGCAACCTCAAAGCTCACAAACCATTACAAAATATCCTGACCTTCCACATACACAAGATCTTTTGGAGTCTTGGCCACAAGCTGGCCTGAACTGGAAATAGTCACTTATTTCAGATGGAGTTATTTCTCTTTCTCTCGCAAGGGCTATCCTTTCCCTTTCGAGCTGTTTTTCCTTCTGTTTCTCCTTCCTCTCTCTGTTTTTCCTTCCTTTCTCTCTGATGAAGAGGTTCAAAAGGGCTGGACAGGCGTGGTGGACAAGGGGATGATGGATTTGGGCCCAGGTCTCTTTACTGAGGGTGGGTGTTCGACGTTATACAGCATTCCGTCCATCCATTGTTCTTTTTGCATTTGTTGCCCTCGTTGGGACGGGTGTGCCCAGACGTGGGTACTGTGAGTCGGGCTGTCCTGGCTGATGGAGGGTGGTGCCCCGGGGCCAGTCCTAGGACGCTTGTTTCCGGCCTGGGGAGGACCTGGCCTGGCAGTTCGGGCTGGGCTGTTCCTGTGGGGAGCGGGGTGGGGACTGATGCGCATGTGGCTGGGTCCAGGCTGGAGTGGCGTGGTGGGCGAGTAAGTGATGGATTTGGGCCCGGACCTCTGGACTAGGGGCGAGTGTTTGACGATGTTCAGCATTCCGTGAATAAATTGTTCATTTTGCATTGTTTTCAGGTACAGCACACAGTAGTTGCCTGCAGATCACAGAATGCATAGCCCCTGACTCCTGTCAAGTGGATGTGCAGAGAAGTTAGGTGAATTTTCAGGACACTATTTTTAGGTCTCGCATGCAACAGCGCATGCCACGCATGCACTCTCACTTGCGAGAGATATTGTTTACAACAAGGGGCTTACTTTCCATTCGTTGGTTTGATTGTCACTCTTATTTGCTGCCTTCTAATTGGTCAGGGGGTGCCAGCTTAACTTACTCGTCTTTCGGCTGGAGTATGGACCTAATACAGATTGCTTCAGCTTGATTGCTGTCCTTCCACTGTTCACGCCGTGACTGAAGTACAATTTTTATTTGGTATTCTTCCCCATCATGTTGCAGGAGCTACTTTTTCTTTTAGCACTCTGCGAGTGCATGTGTTTGTGAGGTGTGTATCTTATGTCCCTCCTCTCCACACTCCATGTTATGCTGGTCCCATCTGCAGCTTTTCCACCATTAACTTTGCGGCCCTTCGGAGCATCCCAGCCTCCTGAAGCTCTGCAGCTACTCTATTTCTCATCAGGAAGAGTGCCTGAGTCCGCAATCTAATCTCTGCTCCTCCCAAACTGCTTTGAGGTGGCCTCTGGCTGCGAGAGCTACTACAGTGCCACAACCCCCTACTGCAAAACTACCTGTTCCACCCAAAGCACTATGAAGCGGCATCCAGCTGCAAGGGCTACTCCTGTGTCTGTAGTCGCTATTCTTTTTTCGTTCCACCCAGGGCGCAATAAAATGACTACCAGACACACGACACGCTTTACAAATACAATAAAGGATATCCATAAAAATAAATCAAACCAGTTACAAGGCCCCGCAAGTTAATAAAAATAGCATGTAGTAGTGCTAGCCCCTCACAGGTGCCATGTTAATAGGCATTTATGTAGCAGCTACCAGAAATTGAACTGTTTTGTGTCGCCTAAATAATAAGAGGTATTATTCAGCCTAAACAGATAAAAAAACTGTGAGGCATGCCAAGATATGAGGGAAAGAAACATTGACATCTAACAGCAGGTGCATTTTCCCACTGAAATATATTGCCTGGGTGGACCAGCTTGACAGATCTCAAGCAGGCGTATTCATTTTCAGAGATAACAAAAGCCGGTTTAAATACTAGGAAAACTGTTAACGCTCCGCGCCTCCCCAAATATGATAGCTTAATTACAGTGATAACCATTTATTTTTTGCACTGACGTGTCGTTAGTGTAGTGCTCTGTCCAAACGGAATTGTCCCAGGGTGGTTAGTACAGCCCAAGGGCCCCAAAGGGACAAAAGTTAGAGGGAAAATGAGGTAGCCAAGGGCATAGCTGGCAAAATCTTGGTGGTCAAGTGAACAGTGTCCTGTGTGCCATCGTGAGCCAGTTAGGGCTTTTCAACCAAACATTACATTCTGGGACTTGCAGTCCTGATTTTCTTATTATAAATGGTGCTCCAAATCCAATTAAAGTACTACTGGCTCAAAAAAAAAAAAAAGTTTGTGTCGGACGTTGCTACACTTTACATGGGATCATTTGACAGTCTTGGCGGGTTGGTGAGGGTTGAGGAACTCTGTTTTGATTACTTTTCTGGAGACGATCATGGATAAGCAACTCAGCTGTTCGTTTCTGCTGGGCCTAGGAGAAGTGTTGAGTGTTATTGGGCAGAGTTACTAGATGAGAGCGTCCATCTCACTGGAAGCATTATGTTCAAGACACGTGCGTTCAATGTCCCCTTTGTTGCCCGTTTAGGGTTGGCCAACAGCGTGCATGTGCTGCCAGCCAATGCTATTGTTATTCAAAAAACAAAAAAAGCTTCAGAATGGACTTCGAGCCCACTCATTACTTCCCATTGGTTGGCGTCCACTTCACTCTGCTTTCCTTGCTTCTTACTTGTCACACCTCCTGCTTCCTGCTCCCTGCTCACCTTCTCCTGCAGTCTTGTCTGGACTTCTGTTCATTTAGTTTTGGCAAGCACTCTATAAGAGTGAATGGCACGGTATTGGACTTCACTCCCACCCCTGCCCATTTCTTTCCCCCCAAACCCCCTATCATCCTGCTGCTGTACCACCCCCTCCCCTGCACTGTTTTTACAAACATTGCACATGACAAAACGTATTAAAAGGGGGAAAAAGCCCTATGACTTGGTCACCTCTAGCCAGGTGATAGGGCTTTTTAAAAAAAAATTAAACTTTAGGCCCGCACTGCTGTGCAACATGTCTTAAACAACATTGACAAAACCAATGGATTTCGCAGAGGCGAAACCTACTGGGTTTGTGGATGCTTGTTTTTTTTAGTTGCTGGATAAGTGTCACGCAGGACATGGGGCCACTTAACAGCTGTGAGTTTTTGTTTAGTTTGAAATTTAACCAGATTGTGTACCGCCTTGAAATAGATTGTAAAAGCACACCACCCAGGACTGAAACATCAAGACTTGGTTCAGACAAGGGACCAGCACCCTTCATCAAAGATCTTTAACCCATTTAGCAGTGCACTGCTTGTTCAGATCTTCGCCCTCTCAAATTCTTGTACTACTTTAGGTACTACTCATTATTCAATGCAGTACTATAAGTACCGGAATACAAAGGGAAAACAGGACCAGGATAAAATATTCACATCTGAAGAGCTGCTATCCCTTAAATGCGGAGTTAAATGTAAACACATGAACTATAGTAGCCATTTTGGCTGGGATGAAAAATGAAAACCGTCTGCCTGCATCCTTTCTCCAACAGAAGGTCTGTTGCGTGCATGTGTTTAAATGAGGAATTTGAGTTAGCA
The DNA here is from genome assembly GCA_963921515.1 of Calotriton arnoldi. Lineage (NCBI taxonomy): Eukaryota > Metazoa > Chordata > Amphibia > Caudata > Salamandridae > Calotriton > Calotriton arnoldi. The sequence continues at coordinate 325,035 of CAWUFW010004506.1, read as the reverse complement.
TAATCCATATTTTAAAGGGCAATGGATTTTGAGTCTAGTTTTCAAACCAGGACAAGGGAACATGGACTTCAGGTGCTCCAAGTCACTTGTGACACACGTATGGCATTCCTGGATTTTAATAAAGAGTACTGTGCATGCTGGGATTAGTAGTTTCTTTTTCCACAATCACAAGAATGTGATTAGTAAATCCAGAAGAAAATGTGCTGTTGGCTGAAATGTGAGGCCTGGGTGAAAAATGTCATACATTGCTTATAGCCGCTTGACAGCTAGGAGCGAATCTGCATGCAATCCACAAAAAGTAGAGGACCTTAAAAATATCAGATGAAAAATCCAACAAAAAGTGAGGTTTGCTAGAGAAAATCTCAATCAAAACTACTTTTCCGCAGAAGAATTCTCCCACTGAAAAATCTGTAAAAAAACTATTTTTGTAAGGGATATTTGCCCATATGCAAAGTTTTGCAAAGGTGACAAAGTGCCATTTCCTTATACTAAAGTTTGTCAACTTTGTAGGATTGTTCTACCATAACTAGGATCATAAACAGAGGATTGAATCCCTTATCCGATGGAGAGGTTTGCTTTAATTTAAAGCACTCTTGGGAGCCTATACTTTTGTACAGATGCTCTGGAGTGCAAGGACCCTCCCCTGGGTGGTATTAAATCTGCAACAGCTGGACCAAGATGGCAGTGCGCATGTCTAACCTGCTGGAAATACGGGTGCAGCAACCAATTAAGAGCTGGCCATGCATTGGTGACCAGTGGGGCATCTCAATGTGACCTCAGCAGCGGAGTGGTCTGATCGCGTCATCTGGCCATGAGTGGACTCTCAACATGTATTTTTGTATTTGTGGTTTGCATTTCTATTTATTGAGATTCCATAAGGCCTTCAAACGGAAGTGCTGATCATAGCAACATGGTTGTAAAAGAGAACATCGGTGTTATGGTTACTTAGAGGTAAGAGCAGTGATGGGTGATGTTGAATAGTGGAACGTAGGCGTAATCATTGATATTCATGTAGAGCTAAGTGCTCAGTATGCATATTTACGTTATCATTGAAAGTCTGGTGGGGGCAGGTGTTCGAGATGTGGCTGGTAAGCAGAGGACAGAGCCAGGTGGGTGGAGATGTCCACTGACCAGGTTTTCGAGCCTCAAGAAGCTGGTTATTATGGCACAACAACTCTAGGGAGAGATGGTTCGAGGTTGGCGGGGGTAGGCGTTCCAGATCAAGGGGTGTATTAGTTCATATAGCGTGAACTTAGCGCGGTGCGGAGTAGTTTGAATGCAGACCTTCGTCGCCTGGCTGAGGCCGTGGCAGCACCATGTGACCCTCCGCATTTCCTCAAGGGATTCATCATATATATATATATCATGAAAACAGCTAAAAAATTAAATGAATGCGTATTTTCCCTCTCGGTGAGATGTATATTTACCTCATCGCCTCTTTTAAAAATGCATTGTACCCAACAGCTGCTTTTCTTTGTATGAAATTGTTTTTGTCTTTCGCACAGCTGGTTTAAAACGTTATAATTTTGGCCTCACATTGGTGGCTGCAAATTTATTTACGCTGAACAGAAATAGAAACATATTTCCTATTTGGGCGAAATACAGTTTTATCTCCTATGTTCTGGGTTCCTCCCAGTATTAGAAGTTTCATTTCTGGAAATCCAGTTATTCTTGTTTTTTTATTTTAGAACCTTACAGGCCGGCTGTTATTGCCACCAGACTACACCTACCACTGATTGCCATTTCTGGCGTTTTTTCTTCTGATTTATTTTTGTCTCCTCTGGTCCGCTTACTTTGAAACCGTTTATCTCTGCCTTTAAAATTGCCCATATCCGAGGGGGCGGAGCTTGCCTGGCTCTAAGATGGCTGCAAATTAGAGTGACTCCGTGAGCCTAGCCGACTATCTTGCATCATCCTGTCGCCCACTGCCAAATTGGCGACCATTGCATCAACCATGTGCCCCTAACAGCGCAGAGACGTGCAGCTGCAAAAAAATTCGGCTCTTAACCGAGCTGCTGACATGGAGAGAGGTGATAGAGGTGGACTGCACAGGGCCTGGCCAATTTCCGCCCTAGGAGTTTGGGCGTCGGATCGCTGCTGGGACGCGCTGTGAACAGGAGGGCAGCTTGCATTTCTGCGCTCCCTGTGGCTTGCGCCGCGGTGAGCGGAATTCAATCAATAAGGGGTTTATATAGCGTGGCTACTCACCCATAAGGGTCTCAAGGCGCTGCATAGGCTTTGAGGGCACTGGGGTCCGCTCCTGGGAGACTCCGGCAGCGCCTGAATCTGCGTAGGCTTGGGGCTGCACGGCCCGGAGGATCTGACCCACGAACTGGGGTCGCTGGTGCTCGGTCTCACCGCATAGGCAGAATCCCTCGATTTTGTCTCCTGCAGGTTGGGGTAGTGGCAGCCCGACCACCTGGGGGGTGTAGGGTTACTGCAGCGGCGGCCGTCCTCCTGCTGCAGAGACCGGAGAGCTTTCCCACGGCGCGGTGGCCCTGCAGCGGGCAGGGAGGGCGGAGCGAATATCCCCAGCACCACAGGAATTGCTGCCCGTTCCTCGAGAGTACAGATAAACCCCCGTTGGAGCACAATTTCAGAGCGGCTGGTACGTGGAAGCTGAAGGTGACTACATTGCCCTGCTAATACTGGGTGACTTACTGGGCTAACTGAGGCACAACCATTTTCTTGGGATCACAGCCCGAGGGGTGTTGCTTGGGAGCCAGAGCTACCCGCTCATCACATTAATCCATGCACATTGCAATGGGTGTTTGAAGGATCGTCTAGCTGAATCATTGTTATTGCTTGCTGGTTGTGTGCATCTAGTCGACTGTGGCGGAGCTCAACATGGGCAAAATGGACAAATCACAGCTCAGACTCCATTGAGCCTTGTGAAACACCCAGGCATAGGGCGGTTGACACAGGCGCCGGGGAAGCTTGTTCGGCGTTCCAGGATCCTCCAACTGCTTACACCAAAATGGAGAAGATGTTACATGCACTGCAAGCCAAAGCTGAAGACCTGGATGTGCGCTCGAGACAAAACAACGTGCGAATCATAGGTGTGGCAGAATCAACCAACATTGAGAATATGGAGCGTTATGTTGAGCAACTACTAATAGCGCTGCTGGGCGCAGACGACACCTCTGATTTTTTCATCGTCGAGCGCGTTCACCACGCCCAGGCCGGTCCCGGGGGCTAATCCCTGCCTACTAATAGCTCGCCTTTTGAATTACAGGGACCGCGATGCTGCTCTTCGGAAGGCAAGAGAATTGAAATCATTGCGACACGAGGGAATGGAGCGGTCTCCCTATCTGGATTTTATGCAGCAGGTACAAGACGCCCGTCATCAATTTACCCAAGTGAAGAGGAAACTCCACGAACTGAGCTTAGAATACAGCACGGAATACCTTGCAAAGTTACGAATTTTATCTAAGGGAAAGCTGTATTTTTTCACAGATCCAAAACAAGTTCTACAGTTCCTCAAGCGGCAAGGAGGCGCTGACTCCCGTGGGGGCTCCCCCATTGAGGCCTGCAATGTGGACGACACACTAAACTTAGAGAACTGAAGCAAGACTGGCATATCTGTCAGCAGTGTGGACGGCACGGCATGTTGGGTATAGTGGGAGACATACATGTCCTCCGGGAGGTGACTGCTCTGGGGATCCATGTGTGTGCCCTAAACCCCGCTCGGAGGGAACTGGATGCTCTAGTGACGCTGAAGCCTTAGCGGAGCTCATTATTCCATACCAGCGCTCCTTATGCTCTCAATATAAATCTTTATTCGGTAAATAATATCACCACAGAAGAATACAGATCAGAAATGATAAAATCTAATTCATAGGTAATAACAGATTGCTCAAAAGAACATATAAAACAGTTAATCCGGTCTCGTTTTCCTGGACGCCCAGATAGCTTGAAAAAATATAAGACAGTAAAGGTCACATGCTCAGTAGGGAGCATCTGAAGGTACAAAAAGGCAGGCCTGGCTTGTTTAAACTGCAGTGATTTCAGCAAAGGGATTAAAAAAACGCTTCCTCGGCCAGCTGAAGTAGGAGCAAAACATTATAAAATGGAGCAGGTCCTGCGGAGACACATTGTCGCAGCCGCAGGGAGCACTTACCTAAGGCTGTACCCACCCAAACGGGGAAGCCAAAAAATAGTGCAGTTGATTAAACCTAAACCTAACCAGTAAAAACCTATCCGGCTGTGAGTGAACCAAGCCCAGTTATGGCTCCATCCCCTGTATGTGGCCCCTTACCAATGGCTTCTGAAGTTCTAAACCTTCTCTCTCCGATCGGGAGCATTCCATGAATAATCTTTTAACACTCCCCAACTCGTGGGCGGCGAGAGAAATCTGATTCATAAAGATATAGGGCCTGCCTAGAGAAAAAAAAGATCCCTTTACTTAAGCAAGCCATACTAGTAGCCTGGTCCAGAGACAGACAATCCTCAAGGATCAACCAGCTTAGCTTCAGCTCCGCCCTGCTCCAGATCTTAATCTAACCCAGGAGCGGGCTTAAGGAGATCAGGTCCAAGGCATAATCGAGCCCTAGCTCCGCATGCACAAAAAACGCCGGGGTAGACTGGGGGACCTGTACCAGCTTGTGCAAAAAGTTATTCTCTATGGTCTGAATCCGGTACACCTTAACATACCCCCAAACTTCAATACCATAGCGCAGCTGTGCAATACACTGGGCCTGATAGATTTTTAAAAGATCCCTTGGTGCCCTAGACCCAAGCCTGTGTGCAAAACTGAACACCGCCCCCATAGTTTTTACGGACTCTGATCTTTTGGCCTCCACTAGGGGTTTCCAACAGTTATTGCTGTCAATTAAAACACCCAAATAAGGGAAGGGCTTAACTTTGCAGAAGGTAAAATTAGATACCTTAAAAGTCTTACTCCTCGTAGATTTGGGGCCCACTACCATTCCGTAGGACTTTGAAAAATTGACCGGCAGATCCAGAAGTCCCATAAAAGACACATACTTAGCCAGTAACAAATCCAACCCCTGTGCGGTCCGAGAAGTAAGGACCGCATCATCCACATATAACAAAATGGGGCGAAATCTGTCCCCAATCTTGGGGCAGTTGGCCAAAACCAATAGGAGCGCGGAATCTAGCCCGTTCATATACAAGGTGAACAGAAAAGGTGCAAGTATGCACCCCTAGCAAACCCCACAGCTTGTTGAAAATGGGCTGGTGCATGCTGCGCTTTGAGAAAAACACACCGAAGCCAAGGTCGATGAGTGAAGATCCGCTAATAATGCCACAATACTGGCATCGACCCCCATCTCACTGAGCAAAGCCCAGAGTTTTGCTCGATTCACCCTGTCAAATGTGGACGTCAAGTCCATAAATGCAAAGAGTAGGGATTCAGACTGGGCCACCATATATTTGCTGATAATTAAATGGAGATTAAGGCATTGGTCTGTAGTCAACCTCCCCACCCTAAAACTATACTAGACGTCGCTCAGAATGTTATTTTCTTCTGCCCAGTCACAGAGCCTATTTAAAATCGCCCTTCCCAGGACCTTAACCATAGCGACCAATAAGGAAATTGGCCGGTCTGGCGGAATACTGTCTGGGTCCAGGGCCTTGTTGCAAGACAGCGCAAGGATTCCTTGTTGGATTTCATCTAACGCAAAGACCACTCGATTACCCGCTTTAGCAGGTGCCACGGGGTTCTTATCGCCCCCGCAAACTCCCTGGTTATAAATGCCCTCAAAGTGATCCACCCACTGTTGCTCCATGATATGATGACATAAAAGCAGGCCAGAGCCCTCAGAGAAACGAGGTCTATTTACAACGCTCCAAAAAAGGGAGCGGTCCCGTTTCGCAGGCATGACAAAGGTTCTCCCAGGCTGACTCCTGTAAGTTATGTCTACAAACCTTTTGAGCCAAATTTTAAGCCTGTCTACAGTTTCTGATCAAGTGCCCATCCCTTGGGGACTGCTTCAGGGATGCCTTCAAATGATGCAGAGTTTTCGAGCAGTTCTTATCAAACCATTTTGGGATTTGTGCCACCCGAGTGCTAATGGCTGTTGTAGGAAAGTAGGATCTGCTTCTTATGGTTACCCCCACTTTTTGCTTGATGTTGCACTGTTTTTGACTAGTCTGACTGGGATCCTGCTAATCAGGACCCCAGTCTATCTGCTTTCTTCCTTAAATTGTTGCACATGTACTTTGGCACACTCCAGATTGGATACTAGGGTACCCTGATCAGTCCCTAGTATATGGTACACATGTACCCAGGGCATAGGTACCCCAGAGGCCTCCCATGGACTGAAGCATGTATTATGCCACCCATGAGAGGCCATGCAAAATGGAACTACAGGTCTGCTACTGCAACTTGTGTGAGATGGTGCTTGCACCACTTACATTAGATATAGGTTCGCTATATCTATAGGTCACTACACTTAAAACTTATAAGTCACCCCTATAGCAGGCCTTATCAATCCTGAAGGCAGGGTGCTGGGTTTTTAGTGAGAGGGTGCCCCTGCATGAGCAGAGCCTCTCTGCAGCCTTCGGAGACCATTCGCCCGGGTTGTCTGTGACGCAGCCGGACATATAGGTAGAGGTGCATTATAACCTCGTGGTAAATGCTACCTCAAAAACGGCTGCATATAAACATATCGTGTTTCGTATCAAACACCTTGGAATCATACCTCCACACCGGTAACCGGTGTGGGAGGTATGATTCCACCCTTCTGAAGCGAGCTTCGTGGGGTCACTGGTCTATCCAATGACAGCTGTCTCGACCCGGACAGCACAAAATGGATGCTGCCGACCAGTGACACATTTCTGCCCTCCTGCTGCTTAGCCAAGCTCGAGCAGAGGAAGGCAGCACAATAGGCATCCTGTCACAGGGAGGTGTGACCACCTCCCAGACAGGATTTAGTGTATTGGGGCTGGGTGGGTGCACTCCGAGAGTGCCTGAAAGTCTACACTTGGGGCACATTTGGTGTCCCTGTGCATAGTCTAGCTCAAACCAGTTCTGGGAGCCATTGGCTCCTGCTCTGGCGCGAAACTGGACAAAGGACATGGGTGTAACCACCCCTCTGTCATGACCCTCCCCTAGGAGGGTCCCCCGAATCTGTCCAACCCCCTCCAGTGGGTACAAAAGGGCTTACCTGGCTGAAAGACTTTAGATTTTATGTGGACAAGATTCTACAAGAAGAAACCACGGACCTTCAACAGTCTGGACACTCTGGACTTCGCTGGACTTCGACTGGGCCCGACTTCGTCTCCCTCTCCACCCAAAGCTTTGTCTGTGCCCTTGCTCCATACAGGCTCCGTGCAGGACCTGTGTTGCACTAAGGACAACCGAAGAATCTACCTTGGAGTGAAAGAGTCACTCCCCTGCATTCGCAGGCACCTTAACGCAACTGACAGGTCTGCTGCTCCCGAGCACCTGCGGACTCCGAAGATTTCAGCAACACAGGAAGTGGGTTTCTGAAGGTCCCCGAGGTGGATCTGCCCTCTCAGCAAGATTGAGGCCAGTATCCCTTGTGGGGACTGCATAACCCGAACCCCTGTGCACCGCGCCCATTTGCAGTTGCATATGCTTGTTGGCGATTCCCGAGCTTGTGCATTGGACTCCGTGTAGTCCTGACCCTGAGCAGTATTTGCACCAAAGAACTCCGGCCTCCTCGCACCGAGTGCTCCGTGGGCTGGTACTTTGCAATCTTGCTTGAGGTTCCCTCACGACTCCTGGTCATTCGGCCTGTGAGTCCTCCTGAGGGTCATCTTGATTTCTGTTGGGCTTTCCTGGTTGCGCCTGACGTGCCCCGACTCTTCATTGCTTGGTGAGTCCCCTGGACCTTGCTGGTCCACACTGTAACCTGCTTGACCTTCCTGCGTGGGTTGTTTTTGCCAAGGCTTGTTGGTGCTCCAGCCGGACACCGACCCTTCAGCACTTAACATCCTTCGTGGGACAGCTCACCTCCGGCTCCTGGTCGTCGTCTCCTAGTCCTCGTGGCTGCAGAGTCAAGCATCCCTTCGTCGCACCTGAAGCACCCGACATCGGTGGGCATTCGTCTCCCGAGCCCCAGGTCACTCTGAAGTGACCCAGACTCTGTCCCCTCTGCTTTCAGGTTCCTTCCTTCTAGAATCCAGGCTTGGATTCCACCAGACCCTTTTCACCTTCACAGCAGCGTACTTCTTCACAGCCCTCCATTGATAACGACGGCGGTTTCCGACACCACTCCAGGCCTATGCACCCAGCTCCTCTGGGATAGGTAACTCGGGTACTACAGTATCCACTGGTGGGGTGGCTCTCCAACCTCCTAAATTCCAAAGGGTTTGCTCGAAGTCCTCCTAGAAGGGTCCTTAAAATTTAAAACTGTAACAGCGACTTCCCCATAGAATTGTACGGAGCCCGCGGTCGTGTTAGCACACTGCACCCGTCCTCCGTGGGGTCCCTATCTACTCACCTTGGGTGGTTCCTTGGGGTCCCAGCGATTCTAAGTGCTCTAGACCTTGTCTTGACCAGAGTCGTGGTTGTTATACCACTATTTTAGTATATGGTTAGGTCTCCCCCTGGAGCCCACTATGTATTGTGCTTACAACTGTTCTATTGATCTCGTATTGTGTGCTTTGTGTTCTATCCTCGTGTAGAGGATACTAGAGTGTGTTATATTAATAAATACATATTTTTATATAACTACTGTGTGGTTTTCCTTTCATTTAGTCAATATAGGAGGTGATATTCTGGTAAAACAAGCTGCTTTACATTCCTTCAAGATTAAGCCTGAAGGCTGCTCTCCACAGCTACCACTAGGATAGCTTTCTAAAGGTGATCTTTGACCTCATACATCATATGGGTCGTTTGGACTGGTGCAAGGTGCCCACTCTAATTAGTGGACAGCATATACCAGGCCAACTTCTCACAGCTGTACCCATCATAAGTTTACAAACCCCCAAAGCTGTGCCTTTGTAAGCTTCTAATACCTCCCTCCCCCCTGCATCATTATCCAGACAGATTTTAAAGTCATGCAGGCAGGAAGCAAAGAGTTGTTTGTAGACGCAGAGGGTCCACATGAGCCCATTTCATCCTTCTCCCCTGGCCAACAACTGACAAGCTCAAGAGGGCACCCCTTAACTGTGGTTTTGGGCCCGAGGCAATGTCCAGAGTTAAGGATAATGGATTGTGGTCACTGAACAGGCTAAAAATTATGTTAAAATAAGAGATGAGAGGGTATATTGGTGCTGATGCAAATATAAATCGATAAGCGATCCACTGTGCCTCCCTTTATAAGACGGGCAGATTGCGGGTTCAGGGAATGCATACATTTCTCCAGGCTGAAGGCCAGGTTGTAAAACTATAAAAGCTCATTTAACTCCTGGTCATCCCGTGAATGAGCAAAATGTAAACCTTCATTCAGCCAACAGCTGTCAGTAGAGGTACCACCCTCTAGGGGCAGATTATATAAATGACAATTAAAGTCACCAACAAGGACGATTTGCGGTTGGCCTTCACCCATCGCTGATATGGAGCTCAAGGCCCGATCCAGATGAGAGACTCCGGAGGGCTCAGAGCATCCTCCCCTACTATTATAAAAAATAATTAAAACCATTGGAGAGTATCCAGGCAGTGAGTCGTACTCCCTGCAATGTGCGAGCTAGCCAATTGAGGTCCAAAGTATGCCCACTCAACTCAATTTTAACAAACTTAATTAAACTCTCCTACCCCTCCCCCTCTCCCCCGCCCCCCTCCTCCCCCCTCCCCCTCACCAGCTAGCCAGGAATTATTGAAATTAACCACCACGCAGTCTCCCGGCCATGGTTTCTCGTCCTTGCCTATCCAGCTTATTCTTCGTACCGTAATAATCGAGAGAGATGTGAGCTGATCCAATGTGTGACCTTGTTCTTAAGTTCCTGGTAAGATTCCCAGTTAGGGCTGGGGGGAGGGGGATTCCCCAGGACCAAGACATAAGGGGTTGCACTTCTGGGGGCAAATTTAGCACGCCCCTGGGTTTGTATGAGACACTGAGCGCCCTCTCCACCCTAAATCAACCAGGGGACGAGGGGGGGAACAATGCTGTGAGAGCTACAATTTACCTTCACAAGGTCTTGCTGTGGTACTACTTGGGAGGAGTCTAAGACTGCACCACGAAGTTCACGGCTAGTCTTCGGGTCCCTCCCAGGGATTGGGTCACCAAACCCCCATAGCCCTTCTGGTGTACCCTGCCCTTGAACATGCTTGTGTCCAACGCTCCTCTTGGTCATCAGGGAAAATAATTCATAGACCCTATCTTCAAGATGAGAAATTCTCAACAGGATTGGGTCCAGCTTACTATTTAGCAATGTCTCGAGGTCCCTGAGAGAAACATTCCTGTGGGAAGCACCCCTCTCCTCTCCAGAGGAGTTAGGAATAATAGGGATAACAGGGGTGGCCGGCAAAGGCTCCGCAGGTGGCTGGGTAGGTGCGCAGGCCTTCCTTTTCCACTTCCACCTCTGACTCATGGCTGGTGAGGTTGGAATTATGAATCTGTCCATTCCAGGGGTATCCCCCCCCACCCGATCTTCCTCGCGATGTCCTGAGGGGGCCCCTCCAAGTTACTAAAGGTGAGTATCCCATGGGGGAGGAGCATAGAGTGTTCCTGTCCAATGAAAGCCTCCTCTCAACAAGTTCAATTTCTTTAGACACAGCCCCCACAGCCCGATGGAGAAAACCTTCTATAGATGATACACAGGGGGTGGCAGAGTGGGACAGGGGTTTAATCGTGTTCCCTTCTTTTTACGCATTATTGCCGCACCCTTCAGCACCATTTAGTCCACTTAACAGACTAAATAGGAGCAGGGTGTAACCAAACAGGGACACTGATTGGAAACCGTGTGGGGCAGTCAGGGAAAACAGTCACAGGCACTGGGTAGTAAACTCCGGAAATAAATACCTTGACCTCGATGATATATTACAGCAGGTCCAGTAACCACCAGTCTTGCTCCTTGGAGGACGAGCCAAAGGGGGTGGCCCGCCCCGCTTCTTCCTGCCGCTGACAGGCGCAGACAGGCCTGCTCTTGGCCCGGTCTTCGCCCAGGCGCGCCACCGCGCGTCCCGTTCAGCGGGAGCCCTCCCGGCTTACGTAGAGCGCCTCCGGGCGCTGGCACAACGCAGGTGGCTTCCTGCCGCAACCGGCTCTGGGGCTTGAAGTCCGCCCCATTTGTCCGGCGGATACAGCTCCTAATGGACTGGGTAAGACTGTTCTTATTTTGTGTTTGGAGGAGAGCAGGAGGTGAACTCTTCAATATTTCAGGGGGTTGCATTGGTTCATTCCCTCTCAGAACATAGCAAAACATTGACTGCAGATCTCCTCTTCTCCTTCCTATGACAAGACTGATGGGCATTCAGTTGTTAGTCATTGCCCAAGTTTTCCATTCTCTGCATGGGGGTACAGGTTCTGTCCCATGGGATATGGGCTTGGCTGTGCCACGTATGGAGCTCGTTAGCCAGTAACATCTACCCCCATGTGTGTCCCACAACAGGTAGAAGCTTGTTTCTTGATTTTCCTTTGGAGGTTCTGGTTGGGGAAGGCTGTTACTCTGCTATTCTGAGTTGGGGTGTGCATAGAGTGGGTGGGTTGGTTTAAAGGGTTATTGATTATTAGTAATTATTGAAAATTGTCTTGGTGCATTGGCTGGTTAGTCGAACAGGGTGCTTATGTGAGGTCGGGGGGAGATGGACGACTTAGACTACACTGCAATGACTCGCTCTGTTATCCCAAGCATCAGACTCCTCACATGGAATGTAAGGGGCCTGAATGATCATAGGAAACTCCGGAAGATAATGGCATATTTGAAAAGACAGTGCTGACGTAGCATTCTTACAGGAGACGCACTTACCACCAAACAGTGGGCTTTTTACACAACATAGACTAAAGGGTCCTTCAGTGCAGCGGGCTTTGCATCTCATGCTTGTGGTGTGCTTATATGGGCAAGCCACAGATCTGGTATTACACTGCATGAACTCAGCATAGACCAGAAAGGCAGGTACATGCAGCCCGCTGCCATAAGGACGGGGAGACAATATTTATAGTGGGGGTATAGGGACCCAATCATGACGATCCATCTTTTTACCACACACTCAATGCCGGTCTGCACCAATGAGGCAACCTCCCTCAGCTTTGGAGTGGTGACTTTAATTGTGTTTTGAACCTGGCCAGGGATCGCTCATGGGGACCTCCTCGCCTACCCGCTGCTGCAACTAAAGCGGTAGTAGGCATGACTGAACACTTAGGCCTTGTTGATATATGGAGGCATCGTTACCCAAAGGGGGCGGGCTTCAGACACTATTCACCAACCGATGACATCCATACACGGATCAACTTCTGGCTGGTGGCTGGAGGCTTGGCACCCCGATTTCCTAAGTGCGAACCGCTCCTGAGAACTTATTCTGACCACTCACCTGTCGTGTTGGATTTCTCTCTCCATACTAAAAAACCAACAGCATTCACCTGGCGATTTCCTCCTTACTGGATTCAGTCTTTAAGGATGAAATGGCGTAACGATAGACGTGTTTTTCCAAAATAATGTTGCTACATTGCCTAGCTTCACTACAGTTTGGGAAACTTTCAAAGTTTATATTCGAGGTGTTGCAATATCAAAACACGCTGGGGTGCTTAAATCCCTGAGAAATAGGCTGGCCCGCTTGGAGGGGGACATCGCTCGGTTGGAGCTAGAACATCAGCGTTTAGGTGATGGACAACTGCTCAAGGACATTAGGGAAATATGCAACTGCCAGGGTATATCGGGAGGAGGAACGCCCGGGTGCCAAAATTGCAGCCTTAATGCACCCAAGAAGAGAGGTTAGGGTGATTATGGAAATTTTAGACGAAACAGGTCAGCCGCTGCATGACACAGAACTCATAGCCGACAGATTCCACAGATATCATTTTGAGTTGTATGGCTCCTCCGGAGCCCCAGATGCAGAAGCGATAGCGGACTACCTGGAGGACATAAATATGACATGGCTCACGGTGAAGCACAGAGAGCATCTCATGGCGCCCCTTGATCCCTCGGAGATACGCTCTGCGCTTACAGGTTTGCGTGCGGCCAGCGCCCCTGGTATCGATTGTCTCACAGTGGACTTTTTTTTATTTTTATAATCAATTTTTATTGGTTTTAAAGGACCATCATAAAACACATTGGCAGCAAGAACAAGCACATTATTGAGATAGAATACATTTGAACAAGAGACGTCAGAGATTTGTAAATCATTCTTTAGGATGAATCACAGTGGACTTTTATAAGGCTTACCAGGACCAGTTGATTCCACACCTGGCCACTTTATGAGTAGATGGCCAGGACTGGCGTGATGCCTCCTTCAATGCGTGAGGCATTAATTGTTACACTCTTGAAACCGAATAAAGCACCCAATAATTGCACCGCTTATAGACCCCTGTAATTGTTGAATGTAGATACCAAAATCTTCCCCAAAACTCTGGCTAATTGTCTTGCACAGTTGGTGCCAGGAGTGGTCTGTCCTGAACAGGCAGGCTTCGTCCCAGGGCGCAGGATCACCTATAACCTGCGCACATTGTTCTGCGTGATGCAACAGGCAGATCCAGAGGTCAGGGTCACGGCAATCTTTTTAGTCGCCGAAAAGGCGTTCGACTCCGTACAGTGGGCATTCATAGAGGCTGTCCTGCGATGCATTGGAATGGGTGATGTGTTTTTGAGATTAGTTACAGTGCTCTACACTGCTCCTTCAGCCAGGGTTAGAGTGGGGAATTTCATTATGACCCCCCTCAAGATCACTAGGGGCACCCAGAAGGGATGCCCCTGTCGCCCTTATTGTATGCGTTCGTTGCTGAACCCTTGGCCTGCGCTCTAAGAGAATGCCACGGACACAGGGGGCTTTGCTTTCCTGTTTACCGCCTTATAATACCGGCATACGCAGAAGACATGCTTTTTTATGTCTGTGATTCTGAGAGTAACCTTTCCCCTATACTCCGGGAGGTGGTTCAGATCGGAGGCCATTTGGGACTCCAAGTAAATTGGGATAAGTCCATCATTTTTTCCTTGACTCCCTCTGTCACACGGTCGACTATGGAATTCCCTTTTCAATGGAAAGCAGACTCTGTGTGTTACTTGGGTATACCTATCCATACTGACCCTGCGGTAGTTATGTTAGATAACTATGAGAAGGCGATACAAAAACTTGAAGATGATATAAGTCGTTGGACTAAATTGCCATTGTCGCTAACAGGGGGCATAGCATTGATGAAAATGGTAGTCCTGTTTCGATTTTTGTTCCCGTTTCAGAACATACCAATGACTTTGCTGCAGTCGATCGTTGTTACTCTGGGAGCATTGTTGATTAAATTAGCATGCACGGGGCGCGGCAGAGACCTCGATGGAGTAGGACGTGTGCTGCGTGGGCTCCGTCCGCCGGAGGCCGGCCGTTGGCATTCTAAAGCTTATAGCAGCTTGGGAGGTGCGATTGGTACCCCTCCCCAGTGTCTCTCCAACCCCCCGTGCACCCCCGCTGACTCACAGGGGGCTCTGCGGCCCGGATTGATCGGATACGGAGCAGGCCCGCCATCTTGCCTGCGGGCGCAGGGGAGGCCTTAATTCCGGAGGAGTCCCGGGCCCTGCGGCGGGGCCGGCTGCCGGGGTGCGGGGAGTCCGTGGGGGTGCTGCCTGAGCCCCGACGCCCCCGTACCTGCCTGCGCGCCTCCCAGGGGGCTCCTTCAGCTCGAGCAGGAACGGCGGAGGGCCGCGTGGAGCACGGGGCCGAGCACTGACTCCACGCCGTGGCGGCCCTCGACCGCAGAGCGTCACCGGAGGTGAGGTGGATGGTGGGGCAGCGGAGCGACACGGGCCCAGCAGAACGGCGTTGGTGCTGGGACCGAGTGTAGCGGTGCGGTCTCTGGGGGATCAGTGAGATCGGCGCTTTGCCCCGCAGGACATTGGTGCACACCCGGGCCTCGAGACCTTCCAGGGGCGCCGGTGCAGAGACCCCTTTGCCGCTTCTCCCGCTCCCCCCTGGACTGAGGTGGCTTGGTGGGGGGGAGCTCAGGCATCTGCACGAGCGAGGCTTCGCTGCGTCTGGGGCCTTGGTGGGGTCCTGCGCCCCTGCCTGAGCCCGGGGGATTGGAGGGCTCAGGCCTTCAACTTGGTTGTTCTCTCGCACTGGTGCTGGGACCTGGATTGGGGGATATTGACCCCCAGCATTTTCGCCGCTACATCTCCGCTCCCCCCCGGAGGGCCGCCCCGTTGGAGTGAAGCTTGTTGGTGGCAGTGCAGCTCCCGGGGGTAGAGCATTGCGGACATCGGGCCTGTCAAGGTGGCACGCTCCTGCAGCCCGGGGCTTTCTGCGGGCGCCCTCGCTGGGTCCACCCTGTTGCCTCTTCCGCTCCCTCCTGGACTGGTGGAGTTTGGTGCGGGGGCGCATCGACAGCATTCGGTGCGGAGCCTTGCCGCACCTGGGCCTTAGCAGGACACAGCGCGCCTGCCTGAGTCTGCAGCTCTCACGTGGCAGGGCCTTCCTTTGAGCCGCGTTTCCACCCGTACGTCGGGGCCTGGACCAGGGAGTTATCAGCCCCTGACCTCCAACCCCTACATCCCTGCTCTCCCCTGGAGAACTGCGCAGGGTGAGTCGTGTTGTGGCCCACAGCTCTCAACAGCGATGGTCCCTTTGTATTGCCCCCAGGAAGGCAAAAGAGCTGACGTGTGAGCCTATAGCTGATCCTCTTTGGTGGACGTGCCGGGGGTGAGCCTGGGGCCTGTCGGGCGAGGGGGCACGAACGGACTCAGCGCGGAGGTCGAGGAGATCGGCTGGGTAGTCGGCCAGCGCCTGGGGTTTGTCCCGCCTCCCTCATATCTTCTCCTTGCACCGTGGGCAGTCCCCCGGAGTCACCTACACTGTCTCCGCCATAGCCACGACTCATTCTGTATGCGGTTGACCCTGGCTGGCAGTTTCCCCTCATGGTTGTGTATGGTGCCGATCCAGAGGGGGACTCAAGTGCTGGACACTAGTGGAATCCTCCACGGGCTGGGAGTGCCCTCTGTCTAAGACATGTCCAGCACCAAATCGGGTAAAACCACGGTACAGCCAACCTCCAAGGGCGCTTCAGTGGCAGACCTGTGGACTAAAACTACCTCGGCACCTACCCAAAAGGTCTCTACAATGGCAACCTCTTCGGAAGCCGCTGAAACCAGCCCGATCACCAAAGCCTTTATGTCCAACTTCCTTCAGGAAATAAAGTCTGAAATTAATTCTCTCAAAACAGAGGTCAAAACCTGCCTAAAAGACATCTGGCGAGACGTAACCGAAATTGCCACGAGAGTGGACGATCTCGAAAGAACCCTCGATACGAGGACAATGGATCAGGGGGAACTCTGGCATCGCGTGACGGCACTTGAGGAACAACATGTGGAACTCCAAATTAAGCAGAAAGTTTTAGAAAATAGAAGCCGCCGGAACAACCTCCGCATCAGGGGGGTTCCACAGGGAGCGGAGGGTCAGGACCTCATAACCTATGTCGCAGATCTCCCCCAAACTATCCGGGGTGATGATGCCTCGCCCCCTACGCTGGACAGAGAGCACTGAGTTGCACCTCCGCACGGGAAGGCCAACCTGATCCCCGACATCCTGACCCGGGTGCACTTCTTCACGGAAAAGGAGGCGATCCTCCGAGTGTCTCGTACTACTGAGGAACTGACATATGAGGGCCACAAAATCCAAATCTTTCAAGATCTCTCTCCAATCACCTTGCGCCGCCGCAGAGACTTCAAGCAAGTAACAGACAAACTTAAAGAACTGAACATCAAGTACCAGTGGGGCCACCCTTTCGCCCTGATTTTCCAGTGGGAGGGCAAACGCAGATCATTGAGATCATTCAAAGAGGCTTGTCAGTTGCTTCATCTCTCTCCCGACCCTATGCCCTCCACCCCTGCCTCTGCGGACACTGAGTCCAGGACTCCCCTCCGCTCTGAGTGGTCGAAGATCCCTCCTCCTTGTACTAGAGCCTCTAAAGTAAGTGAGATGTCACACCAAGCTAAACAGGACATCATCCACCATTTAAAATCTATAGAAGCCGCTCAATCTTCAGAAGGACGGGGCTCCCTGTCGGGGCCCCCCTCTCCCTCCCCCTCTGGCTCCGGGGTGGTGGCCCCTTGACATGGTTTAGACCTTTCGTGGCTGGAGGGGGATAACTGTTCATCCTGGTATCACAGCCACTTGCCTTCTCCATGAGAGTCCGAAACTGCTGGAATTGTCCCAGCGACATGGGGACCTCTGGTATCCTTTCTCTGGCTGCGATACACGGACATGGTCCCGCAATAGGACCGGGGGACTTGGGACTTACTCCTTGGGGGACCCCGTACTTCCCCGTTAACACTGTGGAGGGTCGGCCTCTGGGGGACGGGCGGCGGCCGCTCTCCTGTATTTGCTAGCACGCCCCGCCATTCCCTTAGTCCCTGTGGGGAGTGACTTCCTCAGAGCCGCCCTGGTTTGCGCCATTGGGCCGCTCCTGGACTGGGATGGTGTACTTTGGCCCTGTTGGCCTTTTGACTGCTCCGTTTGTTATTCTTTCCCCTATCCCTTTTTCTCTCTTTTCTTCTCCTTTCTCTGGTCTATTGGGGGGAGAGCACAGTTATATCGTGACATCCTATATCCTTGGCGTAGGAGCTCCTGGGCATGGGAGAGGGGTTACTCTACTACCCATTCGAGCAAATCCTGTCTACCTCCCCATCTTCTTTTCCACCTGACGCCAGCCCCACTTAGGTCGGGATCCAAGGGAGAGTGGTATGGTGGCTTGCACAATTGCCCGCGCTCTATGTCTGTAGTCGACAATGGCACAACTTAAATGTATATCCCTCAATGTAAAAGGCCTCAATGCCCCCAATAAGAGAAGGCAGGTGTGGCGCTACCTCCTTATTCATGACCCAGACGTCATTTTCCCCCAGGAAACCCATCTCTTACGTACAGACACGCAGTGCATGTCCCACCCTAGATTCCCCAAGCAGTTCTGGGCGTCAGCGCAGACTAAAACGGCAGGGGTAGCATTCTTTTTAAGGTGGGAAGCCCTGTACAACTTTCTAGGGTGCTGCGCGACAAGGAGGGGCGTTATTTAAAACTTACTCTACTCATCCATGGTAAGGCACACACGATGCTCAATGTTTATGCACCTAACCATGCACAAGATACATATCTCCGGACCTTGCTTAAGGACTTGCTGTCCCAGGAGCCTGACCCCATCCTCCTCGGGGGTGATTTTAATCTATTGTGGGACCCCAGCCTAGATCGCACCACATCTTCCTTCCAGGGCACTGGCGCAATGTCTGCGGCACTCAAGCAGGATTTGGAAGCCTTGGGTCTCAGACGCATGGCGCTACAAAGAACCTGGGACTAAGGATTATACTTTTTACTTCCATGTTCACCGCTCTTACTCTCGAATCGACTATTTCTTCCTGTCCCAGTCTCTCATTCGCTCTTTGGACTCAGCGGCGATCTCGGATATATCTATCTCGGACCATGCCCACCTGGAGGTTACCTTGACGGGTATGGCCAGGAACCCCTGCTCCGCTCCTCGGTGGCGACTTCCCCCACATGCCTTATGGGACCAGGTCGATGTGGCCGAAATACGCCAGGCGATTCAGGCCTATTTTGTAGCTAATGACCTCCCGGACACTAATGGGCATGTCCTATGGGATGCCTTCAAGGCCACTATCCGAGGCGTCATTACATCCATCTCCATCGCCCGCACGCGGGAATCCTGCCTGGTTGAAACCAATCTAGCTCGCGATATCAAACTGCTGGAAAAACAGGGGCATAGTGCGCCATCTAGACAGACACAGAAGCAGCTGGCCTCGCTTCTGGTACAACTTAAGGCTCTAAGGGTCAACAAAGCAGAACACTCCCTTCTAGCTCTGAAGCAGAAATTCTATGGCGGGGGCAACAAGGTGGGCTCCCTGTTGGCGCGTCGTCTTCAGGTTTCCCGTAACCATGTCTCCAAGATTGCGCTTCCGGGGGGGGGGGCGTGGGCTACCTCGGATTCAGCCAAGCAGCAAGCCTTTAGGTCTTTCTTCTCCGCGCTCTATAATCAGGGCGACACCTGTAGGGACAAGATAGACCCCTCTCTGGCCTCCTGTCCTTGGATGCCACTAGCTCCTTTTCATAAACAACAATTGGACGAGCCCATCACTGCAGAAGAACTTCAAAAAGCATTGAAAAGTTTTCCTATTGGCAAGGCTCCAGGCCCCGATGGCCTTACGATACCATTCTATCGTCTTTTTCTCCCAGAAATGCAGGCACCGTTGCTGCGACTCTTTAACTCCTTTGCCGATACAATGACTGTCACACCGACCATGGCCGGAGCCAAAATAGCGCTTATCCCCAAGCCGGGGAAAGACCCAACATCTTGTGCTTCGTACCGCCCCATTTCTTTGCTAAATGTCGACGTTAAATTATATACCAAAATATTAGCCCAACGTCTGGCTCCCCATCTACCTGGTCTGATCGAGCCCGACCAGGTGGGCTTCATACACGAACGACAAGGGGCGGACAATATCCGGCGAGTGGCCCACTTGGTGGAAAAGGTCCAACGCCGTAACATCCTGGCTCTTCTCATTTCCCTCGAAGGCATTCGACCGGGTAGACTGGTCCTTTCTCAAGGCGGTGTTGCAAAAGATAGGCCTGGGCCCGGTCATGATTGCCTGTATCATGGCCCCCTATGCGGCGCCATCAGCGCGGATCGGACTCAACTGTCTCCTTACCCCACCCTTCTCCATCCATCGGGGCACGCGCCAGGGGGTGTCCTTATCGCCCTTGCTCTTTGCCCTGGCCGTGGAGCCCCTGGCGAATGCCATCCGGAAATTAAAGGCCTCCCATTTGGGGGGGGGGGTCGAGCTCTCAATCCATACGCTATCTAGGTATTAATGTCACGGCTACTCTGGACTCGTGGACACAGGTAAATTGGCCCGCTTGTAGAAATTCAATTAGAGATGACCTCCGGCGATGGAAATCGCTACCTATTTCCTGGCTGGGCCGCCTCAACGCGGTCAAGATGTCCATTCTCCCCAAGATCCTTTACCTCTTCCAAGCACTTCCAACCCCTATCCCCCAAAGGGACATTCTGAGCCTTCAGCGGGAGGGTACTACGTTTATTTGGGGTGGGAGAGGCCGCAATTTTCTACCAAAGTATTAATGCTGCCACGAGATCGGGGAGGGTTGGCATGCCCCGATTTTCTAGTTTATTATTGGGCGTCGCATCTGCGCTATGTCTCAGAGTGGGTGGTTGGCGAAAGCGAGAAGCATTGGTTCCACATGGACAGAGCTGTGGCCTGCCGCCCGCTATGGGCTCTGGCTTGGTTGCTGAGGGGTGCTCGCCATCGTAGCGCCTATATTGCTACCCCAACGCGAACGGTTCTAGAGATATGGGACAGAATTGCAGTGGCCCGAGGTCTTACCTCCTTTCCCTGCCCTCACACCCCCTTGGCGCGCAACCCGGTGTTTCGACCAGCCCTCCAGCCCGCATCCTTTCCTGCATGGGCAGCTGGAGAGTGTCGTACAATCGCAAATCTATTTGAGGGGGGGGGGATTTTAAATCTTTTGAGCAATGCAGGCAGTAATTTCACCTCCCCAACAAAGCGCGTTTGGAATACCTTCAAATTCGCCATTGGCTACATACTCCTTCGTACACAGAGGGCGCCACGTGCCAACTTACCCCCTTTGAATCCTTAGTCCGCTCTTTTGATGGCTCCCGAGGCCTGATCTCTAGGACTTACAAGGTACTTCAACACTCACATGCGCTACCATCTCATACCTATCAACAACGCTGGCACACAAATCTTGAGGAAGACATTTCCCCTGACCACTGGGAACAATTATGGAGGGACATTCCTGACACTTTTAAAAGCATTGCGCAACAGGAGACAGCTTACAAAATCATGACACGTTGGTATTACACCCCCCTCAGGTTGCAAAAGATGATCCCCAATTCCACGCCTATCTGCTGGCGTTGCCAGACCGCCCCAGGTTCATTCATGCACATATTGTGGTCTTGCCCGCTTATAACGATTTTTTGGAAGGAGGTCTTGAACCACATCACGGAGGTGGTGGGCTTTCCCATTCAGAGTGCCCCAGGGGTAGCGATTCTAGGACTCCGGCCGAGGTCTCTTAAAGCAATGACTCACTCGGACTGGCGCTTGATCTTCCACATGCTTAATGTGGCAAAGCAGGTTATAGCGCTCCATTGGAAGAAGGCCTTGACCCCCCCCCTCCTCGGTGTGGCTCTTCCGTCTATGGCAGGTAATGGCGATGGAGCTCCTCTCTCATCGTCTAGCCTACACTGACGCTAAATTCAAGCGCACTTGGCGGCAACCCCTAGTTTCACATCTCTCTAAACTGGAACATGCTCGATCTGTCCCTCCCCGCTTACGAGCCCTCCAACTGTTCGACGACCCTCTGCTCCCTAGGGGAGAATCCTATGAGGAGGAGCTGGGGTAGGCAGGGTGGGGGTGGACAGTCCTCCAATGGGGCGGTTGGGTCTGACGCTCTGACCTGGGGACTCATTCCTCTTCCACCATAGCTTGTCCTCGCCAATGGAACACTGCGCCATCTCCTCTTCCCTCCTCTTCTTCTTTTCTCTTACCTTTCCTTCTCTAGCCTTTTGTTCTGGTTCTTCTGTGTTTTTCTTTCTTTTCAGGCTAGCAAAAATGGGGGCTACCCCCGACACCTTGTTGCAGGCTGCATTTTGTGCCTCTAGCGGCTGTTGATCCCTGGTAAGCTGGTTACTAACAGATCGCGACAAGCCTATGATGTTTTCAATGACATGTTACCCATCACTAGGGCCTGCAGTGATAATCCACAGTCAGGTTAACCCTTTTTGTTATAATTATTATTGCTATCCATGTTCTTATCCTTTTGCTGTAATTATTGCTTGGTGATACACTACTGTCTCTTCAGCTCTCGCAATCAGTGCACCACACTCCCTACAGGTCTATAGCAGACGCGAATGTAATCGCCCAGGTATACTAGACTCGAGCGATTGAGGGACTCCTTTATGCTTGGTTAGTATTGGCGTTTCTGAGCCGGGAGGGGGCTTCTCCTATCTATCTTGCCATACCGAGTCCTCCTGTTGTTCTCGTATTTGATGGCTAAGTGGTGTGCTGTATCTTTTATAACTTCACTGAAGTGGACCAACGATGTATACACTGTATTCTTGCCTGACTACTACTGACTATTGCCTGGTGTTTCTTAATATTTTCGGTTTGTTTACAAACTTAATAAAAGATTTAAACAAAAAAATGTGCATGCGCCGGTAAGCAGCCGAGGGTCAAGTGGGAAGTCCTCACCTTACCATATGATATGGGTAGTTTGAACGCGCCGGAACTAGAATTATGCTACAGAGCTGAACAGAGCACAGATGCTCCTAGTTGGTTCCATGGCCCGCAAGACCTACCGCATTTATATACAGAAAGGGTTGCCGCCTCACCTTACACACTACCTCAGACCCTCTTTCAAGAACCGGTCAGACGGCTTAGCACATTTGACTCCCTTAACTCTACAGTGCGGGCCTGGCGGAGCTTATTAATTAAACAGTCAGGTTCCTTCTTATACTAACTTTGCCACCCCAGATCAGACCGGAGTGAGAACACCACCGCGGGATCAATGCAAGTCAATGGGTAAGTCATGGTTGCAATTTTAAAGAAGGGCCCTTCCCATTGGACCCTGTAGAAACCCCGTGGGAGACAGAAGGTTGGAGAGCCACCCCACCCATGGATACCCTAGAAACCAGGACACCTACACCAGGAAAGCCGGGTGCTAGGTGTGATGTGGCGTCAGAAACCACTGTCAAACCCAATGGAGGACTTCAGGAAAATGTAGCTGTTGGGGAAGGTGAAAGTGTCCGGCAGAACCCAAAGGTGGATTCAAGTTGAGAAGTACCTGCAAGCAGAGGGGACAGGGTCTATGCCACTAAGGAGTGACCACGAGGCATGGAAGACGAATGCCCACCTATGTCGAGTGCTGCAGGAGAGATGATGGTGACCTTGGAGCTGCAGCTGTGAGGACCAGGCAACGCTGTGGAAGACCAGGAGCCGTTCACGAGCCGACCCACGTCGGATGTCGAGAGTTGAGGGGTTGGTGTCCGTCGGGAGCAACAAGCCTTGGCAACTGGAAACAATGTGGAAAGCGAAGAAGGTGCATTGTTGGGACCAGCAAGGTCCAGGTGACTCACCACAAGCAGGGGAGTCAGGGCAGGCCCCGAGCAATCAGGGTAGCCCAAAGAATTAAAAGATGACCCTCAAGAGGACTCACAGGCCGGAGGCACTGGAGTCGTAAGAGGACCTTGAGCAGATCACCAAAGATGCAGGCCCACGGTACAAGTGATGCAGTGAGGACGAAGATCTTGGTCACTGGAGATGCTTGAGGTTGTGGCTACTTGGAGCCTGAAGATCTTGGTGGAAGAAAGCCAACAAGCCTTTGCAACTGCAAGTAGACGCGGTGCACAGGGGTTCGGTTCCTGCGGCTCCGACGAGACATACTGGCCTCAAACTTTGTGAGATGACAGGGCAGGCCTCGAGGGATG
This sequence comes from Calotriton arnoldi, assembly GCA_963921515.1. Taxonomy (NCBI): domain Eukaryota; kingdom Metazoa; phylum Chordata; class Amphibia; order Caudata; family Salamandridae; genus Calotriton; species Calotriton arnoldi. Next base: position 301,501 of record CAWUFW010004506.1, on the reverse strand, counting down.
TGAAGAACCATCACCTGTGTTGCTGAGCCTTTCGGAGTCTGTGGGAGCCAAGGGTCAGTAGACCGGTCAGCTTAGTTGCGGTGCCTGCAGATGCAGGGAAGTAACTCCTTCACTTCAAGGGAGATTCCTTCAGGTGTCTTGGATGCCCACAAGCCTTGGAAGGTTCTTGTATGGTGCACAGGCATGGATGTTGCAGGTGACGAGCAGGGTGACGAGATCAGGAGCAGCAGGGGTCTTCCCAGTTGCAGCCTTGATGCCCAGAGCGAAGTCCAGAGTGCCCAGACGGTTGAAGTGGTGTCTGAAATGCATCTTGTCCCACGACGGATCTAGGGACCCACCCTCAGGTAAGCCCTTAAGTACCCCAAGGAAAGGGTTGGGACGATTCAGGGTTCCCTCCCAGGAGAGGGGTCAGACAGTGGGGAGGATACTCCCATGTCCTTTGTCCAGTTTTGCACCAGAGCGAAAGGCAACGGCTCCTTGAGCTGGTTTGAACTGGACTATGCAAGGAGGGCACCAAGTGTGCCCTTCAAGCAGGCTGAGTGGCGCTAGCAAGCGCTCCCACCTGGCCTCAATACACTAAACCCTGTCTGGGAGGTGGTCACACCTCCATGTGACAGGATACCCATTGTTCTGCTTTCCCCTGTTCGAGCTTGGCTCAGGAGCAGGAGGGCAGAATCGTGTCTCTGGTCGGCAGCAGCCATGTTGTGCTGTCCTGGTCTAGAAGACTGGTACCTTCTAGGAACACCTATATCTTTCGTAAGTGGTGCTAGCACCAGCTTACACAGGCTGCAATGGCATGCCTGCAGTTACAAATTGAGGGGTCTCCCATGGGTGGCATAATACATGCTTCAGCCCATGGGGGACCTCGGGTGTACCTATGTCCTGGGTACCTTGGTACCATAGACTAGGGACTGAGCATACACCAGTGTCCAATCTGGGATGTACCCAAGTACTTACCATACCAATTTAGGAGAGAAAGCACAGAGACTGGGGCCCTGATTAGCAGGATCCCAGTCTGACTAGTCAGAAACAGCATTACATCAAGCAAAAAGTGGGGGTAACCATAAACGCAGATCCTACTTTCCTACACTGTGTGTTGGAGAGTACATCCTGGTCAAAGGAGGGGACCCGGAGGAGCGAACAGAATGGTCAGTGCACAGCCCTCAGGGATTAGCTGGATTACCCACTGATTTATTGTGATCTTCTCCCTACAGACCCCCACTGCAAAATCGTGGCTTAAGGGGATGGAGGTTGGGGTCAGGGAAGAAGTCAGAATCTCCGAAATTGCAGAGAAATGCTGCAAGATCTCTGTTAAAATTTTAGACTTTGCCTCCACAGTGGGAAAGGTCAACTCAAATGCATCTTCTGCTTTTCATACTACCACAGTGAACAAAAGATAGGAGAGCTGTGCTGTGCTGTTTCCAGATGGGTAAATGATAACCCATCTGGAGTGGTGTCAATACCACTTACAATTTGCAAATCAAGGAAGAAGTATGCATCACTGTTATCAGAGAAGAGGAAGTTATCAGTCATCATCTATGTGGCCATAATTCTTATCAGGCATCATAGGATCATCAAAGTCAGACCCAAAAAGTTATCCCATCCAGGCAATTCGTTGGGCCCTAGTAAGAGAATGTGCTAAGAGCACATCATCAAAACAGGCCTTAACTTTATCCTTTACCACTAAGATAAATTCAGCTGATTTGAAGGGGTTTGAAAGTGGCACAGAAATAAGATGTGGTGTTATAGGCAGCACCAAATTCACATTGATAGAGTCTTGAAAGGACAGACTTTTTTTGAAATGCAGAGGCCAGAGTTTTCTGAAGCGCAGGGTTGGGTGGCCTCGGGGATGGGGCCATGGTGTAAACAAACCCACAGCATCGAATCTGACCTAGGACAATGGCCCAGAGGGTAATGCAGCCATCTTGAGGAGATCCAGTATAGTTATCCAGAAGGCCTCCACCTGCAGACAGTCAGCCGACAGTTGCATATTCCTGCTCCAACATTTTGGAAATTAGCTCCAACAACAAGGTAGAGACATTGTTTCTTTGAGGAAGAGATTCTTACTTTCCATGGCATGGTTGTTTGGGATCCCAGCCCGGCATTGGGAGTCGCTTCAACTGAGATCCGGCAACCCCATATGCCAGGAGTCGCCGCTGTGAGGAAATCTGCTGTGCCGATCAGGTTGAAAACTGTGTGTACTGGAAAGACAGTGATTATGTATGCCAGAGGGGTCCACCGGGACCAAGCAAGACGTGTGAGCTAGTCTCAGAATCATCACCAGAGGAGACAGGCCACCGTGTGGACCCCCAGGACCTGCACTGTGACTGAGAACGAGCATCAGGACCATCGCACTACTTAGTACTTCGCTGCTCAGAATGTCCAGTATTTCAATGTTGATCTCTCAGAAGGAATGATATGAAGTGAGGGAGAAGTTCCTATTTGCAGGGAGCGTGATACCATATGAATAGCTGGCAAAGTGGCAAGTGCCTGCTTATGGAGTAAAGACCAATCTCAGATGGATATGATGTGGTAAGTGAACATGTGGAAGAAGTTAATCATGGCGCACTGGGGAAAGTCAGGATTATTCAAGAGCCTTTTATGGAATTCATGGCTAGTGACCATAGTGGCTTGTTATGCTCAATTGTAATCAGATATCTGGATAATATTGCTTAGATGACAACTTCGGTGTAAATCATTATTTGAACTGACTACCAAGACTAAACACAGGGAACTTTAAGAATGGAGCCTTTTATTCAATTATGACGAATAGTGACATGTCCAGATCATTACCATAGCCCAAAGCTGTAGGGCAAAGGAAAAAACACAGTTCTACAGCGTTGGATCTTCATAGATTCACATGCTTGAATCATTTCTAGTTATCGAGGTGGGAGCCCCCCGTTGACTTTACAATAGCAATACAAGGCACTGCCTGCCTGAATGCCTTACAACAGTGCTACTTTGTTAACACATGCACCTTATTAGACAGTGCACCAGGCCTCATCCCTGGTGGAGGCCATCTCACCTCAGATTTTACTGAATGTCATGTGGGAAGGGAGTCCCGTAGCTTTGCTCAACTCAGAACAGTTAACAGCTAAGACATGGTTGCTTATGATTAATTCCTAAAATCTTGTTATTCATTACCAACTTTGAATAGGAGAAAATCACTTATATAATGGAAATATCTGCCAAAATGTAAACTCTGTTGAATATTAAAAATCTTCACAGATGAGACATACAAGAGACAAGAGGTGTATTTACTGCATCTACTCTGTTCATAAGAAGGAACCACTGATGAGCACACTATTGACGGCAGACCTGTTGATAAAAGCATTGTCTGCAATAGACTCGTTCATAACCATAACAGGGACCCAGCAACAAGATCTCAGGTGACAACAAACAATGTTGACAATACCACAGTTGACAATATCACTGTCCACGACATCAAACAGTAGGAAGATAGACACTAAATCTGTGTCTGGGGTACACATTTCTAAATAAGATTCCACTACACCCACAAGCTAAGCCCCTAGACATGGGAGCAGAGATCGATCTAAAAAGCTATATACAGCCCAGGGCAAACCAAATAAAATATCAGGATACAGCAGATGATCAGGGATACTCATCACAGAGCGAACCTGAATAATTTCATCAAAATTATCTGACCTTTCAAGAATAACATTAGCAAAGAGAACGCAAGTATTTCCGCCACCATAATCCATGTGAGGTTGTTTACAAATATTATAAAATATTTACGCCATAGAATGCTGACTATTACACCAGGTTCATAAAAGGTTTAGAACCTCAGCAATTCGAGCAAGAACCGGCTCCTAAATCTTTGCAGCCTTCAACTCACAGGCCAGAAATGCTTCTTCAACAGGAAACACCACAACCACCCATTCAAGTTGACACATTGGACAAATGACCAATACATGAACATGGAGCAAGGGGAACTGCCAGAACAAGCAGACCAAGAGGTAATGAGTGCGACAACTATGTCCTCCCAACAACTAACTTACCAACACCTCCTCCAGCAGAGACTGTCTTTGATGATATGAGTAGATTTCACGCATTGGTGGAGAGAGTGGCTAAAAGATTTGACCTCTCTGTGGTAGTGAAGGAAAAGGACTGCTTCCTCTAGGACTTTAAGGAGCAGGCCAGAAGATCCAACAGAATGATTCCGATAGTTGATCATTTATGGCAAGAGGGAGTTAAGTTGATGCAGACTCCAGCACTTTAGCAGCAGTGGTGCGAAGATTAGATAAAAAATATATAAGGTGCCAGAAAACTTGCTGGTGTGTTTACTAGGTCATCCTAAAGAAGATTCAGAAGTAATACAGGCAGCACAAATAAAATCATGAAGTCTACAATGCCTTGCACAGCTCCGTCAGACAAGGTAGGCTGCAGAATGGATGCCTCTAGGAAAAGGATTACCTCTATGACAGAAAATGGATTACCTCTATGACAGAAAATGGCAATAAGACTGGTCAACTCTATGGGGACTGTGGGCAGGTATTGCAGCCAAATCTGTACTTAGACCACTCATCTGACAATAAGAAGCAGGAAGCCAAGGCAATCCTGCAAGAAAGAGGAAGTCAGCAGACCTAATTGATTTGGCGATGGACATAGCTACTCTAGATTTCCGTCAGTTAGCTGGGAGCAGCTGTATTAGGACGGCTAGGATGGTTACAAACTGTACTGTTTCTAATAGAGGTGTATAACCGCATTTTAGACATGCCATACGATGGTGAGATCCCTTTTCAAAAACGCATTGATTATACTCTTTAAAGTGTAAAAATCCACACAAACTGCCAAACCCCTCTGGACATTGTAGCAAAGGCAAACACAGTCCTTTGGAGAACCAAGAGAACAAATGCCGCTATATCAAGGAATATATTAATCATACCTGTCATATATAGCCCAGCTGTACTGTTACTACTACAGTTCACAGCAACACCATCAGACATGTATTACCTCAAATCCAAGCTTACAATCAGCCGACACCAAACCGGAGAGGACAGCCCAAAAATCAAGATTCTCAAGCGACGGACCAAGATGGTGGAGGCAACAGATGCATCCGCTGGCTCTCCTTCCTGGCCTGGCCATAATCCGCTGGAAGCCTCGCCATCACGAACGGCAATGCCATCCACGACCTCCTCGCATCACCCATGTCAGGCTCATATGATGGGGAGAACTGTTGTGGCCTAGTGTGATGTGGCCTGTTGTCCCGGCAGATAGAGAGACGCGGAGCGCCTGGACCGCATGACCGCAGGAGCTAGGAAAGGCCTCCACAAGTGGAGTCTCGTAGGCCAGAACCAGACTAGCAGTCCAGCTAGCCCAGAGAAATGTACTGATGTGGCAGGGCCCGAGGTGTGGAATGGCCCCGCGTGTTGAGGGTCGGGGCAGCAGCGGAGCAGGAGTCGCCAACCCGGGCCTCGGCAGATGGAGAAGGGGTGGGGCCTCATGGACAGTGCGAGCGTGCATGATTGGGGAACAACATCCCATTTGAGAATTCTATGGCCGTTCTGCCAGTCTTCAAAAATAACCTATAAATAGTCCCATTCAATCTAGGTCTCTTGAACACTTATGATCCAAGTAAAAGACGTTTACATATATATCGAAGGTCGGAGAGTACTCATTTGAATCTGGTTTTTCTACTTTGACGGGAGTACTCTCCGACCTTCGATATATATGTAAACGTCTTTTACTTGGATCATAAGTGTTCAAGAGACCTAGATTGAATGGGACTATTTATAGGTTATTTTTGAAGACTGGCAGAACGGCCATAGAATTTACGCGTGCCCTGAGGAAGTCGATGGGCGACACACCCAAGACGAAACACGTGTTGGCTACATCTCGACTATATTGGCTACGTTCTTTGGCTACCATGAGCCATTTGTAAAGAATCATGGATTTGCACATGAAATGAAAATAAAGAAGAAACGTATTATACAAATATTTGGATTGAAATCTTCTTGGATTGACATTTTGATGATATAAATTTGTGTTCTTTTTTGCTCGGGAACGGGATCTTGTTTTGCTACTTGTCCTTTGTGTTCCAGTGGATACAGAGGACTTTTGGACACGTGGGTGGCCGTTTCCTTACTGTTCCCTTGAGCATTTCTCAGATATTTTTTGATACTCCTGACTATTAAAATGGTACTGCGCAGGGTATGACCTAGCCACATTTCAGAATTTCATTATCCCATTTGAGAAGCTGGCCTAAATACAGGCCCCGGGAGGCAATCACAGAGGGCCCGCGGTGGAGCGGTCAGGTGCCATGAGACTGTCCCAGCAGTAGAAACAAGTCAGGGGTCGCGTCACAAAAAGTCCCTCGCTAGTCGAGCGGAGCCGGGAAGCCTACTGGGAGTTGGCCATGAGGTCAGAACTACGCACGGTGTGCGCCAGAGCAGCTATGAGGGGCGGCAGAGGGACAGCCAACAGTGCGAACCTGGGAAAGAACCAGGACAGATGCAAGGTGGTAGCAAGGTCTGCTCACACCCTCAAAAGCAGAATTGGCGTGCCCGTAGCAACGGTGCTGCTGCAATGAAAGCGACACGGTCCCATGGCAGCTGCACAGCAAGGGGTGCACTAACTCGCCGGGCCAAGCACGACGAGAAACCACAAAATAGGCCCCTACTGCCTACCAGAGCGTATGGGGGCACAAGCGGGGGGAGTGGTGCAACTGCAGGCCAGGAGAGCACCACAATAGACTGCACCCCAATCCAGGGCATGACGTTGGCCAGACATGGCATTCAGGAAAGGGTGCAAAGAACCAAGGATTCAGGACATCCTATCAATACCTTACGGTGCCAAGTATGACAGCGATTCACCTGTGATGCCCTCATCCATGGAACGGAAAGACTCTGCAAATCAGCAGTAAGACACAGGTGAAACTCACCTTACGAGATCCTTCATGGGGTAGCTATTCAGAGGACTTCTATCTCAAAGAGGAACTCAAGTCTGAAAGCCGGGCTCTAAAACACGATCTGAGAGAGGTCGAGGACAGGGTGGACACATTGGAGGGGTAGCCTGATGCCCATGAGGAATAAATGGAATTCCTACGACAATAACTGCTCACCCTCAAATAACAAGCAGGAGACCTCCAGGAGCATGTGGGGGTTGGGGATAACCACTCCCGGAGACATATATCAAAATTAAAGGAGCACCTCTGCAAGTGGAAGGGGACGATACTAAGGCATACCTCAAGTGTCTTTTTCACCAGATACTGCTACACTACAGGAGGAAGACATTGTCCTAGATCGCACTCATTGCATGCCTCTCCACAATACCAGAGCGAACGGAACTCCGGATATCTTAACCTGTCTCCACTATTTCCATCAATAGGAAGCTATCATGGAGGCGGCCAGGAATGAAGGGAAAATTGACTCTGAGGGTCACACTCTGGAGCTCGATCAGGACCTGTCCATGCTCACTCTACAATGGAGACGGGACTTTCGGTCAGTGACGGAACACTTGAAGGCCCACAACATCCGCTACCGCTGGGGTCACTCATTTGGCTTGATTTTTACGTGAGAAGGCACTCTACCAGTAAAGATCAGTACAAGAGGAATGTCATGTGCTGGGGCTGGACAAATTCGGGAATGAGTATTTGACAAGGCAGGTAGAATCTTGGCTTGCAAGTTGAGAGCTTGAGCGGCACGTAGCCATGTAACAAGCATCTTCTCTGATGGATACAGAGAGGTGCCCAAACAGGGATGCCCGCTGTCTCCATTACTATTTGCGATTTACATTGAGCCACTCTCTGTAACCATCAGAAAGAACAACGGGATGGTGAGGATCACTATGGGACGCACAGAACATAAATTAAACTTATATGCTGATGGAACAAGTTACTTACCTTCGATAACGATATATCTGTAAGAAACATTAGTAGTGATAGATTCCTTACCTTAGAATATCCCCAGGCGTCAGACTGGATCCGGAAAGTTTTCGTCAGCAGTACCCCTGCGGGTCAGACCGCAACTCCACTCGCGAAGAAAAGCGCTGCCGAGAGAGTGCCGCCTTGGAAATTCCAAGGCGCAGAACTGATGACATTGCGTGTTCTCTTCGGTGGCAAATAGATCTAACCAAGGCTCTCTCCACTGCTGAAAGAGACCTTGCACCACCTCCGAGTGAAGACGCCATTCGTGATCGAGCATGCACCTGCGGCTGAGTTCGTCCGCCCTGGCGTTCAGAGAACCTGCCAGGTGTTGAACCACCAGGGACATGCCCTGATGTTCCAGCCATGTCCAGAGACGCAAAGCCTCCTGACAGAGGGTCCACGACCCCACCCCGCCTTGCTTGTTGCAGTACCACGTGGCGGTGGTGTTGTCTGTGAACACCTGCACTACTCTCCCCTTGACAGAGGGAAGGAATGCCTTCAGTGCAAGCCGTATCGCCCGAAGCTCCAGAAGGTTGATATGGAGCTTGGACTCTGCCGGAGACCAGATGCCTCTGATCTCCGCCTCTCCCATGTGGCCGCCCCATCCCAGGAGGGACGCATCCGTCACGACTGTAAACTCCGGTTGGGGAAGGGAGAGGGATCTGCCGTCGACCCAATGCTGGTTCGTGAGCCACCATTGCAACTGTCGTGCTGTGCCCTCCGAGATTTGGACAGGTTCCCCTGATGCTGCGCCCACTGGAACTTCAGGTCCCACTGCAGAGCCCGCATATGCCATCTGGCATGATCGACTAGCAGGATGCAGGAGGCCATGAGGCCCAGCAGCCTCAGAGTCACTCTGACCGAAACCCAGGACAAGGGTTGAAAGATGGGAATCAGAGCCCGAATATCCCGGACTCGCTGTTCGGGAGGATAGACCCGAAACTGCGCCGTGTCCAGAACCGCTCCGATAAAGAGGAGCTTCTGAGAGGGAATCGGGTGCAACTTCAGCACGTTGATGGAGAACCCCAGCAAGTGCAGGAGGTCGGCCGTAGTCTGGAGGTGGGAGACGACTGCCTGGGGCGAGCCCGCCTTCAACAACCAGTCGTCGAGATAGGGGAAGACTGAAACCCCTGATCTGCGCAGATGAGCTGCGACCACCGCCATCACCTTTGTGAACACCCGAGGGGCGCTGGTAAAGCCAAAAGGGAGCACGGTGAACTGAAAGTGCTCTTGGCCTACTGTGAACCGCAGGTAACGTCGGTGGGCTTGCAGGACTGGGATGTGGAAATAGGCATCCTGCAAGTCTAGCGCTACCATCCAGTCTTGTGGATCGAGAGCAGACAAGACCTGAGCCAGAGTGAGCATCTTGAACTTCTCTTTGCGGAGGAAGCGATTGACGTCCCGGAGGTCTAAGATAGGACGCAGGCCCTTGTCCTTCTTGGGCACCAGAAAGTAGTGGGACTAGCAACCACGGCTTACTTCTGGCGTCGGAACGCACTCAATGGCCCCCTTGGCCAAGAGGGCCGCAACTTCCTGCTGAAGAAGCACCAAGTGATCCCCCGACATGCGGTGGTACTGAGGTGACATGGCTGAAGGGGTAGTCTCGAAGGGGACGGAGTAGCCCCTCCGGACTATCTCTAAAACCCACCTGTCTGAAGTGATGGTGCGCCAGTGGGGGAGGTGATGGCGAAGCCTGCCGCCCACTGGCGTTTGATGGGCCTGAAAGTTCGGACTAGGAAGGTTTGGAGGCAGTGGTGGCCGGGGTGGTGGTGGACTGACCCGCCCGCTGGCCCCTTGGGCCACCACGGCAGAACCCGCGTCCGCGCTGGGATGCTTGCTGCGCAGGCCTGTGGCTCTGTTGCGAACGCTGCGGGGCGCCTCTTCCGGTGCCACGAAAGGAGCAAAAAGCAGAAGGCGGAGGAGGGCGGACTGCAGAGAGTCCCAAGGACTTGGCCGTAGCCCGTGAGTCCTTAAACCGCTCCAACGCGCTGTCTGCTTTGTCGCCGAAGAGGCGACGGCCATCAAAGGGCATGTCTATAAGTGTGTTATGGACATCCCCCGAAAATCCAGTGGTCCTCAACCAGGCGTGGCGGTGAACCGCCACCGTCGTAGCTTTGGATCTGCCCAGTGAGTCGGCGGGGTCCAGACCACAACAAATCATGAACTTAGCTGCGTCTCTCCCCTCTGCAACAGCCTGGGAGAGAGCTGGCCGGGTCTCCTCCGGACAGTGGGGCAGCACGTTCGCCACTGTATCCCACAGAGTGGGAATAACGGCCCAAGAGGCATGTGGTGTTCACGGACCGCAGCGCAGAACTAGAGGAAGAAAATAGTTTCTTTGCAAACTGATCCAGTTTCTTGGATTCCCTATCCGGTGGTGCGGAAGGGAAGGCGGTAGGGGAAGCAGAGGCTTGGACAACCAAGCTCTCGGGGGTGGGATGTTGGGAGAGGAAGAGGGGGTCACCCGGAGCCGGGCGATGGCGTCGGGCCACGTTCCTATCCACAGGAGCCCCTGTGGTGGGCCTGGACCAAGTGCCCAAAAGAACGTCAGAAAGGGCTTCATTGAAAGGAAGCAGCGGTTCCGCAGAAGTAGCTGCTGGCTGAAGCACCTCTGTCAGGAGGTTAGTCCTGACGGCCACCGTAGAAAGCTTGAGGTGTAGGGCCTCGGCCGCCCTACGCAACACCACCACATAACTAGCACCCTCCTCCGTAGCCACGGTAGGAGGAGACCGCATGCCAAGGTCAGGTGAGGTATCCAGACCACTGGCACCCCCCAACTCCTCAGCCAGTCCTGTTCAGACTCGCAAACCACTGCGAGAGGGTCCTCAGACCCCTCCCAGTCCTCCCCTAGCTCCTCAGACTGTTCAACAGGTGTAAAATAAGGAGCAGGGACATGGGGATAGAAATCCCCAAGCAACGTCGAGAACGGCATCGATAGACGCCGGCTCGACGCTGCGTCCACTTCGGGGCTGAAACAGGGGCCGACGTCGTCCCGAAGAGCAGGCGACGTCACAAGTGGTGCCGGCGGGGTCGACGTCGGTGGAGGTGTTATAAGGTCAACCAGCGTCGACCGGGATCCAGGCCTGGATCCAAGGGGGTCTTGCGGTGCCGGAGCCGAAGGCGACGCCGGGGCCGGAGCCGCCGGCGATGAAAGGCGAGGACCCCCAATCAGGACCGCAGGGCCCGAAGGCGCACCAGCGGGACCAGACAGCCCAAAGAGGCGGGCCATGGCCGACAGGAATTCCTGTATTTGGGCCGGAGTCGCCGACGGACCCGAAAAGGGCGGGTAGGCCGGCGGCAACTGCACAGGCTCCGCCGGAGCCGCGGGGGAGGCACCACCTGCACCCTCAGCCGCGTCGCGCGACCTGCGAGGGTAAGTCGGAGAACGATGGCGTTTCTTCGACTTCTTGTGCTTCGCCTTACCTGACGAGTGCGAAGACTTTGATCCCGAAGACCGATGGTGATGACTCCGCGCACGGTCCCTCGACCTCCCACGCGTGGAGCCGACTGCCGAGCTTCCAGCAACTTTCGGGACCGCTCCCGCAAAGTCTTCGTCGCCATGGCCCGGCAGTCGGGGCACGACGTGGAATCGTGGTCGCGCCCCAGGCAGTAAAGACACGCACGGTGCGGGTCCGTCACCGACATCATACGGTGACAGTCCCCGCAGGATTTAAAACCGGGCATCCTATCTGCACCAGGAGTCGAAGACTCGATGAAAAAACAGACAAAAAGCCTCAAAAAGTCAGTCAAAAATTGACTGGGGGTTCCTGCTCTTCCCGGATCTGCGCTTGCTGGCGCGGAAAAAGCAAGAACTGACGTCAGGGCGCGTGGGCGGCGTCTAAGTAGCGCCCGCGACGTCATCTCGGCGACCACGACGCCAACATCTGACGGGGAGCCGCACGACGCCACCTACCGACGCACAGGGGTACTGCTGACGAAAACTTTCCGGATCCAGTCTGACGCCTGGGGATATTCTAAGGTAAGGAATCTATCACTATGTGTTTCTTTCAGATATGTTCTGCTAACCCTGTCTAGCCCTGACACAATACTACCCGAGGATCTTTGAAGAGATTTTGGGACTCGAGGTAAACTCAGATAAGTCTAAATTGCTGGGTATTACCTTCCCGGCAGAAGTTCAAGGGGATATTGCAATCACAGGTCTCACTTCCAAGGGGGAAAGATAGTGTGCCATACCTGGGCGTCCACATCACTTATACAGCTTGCGCCACTATGAAAGTAAACTATACCAGACTCATGCAGCAGCTCAAAAGCAACTTTTAGGCCGGGCATGGAGCGAGACTCATGGCTAGGTCGCATTGTTGCAACCAAAATGACAGCTTTACCACGGTTTTTGTACTTGGCCCAGGCGATGCCACTCCTGCCCCCGAACGGCACCCCTCCCAAATACAGCATCTGTTCAACAATTTTATCTGGACCAGGAAGCAACCCAGTATGGCAGCAAAATCAGTGCATCAGACAATCAGCAACAGTGGGCTGGGGGGTCCCCCATATCACCAACTATTACACCGCCACCTAACAACACAGTGAAAAGCACCGTCTCTTTATGGATCAGTCCGTCACAGGAGTGCATATATGCAACCCACTCTGGCTCCTGGGAAAATATCACTAGTGGGGTCTTGAATCTTCCCCGATCACACGCGCATTAGTCGAGACCTGGTACAGGGGACTGGTAAGGAAAGGGCTGGTCACGGTGCCAACACCACTCAACAATATTCGGGAATACTCGGTTTGCTCCGGGCCTTCGGAAGGAGGAGTTCGCTGCCTGGCGGGAAGCAGAGAATTGGCAACTTGTTTGACCCGCAGGGAGTCACCCTCTTTGAATAATTGGAGAGGATGTGGCTTAACGGCTAGGGCGGGCAACTTTGAAGCTGGGGAACCAGGTTTAAGTCTGGAGGGAGGCTCAAGCATCCTGTGATTCTGGGCAAATCACTTAATCTCCCAATGCTTAAAAAAAAAAAAAAAACATTGTGTCCATCTGTAATGCAACTGGTGCTCATGTAAAGCGCTGATACCTTCGAATCAAGTTTGCGCTATATAAAACTGCAATTTCTTTTTTTTAAAACTGACTACGGTCTTTCAAAAGGGGAATGGTACCACTCCTGGCAGATCAGGCACTCACCTACCCCTTGCACTCTACCAGAGGCAAACTAATGACACTCCTGTTGGATGCCGTTAAACAGGTGTTACTGAGTGTCTGAGGGTCCACACATGCACCGCACCATTGGCAATGCTTTTGTGCCCGTTTATGCTTTGCCTCGTTTTGGTGCCCGTTTTTGCTTTCACACGTTTTTGTACCCGTTTGTGCATTGTCTCGTTCTTGTTCTCGTGCCTGTGCCTGTTTTACTCCTATTTTCTCCCCTGTTTCTCCCTTCTCTCGCCTCCCTCCTCCCCCTTTTCCTTACCTGTTTCTTCCATGTCTTTCTCATGCCTTATCTCACGTCTTACTCGTGCCTTCTCTTGTCGTCTGATTCCCTCGATCCCCAACCCACCTCAGAAGACCTAATTGGACAACTGCCCACCACCACCAAGAACACCCATCAACTAAGGAACCGGAGCTCGCTCACCACAAAAGATACCGCTGGAATTATGAAGACCATCTACTCAGGGGTCCCCACTGTCCACTGCCCTCACCACATCTACAACTTGGGAGGAACATTGATCAGCGCCACCCTCACCACGATTGCCAACCTCACCACGATCATCAACACCTCCAGCTTTAGCGGAACCTTCCCAGATACTGGAAACACACAGAGGTTCCAGATCTCCTGAAAAACCTTTTGTTTGACCCAGAAGAACTCAGCAACTACATACCCATCTCACTCCTATCGTTCCCATCCAAAGTCATGGAGAAAGATCAACAGGCACCCAGAACAGCACCCCCTCCTGGACATCACTCAGTCAGGGTTCCAGAGCAACCACAGCATGGATTCTGCCCTCCTGGCAGCAACAGATGGTATCCGGACCACCAAGAACAGAGGGAAAACTGCCCCTCTCATCCTCCTCAACCTCTCAGCGGCTTTCAACACTGTATCCCATGGCACCCTCATCTCAAGACTTCATGACTCAGGAATTTAAGGACCCGCCCTGAGATAGATTGCCTCCTTCCTCTCCGACAGAAAACAATAAGTGAGACTCCCCCATCCACATCCGAACCCAAGAAGCTCGTTTGCAGAGTCCATCAAGGATTCTCCCTAAGCCCGACCCTTTTCAATGTGTACATTGCACCCCTTGCGCGCATCATTAAGAGCCCATGCCATCAACATGGTCTCCTATGCCGATGACACATGGCTCATCCTCTCCCTCACCAACAAGACCACCACCACCAGGACCAATTTCACAACCTGCATGACCAGCATGGCAAACCGGATGAGGGAGAACTGCCTAAAACAACACAGAAAAAACTGAGATCCTGATGTTCAGGAACTAGAGCTCTCCCTGGGACTATTCCTACTGGCCAGGGGAACTGGGACCCATGCCCACCCCATAGACCACGCTAGAAACCTTGGTATCATCAAAGAGGACAACCTCACGATGACTAAATAGGTGAACGCAGTGATCCCATCCTGCTTCCTTATATTCACAATGCTCCACAATATTTTCAAATGGCTCCCCAAGTACACGAGATGCACTGTCACCCAGGTCCTTATAACCAGCAGACTGGACTACTGCAATGCACTCTACACCGGCATCTTAAACAGCTGACTCAAAGACTCTAGACCATCCAAAACACAGCTGCCAGACTCATTCTAGACGTCCCCAGAAGCGCCCACTTAACTCCCCACCTCACAGAACGATACTGGTTACCCATCCAGAAATTATGCATTCAAGCTGCTTCCCACACCTGCAAAGACTTCCACAACCAACTTCAACTCTATCAGCCATACACTCGCAAGAGTCCCCGAATCTGAACATGCAAGTCCGGAGGATGCTCCTTCTCCTACATCACCAAGTCCTGGAATGATTCCCTCATTACATCAGGACCATCCCTTTGCTACTCAACTTCCGCAAGAAACTGAAAACCTGGCTTTTGAACTAGGAGTTATGCCCGACCTACGTTTCTGCTCCAGTGCCTGGATACCATCACTGGTGATAAGGTGCATCATACAAATCGACTTAACATTTAAAAGATATGGCAACTGTTGGTCATAGAGAAAATATCCATGTCACTTGATCAAAAAGAAGTGGAGTTTGCGGACCAATGGCGACCCTGCCTAGATTTCCTCGTGTCAGAATTCAGAGAACTGATCTGTCCTGTTACTTCAGGATCCTTAGAAGAATTGACCAACCAAGAGAGGGGAATGAAGGCGGATTGGCTGGACGTTTTATCTAATAAGGGGGTTACGCCAGGAGGGCACTGCTGGATCGTTGGTGATGGGACGGGGACACTGCACTGGAGTGGGAGGTTGTTCTGGTTCTTGTTTCTGTGATTCAATGGACACAGCTACACTTTTGCTCTTTCACCTCACTCTACCTGGCCCGCCGGCCTCCAGGATGAGGGTGGTGTATGTTGTATCCATGCTTCTTTCAAAAACCCAATAAAATAGATTTAACTCTAAAAATCAAGATTCAAGGTGTCACTAACGATCTACATCCACCAGTTATCAATGTTTGACCTAAGAAGATTTTAGACAATGTAGTGAGGAAAACATCTACATTTTACAGACAATGGGCATGCATCACTACGCACAGATGGGTTCTGGGTATTGTAATCCAGTTTTGTCACACTTTGGAATTTATTCAATATCCACCAACACCACCTCTACCAATGACTAACAGTTGCTCACATTGGAAGAAGTGCTCCAGCTACTCATGAAGAACAAATATATGGCATTGTTAGACCTCAAGGATGCATACTTCCACATTCCCATTCACAAAAAACATCACTAGTTTCTCAGATTCGAGGTAACCAGACACCATTATCAGTCTGCCGTACTAAGCCTTTGACCTGAAATCTTCCCCTAGGAGATTTACAAAGAATATGGTCCCAGTTGCAGCACATCTACAATGCCTGGGACACTAGGTTCACCCACAGCTAGACAACTTATATGGTAAAAAGCTCAAATGTAAAGTCCACAGAAAACTAAAGTCTAAGCCTCTGTTTTTTCAAAAAATTAGGACACCCTGAAGAGCAAATCATCTTTGAAACCAACTCGAAGGCTTCAATTTGTGGGGATGAGAAGACTCAAAATGGGGCAAATGGTTTTCATCCCAAGACACATTAGCAGCTATAACAGTGTTGGCAAAGCAATCGTATAAGCAGCGACAAATAAAGGTATGCCTCCTCAAGCGAGTTTGTGGCATGATGTCAGCAGGCATTGTGGTAATTCCACAGAGAATAAACCAAAGAGGAAAATAATTCCCATTTATCCTTGTTTTACAAATATCACCAGGAGTATCCTTTTCAGGATGCACGGAACCTCACCCACCTAGGTGGCATTCTTCATCATCGAGTGAGGCTCCACGCTGGCTGGGTGGTGCAATACCCAACAATACGTCACATTTTTCTGTAAGCAGTTAGTTTCGGAGAGGATATGTGACAGACCGATAACACCCTCCAATTCCCCCTTCTGAATTTGATTGTGCTAACCCCATACTGCAGAGTTCACTAGCAACCAATGCATGAGGAGGTGGAGAACCAGTTGGTTTAAGCAACAGGATCTTTCAAAGATCAAGTACAAATAACTCTAAAAAAGGAGGCAAGTACTTACCTGGTGGAGGTCAGTGAACAATTAAGGGCTAGGACTGACATTCCTCACACAGCAAACTTATTTTGTGGTGACTTCAGATACATCAAGGGATGCATGAATGCCCACCCTTATGAGGTTTCAGCAAGCCTCAGCAAGATGCCTTTGGTCCAATCAATAAAAGTTGCATCATATAAATGTTCAAGTTGAGAGCAGTAAAGAAGGTCTCTGCAGTCTTTTCTTCAACACATCCAAAATTCATCAGTGCTGGACTGTACAGGCAACATCAAAATGTATTACATTGACAAACAAGCAGAGCCCATTCTACCATTCTGTCACCAAAGGCAAAAAACCTATGGCATTGGACCATTTGCCATTGCATAGCGCTAAAAGCAGGACACTTCCCCAGAGAGAAGAAGGAGCAGGCAGATCCCATCAGCAGAAATTTACAAGAATAGGAGCTGAGGAACAGTAAACTCTACTGGGCTTTTGCCTTGTAGGTAAAACCAAAGATCGATCGGTTTTCCAAGAGAAGAAACAAGAAATGCCAAATTTATGCAAGCAGGCATCCACAACAAAGTTATGGAGGAATGCTTTTATACACTAAGGATGATAAAAAAACTCTTACCCTTTCTTCCGCCCAACGCTGGAAGAACCCTTATCAGTACTCTAGTAATGTCCAAAATCGATTACTGTAATGGCCTTTTTCTTAGCGCCCCGAAAAAGACCACCAACCGACTGCAGATGGTTCAGAACTCGGCTGCTAGAATCATAACAAGCACTCCCAAATATCGATCAATTGCATCAACAATTCGAAAACTTCATTGGCTACCAATAACAAGCCGAATCAAATTTAAAGCTCTTTGCATTGCCTTCAAGGCCATTCATAAAACTGGACCAGACTTCCTGCAGAAGGCCTTGTGTGGGTATATTCCCAATAGAACCTTGCGCTCATCAACGGCCAACTTACTCACGATTCCTCGAACGAAAAGAGTCTCCTGGGGTGACAGAAGATTCATTGTCGCCACTGCCAAACTTTGGAACACCCTTCCTCTGCATATCAAATCCTGCCCAACTTTGTTTGCCTTTAGGAAGCTCATAAAGACGTGGCTTTTCAATCACTAGGCATCTCACCTCTGGACCCATCCTCTACACAGTTCGCAGCGCCGAGACACCTAAGGGTATTTGTGCGCTCTACATATTGCTTAAATAAATAAATGCCCTTTTGATAGGACGGTGCAAGATATTTACTTACACCTTTCCCCCATTTCCCATACTACCCAAGGTGAAGAGAGAAACCTACAGGATTATACTGATTGTCCCAACATGGCTGAGGCAGTACTGGTTTACAGACCTTCTATTTCTAGTGGAACAGCTATCTATTTCGTTGGTAACGAGTGCACACCTATTCATGTAATGTCAGGAGCAAGTGCTTTATCACAATCCAGCCAATCTTAGGTTAACAGTCAGTCTCCTGAATTCCATGAATTTGCCAATTTAAACCTACCACAAGAAACATTCTAGCGCAAGCCAGGTTGTCATATATAAATAGAACCTACACAGCCAAATGGAAGAGGTTCTGTGTCTGGTGCTCTTTGAAAGGTCTCCACCCATTCCTAGTCCCAGGTCCATTATGTTCTGCATTATCTCTTAGAATGCACAATTGGGGCTGAAACATTGATCAATAAACGTTTCACTAGTGGACGTTTCAACATACAGGAGAAGACCAAAACAGCCACCATTATGGTCTCAATCATAAAAGAGTCCTTAAAAGGATTTTTCAGACCCCTTCGGCCATCAAGAACTCCCCTAACAAGATCAGAGCTGAACACAGTCCTTTTCCACCTGATGGTAAGTCCAATTAAACTGTTTTATAAGGCTCATATTAAATAACTTATTTGGAAAACGGTCACTCTGTTAGCAATAATATCCGCAGTAAGAGCAAGCGTGAGTCAGGTGTTTACTTCTACAGAACCTTACCTGCAATTTACAAATGATAGTCATACAACGATCTAATTCATAACAAAAGTTCCAACGGGGCTTTCACATGAATGAACCAATAATGCTGAAACCTTTTCTCCAAAATCCCTCTTCAGATGTAGAGAGCGCCTTGCACTCTCTTAATGTTAGGAGAAGCCTTAAGTTATATCTGATAGAACAGCACAATTTACATCATTAAACCAGCAATGAGTTGTATTTGGAAAACACCAGAAAGGATTACCAGTCTCAAAACAAGGATTCTCCAAATGGGTTGCAGTAACAATTGCCTTCTGCCATAGCAAGGCTTGTAGAGGGCTAACAAGCACAGTCACAGCCCACTTTACAAGAGGGATGGTGGCTTTGTCAGCACTGTATGCTGGAGTACTGATGATGGATATCTGCTGTGCAGCAACATGGAGGAACAGACACTTTCATGAAACACTACTGCTTGGTAGCAAACCGAGACAGTGGTGGGACAAGCAGTTCTGGGCCATCTCTTTAAATAAGGTGAGCCTACCTATTGTCTCTCACCTTCCACACTGTAATTGTATGCATACACAGTCAATACTGTTGACTACTCTGATTCAAGCATGTGAATCTACGAAAGAACCAATGTTGGGGAAAAAACTATTTACTTACCTTTAACCCCTTGGCCGCGGCGGTAATTCCGCCGCGGCGCTGGAGGGTTGGGGGGTGAGCGCGGCGCCGCCATGCTTGTGACGGAACCACGCCGTCATGAGCCACGGGCAGCGTGTGCTCATGACGGCGTGGTTCCGTCACGGCCCCGCCCGCTCATTAATTCGCCCGCACAGGCGGGGAATTAATGCCGCGTGGGCGGAGCGGCAGCCGCATGACGGAACCACGCCGACATGAGCACACTGCGCCAGTGGCTCATGACGGCGTGGTTCCGTCACAAGCATGGAAAGGGTTAACAGTATTGATACCTTTCATAGATAACATGCAACCCACCCTCTTCTCTGATCAGAGGTTCACTTACATTACTTGTTAATATGTTTATATTTTCCACACCTGTGCTAGAAATGTGAGGTGAGATTGCCTTTGGAAGGGGAGTGGCTTGGGGCACTCCCCTTACTGGTAGGGGGTTGGGTTTTTTCCAATGAGGTGGATGTGCTAATAAAATGGAACTGTTGTATGGCCTATCAGAGAGGCAGTGCCTTGTAGTGTTGTTGTAAAGTAACCTAGGGGTCTCACACCTCGACGACAGGTAATGATTTAAGTATGTGAATCCGTGAAAGATAGCTACTGGAGAACTAGAGTTACAGGTCAGTGACTTTTTGCTTCTTACTTCAGATTTAATGAGTCTTCAGAAAAGTGAAATGCAACAAAATGTATGCTCCTTTTCAACAAAAGCGTTTAAAACAAAAATTATTATGATTGAACGAATTATGGCAAGAGAAGTTTCAGCATCTACTGATTAACTAAAGCAAGGAAGTTTGATTCCCTTTTCCTCCTTTTTGTTACCTTCAAATATAAAGCTTTCTTGTGTGTGTTCCACTTTCTATATAAACACAGTTTTGCTAGGCATTCTTGTAGGAGAGAGGAATCATGTTCACTTTGTGTCAGATTTCTTTTATTAAATTACCTAAATGAACAATGCTTCTTTTGCAGTTGGCAGTTATTTAGTGTTCTATCACCCCCAACACTCGGAGAATTAGGCATTACTAACATTTGTAATGAAGGTAGTTCTACAAAAATAATGTAGAGTTATGTTGTGAACTCTCCTCGGGGTTGCCGATCATTGTAGCTGCTGTCGGTCCCAAAAATTGCGTACAATACATTTTCAGTGTGTACCGTCCGTGCATCATAAATCAAAAATAAAATGCATGCAGGTGGATATTAAAAGCGGTGTGCATTTTCTACATGTCTCAACAAATCTGAGTTTAGTGACAGCTATCATTCATGCCACTCAAAATCCTTTATTACTCATAATCCCATGTGATTGTGAAGGGGTTTCTGAAAAATGTGCTTTTGTGCACACTCACAATAGGAAGCCAAAAGTAAAAAAAAAAATTAAAAAAAATCTATAGTTAATATCTTATGCCCTACCATCCTGCGTGTCCACACTTATCCGACAAAACGCTATCCCGTGTGTGGGTAGAACTATCATATGGGGCAAGTAGGCACAAAACCATAACCATGTCAAGGTAATTGGAGATGATGGAAAAAATCTGACTTTAGGCAATTGCGAGTGGTTGCAGTTTTAGTGCTAGGAGTCAGCTAGCACTGATAAGATCCTGACCAGTGGAACCCAGGGTGCTGTGGCTTGCACTGATCCACCCATTTTTTAATAATCAAATTTATTGTATTACAACGCATAGAACAAATCAGCAAAAGTTCGGAGGACAGTGGATCAGTTACATTCTCACAGTTAGAGTATCCCACAATTCTGCACCCCATAAGACATACACAGGCAAAAATAACGAGAAATCATTCCAAACCCTCCACAGTACCCAACCACTTCCCCCACACCCTTCGGTATTTTTTGGGGCACCCTCTCGCCACGTAAAGGGCCTTCTCATGGGTCGCACACCAGTCCACCCCTTCGCCACCGCCCAATATCCGGCGGGTCAGGACATTTCCATGCCGCCATGTCACGCTTGGCCACTATCATGGGTGTATTAAAAAATAGCTTGTCACTCCTGGACCCATCCAGCCCATCCGTGATTCCCAGTAGTGAATGCCGTGGGTCATGAGGAACCTCCGAACCCAGGACCTCCGTAAGCTCTTCTTCAATGGCCCCCCAAAATCGCTCCAGTCGGGGGCATGACCAAACCACATGGAAAAAAAAATCAGCTGGGGCATGATTACATCTTGCACAAGACGCGTCTGAGCGCAAGCCCGCTCGGTGCAGGCGCAGGGGAGTGAGATAAGCCGCATGCAAATAGTAGAGTTGGATCAGCTTAAGTCTGGCAGAGGTGGTGACTGTCTTGGGTGCCATGAGGGCGTCGCGCCAGTCCACCTCGTCGAGGGGGCCCACCCATTCCACCCATTAGTCCCTCAACTTATCCAGGGAGGTGGGAGTGTTGTTGACTAGGGTGCGGTATATGCGGGTGATGCCCCCCTTGCCTAGATCTCCCAGCATTGTCTGCGCCTCTGTAGGGCTGTATTCGGAGAGCCTCGTGTCATCCGCGATGTGCATTTGGAGGGCAGCTGCAAATACTTATAGAATTGGGAAGAGTGTAAGGAGTAAAGAGTTTGGAGCTCCTGGAAGGAAACCATATGGCCTTTAGCCCATACATCCCCTAGTTGTGAAATGCCAATGAGATCCCATGATTTAAACCCCTGCAGCCCACTAACTTCCCGGAGCCAAGCCCCATGCCAGAGGGGTGTACATTGAGTGAGCTTACGCGTCCAACCAGTGTGGCGCAATGAGGTCCGCCAGGCCAAGAACACGGAGCGCGTCACATCAGGTAGTTGGGATGGAATGGGCCCCCCATACAGCATTGCTTGAATTGTAGGTAGTACCAGCTCACTCAGCTCGAGCCGGTAGGCCGGATCAGACCAGCCCCCATTAAACCAGTCATGGACCACCAGGAGACGCGCAGCCAGGAAGTAAAGGTATAAGTGTGTCATCCCCATTCCCCCGTCGAAGGAGGGGATCCGGCAAGCAGACAGAGCCAGGCGTGCCCTCCCCCCATTCCAGAGAAACTTGGTGGTTAGACTGTCCAACTCCCGGAACCAGGACCTGGGGAAGCAGAAGGGGGTATTCTGGAGGACGTAAAGAAATCTAGGGAGTATCATCATTTTAAACAGGGCGACCCTCCCCAGGGGGTTAAGGGGAAGCGTCTTCCACTTATGGAGATCCTCTTTGGCCTTTTTAACTAATGGGGCGACATTGAGGGACCAGCCCAATTCGGGAAGAAGGGTGATCCATATCCCTAAGTATTTAAAGGATTGTCGCCAAAGCGGTATGGTGGATTGCCAATCGTAGCAGTCCCTAGAGAGGTGCAGAGGAACCAGGACTGATTTCCCGGGGTTCAGTCGAAGCCCAGAGGCCTGCCCGAAGGATTGTAAGATCTGGAGGCAGTATGGCCCCGAGGAGGCTGGGTCAGCCAGAAAAATCAGGACGTCATCCGCATAAAGTGCGATCTTGTCCGTTTCCACATTGGGCCACTCCCAGCCACGAATTCGGTCCTCAGCCCGCACCAGGGAGGCCAAGGGCTGAGAGGGGACATCCCTGTCTAGTGCCCCTGTTAATGGGGAAGGCCTCTGACAGTGCACCGTTGACCAGCACACGCGCTCGCGGGTGGGCGTAAAGGACCTGAACCAGGGCCCTAAATTGAGGCCCAAACCCCAACTCAGTCAGCACATCCTGTAAATACGTCCAATCCACCGAATCGAATGCCTTTTCGAAATCTATGGACAGGAGAGCCAAATATGGGGTTAGCAAGTGCCGGTGGGCTAGAGCCAGCTGCAGCCTCCGGAGGCAATGGCGGGTCCCACGTTGAGGCATGAAGCCACATTGGTCTGGGTGGACCAGGGAGGTCAAGTAGGGCTTCAACCGCTGGGCCAGAATGGCGGCATACAGCTTAACCTCCGTATTAAGGAGGGAGATAGGATGATAGTCAGCACAGTGACGCGAGGGAGGCTGGGATTTCGGGAGGACCATGATGGTGGCGATGTCCGTTTCTGGCGGAAAGGAACCTCTTTCCACCGCTTCCTGAAACAGGTCGGCCAGACGGGGCACTAGAATTTCGCGGTATGCCTCGTAATATTCCTGGGGAAGGTCATCTGGGCCCGGGGTCTTGCCCGAGGAGGTAATGGAAATAGCTTCTTCGATTTCTTTCAGAGAAATGGGGCGTTCCAAATCCTTCTGGGCGGTCGCCTCCACGCACCCTACCTCGCTAAAGGAAATCAGCGAGCGGTCAGGGGCACGCGCTGTGTATAAACGCTGATAATAGGCAGCGAAGGTGTTGGCCATCGCCATGGGGGCGCGGTGCACCGTTCCGGCCTTGTCTGCCACCTCTGGGATAATGCGGTTTGCCCTGGGGTATGTGGCTAGCCTGTGCAAGATCGTACCGTTCTTGTCCCCCCAGCCATAAATTGGCGCTACCGACGACCTCCATAGGAGCTTAGCAGCGTCCAGAGATAGTTGCCTAATTTCTTCCCGAAGGTGGGCAAGCTGTCGGGCCTGGGCGGCATCATCAGAGATAATAGTTGTTCCAAGCGAAGCGCCTGCGCTTCCCTCGAAGAGATTTCTCGCAGTTGTGCCTGCCTCTGGCTCTTGAGCTGTCCCTTTGCGACGCCCCAGATGGTTGCCTTTCCTGCCTCCCATAAGGTACCCGGAGAGGCTACGGAGCAGTCGTTGGTGAGGAAGTAGTGCTCGAGTTCCGTCCCCACCACCTTTTTGAATTCCTTGTCTTGGAGGAACCATGCGTTCATTCTCCATGTTTGGCGGGCCGAAGGAGGGGGAGTCCCCGTGCTAAGAAGCACTGGAGAGTGGTCGGAGATACCTCGAGGCAGGATGCGGACATCTATAATCTCTGAGCATTCAGGTGCAGGGACAAAGATCGCATCTATGCGCGCCTGTGTTTGGTGGGCCGCGGAGGTGTGTGTAAATTGCGTGGTGCGGGGGTGCCATGTGCGCCATGTATCACAGAGGCCCAGTGACTCGGACCAGTTCTTGAGCTGCCTCGCTTGCGACGTACGAGAGGCGGAGGGAGGACCTGTTGTGTCAAGGGCCGGGGAGGAAACTGCATTAAAATCGCCTCCAACAATCGTGGTGCCCAGAGGCATAGTGGTCACCAAGGCAGCGGTATGTGTGAGTGTAGGCGAGAGCATCGAGGGGGGGGCATAGACAGATTGATAGGGGAGCCAGCTAATGAGCCTCAAACTGATACAAATGACCCCTGCGGGTCGTGAGTCACCTGGGAAAGGGCAGAGTGCGCCTCAAGAGGATAGCCACCCCGCGGGAGCCCCTGGAGAAGCCGGAGTGCCATATTCTATTGTATCCATAGCGCGCCAGGAAGGGACAACAATTTCCAAGGAGGTGCGTTTCTTGAAGCATGAGGATGTCTATATGGAGGCGTTGCGCATAGCGCAGGACCGCCGTGCGTTTATGCCGGTCAAGAAGACCATTAACGTTCCACGACAGCACGTGGAGAGACGCCCTAGGTGTAGTACTAGCAGTCAGGTCAGGAGGTAACTACTCTGGGGTGTACAGTCTGGCAGGGGTGCGTGATCCACCCATTTTTATTACAAGAATTACCTGCAAACATAACATTTTCTATGAAAAATCACTTTCCGCATGTTAGACCTGACAGCCTTAGGGTGGTCTTCCCTCCCAACTTTTAGTCTGACCTCGTTTTTGCTGGTATTAGGGCTCTGTGCACTTTACCACTGTTAACCAGTACTAAAGCGTCTGTGCTCTCTCCTAAGCATGGTGGACAAGTTACTTACCTTCTGTAATGCCTTATTTGGTAGAGACATTATCTAGCCGCAGATTCCTTACCTTTGAATTTCCTAGGCGTCTGACTGGATCCAGAAGATTTTTCTTCAAACAATACCCCTGCGTGCCGGTAGGTTGTGTTGGTCCGCTCCGTGTGACATAGTCTGTGCCGCTTTGACGTCCGCGTCACCTATATAGGCACCAACTCTGCACGCTGACGTCAGTTACTTTTCACGATTTTCCACACTAGAAGCGTGGAGCCATGAAGTGCACTGACATTGGTGTGTTTCTGAACAACTAGGGCCCTGAAAGGGATCCGCCCTGACCATAAACACCTGTCTGTTGGGGGAGGAGGGGTGGGTAGGTTGGTAAGGAATCTGTGGCTAGATCATGTCTCTACCAGACACAGCTTTACCAAAGGTAAGTAATGTCCATCTGACAGACATCTAGCCACAGAATCCTTACCTTTGGATAGATACCCAAGCAGTACCATCCCCAGAGGAGGGACTGCGGACAAGTTCAGATCAGGAAATCCTGCAAGACAGAGCCACCGAAAAGGCGGTCCTTTCCGGACTTGACTGTCCAGGCAGTAGTGCTTAGTAAACGTGAGCAGGTACGCCAACGTTGCTGCCTGACAAATGTCGAGGACTGGAACTCCGAATTGCAACGCTGTAGTAGCAGCCTTAGCTCTGGTGGAGTGAGCCCTTAAGCCTTCAGGAGACTGTATTTAAGGCCAGAGCTTAGCAAATTTTGATGCAGAGGATGACCCATTGCGAGATAGTCATCTTCTGCACAGCGCAACCTTTCTTTGTGCCCACTTAACCCATAAAGAGTTGTTCGTCCATCCAGAACTATTTATTGTGGTCAAGGTAGAACGAAAATAAAATGCTCTTTTTAGGTCCATACGATGGAGTCACTCCTCTTCTTTAGAGGGGTGTGGAGGAGCGTAGAAAGTGGGTAAGGTGACAGATTGCCCCACATGGACTGGTGTTACCACTTTCAGGAGAAAAGAAGCCCTAGGGCGAAGCATCAATTGGTCAGGAAATATTGTCAGCTAAGTAGGCCTGGATGACAAAGCCTGCTATTCGCTCACCCTCCTAGCAGATGTGATTGCCTCTAAAAAGGCTGTTTTGAATGTAAGCAGCCGGAGGGGGCAACTGTGCAGAGGTTCGAATAGAGAAAACATCAGGAAAGTAAGAACCAAATTAAGGTCCCAGTGAGTCATAATTAAAGGGGAAGGTGAGAAGATATGTACAAGGCATTTGAGGAATCTATTTACAATAGGAAACTTAAATATTGAGGGTTGGTCTGGTAGATTCAGGAGGGCAGACAGGGCCGAAAGGTACCCTGTGAGAGTGCCCAGTAAAGAGCCCTGCTGGGCAAGGGTCAAAATGCAAAGCAAAACTTGAGATAAGGAAGCAGAAATAGGATCAATAGACCTTTCTGTACAATATTTCACAAATTTGTGCATACATGGCCTCCGAGGCGCTCCGCATGGCTGCCAAAATAACATTGCAAACTTCGGGAGGAAGGTTGAATGCTATCACCTGCCACCGCTCAATCTCCACACCAGAAGGCGTAGAGTTGACTTATTCAGGTGGACAACCCTCCCCTGCAGCTGCGACAGAAGATACTACCTGAAGGGGCAGCCTGATCGGAGGATCGATGCTCAACTGGAGAAGCTCGGGATACCAAACTCTCCATGCCCAGTCTGGAGCCACAAGAATGACTTGGGCCCGGTAGCTTCTGTTCTTCTTGAGCACTCTGGACAGCAGTGGTATGGGTGGAAAGGCGTATAGGAGGCCTGAGCTCCACTCGAGACGAAAGCTGTCTCCGAGCTAGAGCCGCCTTGGAAACTCCAGCACGCAAAGTTGCTGAGATTGCACGTTCTCGGCAGAGGTGAACATATTGAACCAAGGCTCTCCCCAATGTTGAAAGAGACCTTGCACCACCTTCGGATGGAGAAGCCATTTGTGATCCGAGGCGGAGTTTATCTATCTTGGTGTTCAGAGAACCTGCCAGGTGTTAAACCATCAGGGATATGCCCTGCTGTTTTAGCCATGTCCAGAGACGCAGGGCCTCTTGTCACAGGGTCCACAACCCCATCCTGCCCTGTGTGTTGCAGTACCACATGGCAGTGGTGTTGTCCATTGTTAGAAATGGGATTTCTGGTTGGCTAGGGCTTGCGCCAAAGCCAGGCAGAAACCACCACTCTAGTCAGGGCAAGGGAGTTACACGCCGAAGATAACCCCTGCTCACCCCCTTGGTAGCTTGGCATGAGCAGTCAGGCCTATCCCGGAGGCAATGTGTAAAGCGTTTGCGCAACCGCACACAGCAACAACATACTAGGCACACCACAAAAGGAACTCCACACAAGGTTATATATAAAAATAGCCTTTCTATTGTCAAACACATTAGACTAGTAATCACACAATATACACTGTGCCAACTGGCACTAGGCAATATTTACAGGGGATTATGTACACCTGACAGGGCCAATTGGGCCACTGTCAGAACCATCACTTAGTAAAGATAGTAAATGTAGAACACAACCAGTAATTACTGGCAAACACTGTAATCAGCATCATATCCTGCAACATAAACCACATTATGCACAGTATCACATCAGGCGCAAAATACATTATACGCCAACCTCATAAGCCTAAACATATTAGACCATAACCTCCTAATCATAACTCACATTAGGCATAAATCACAGGGGAGAATAATCTCACAAGCATAAACCATAGTATGCAAATCACCTCATAAACATAAACCACATTAGAGGCATAAATCAGGGTGCATAAATCACAGTACATGAATCACATTTCCTGCGCACCACATAAATCATATTAGGGCCTGGCGCCCTATCAACCTAACAGTCCCCCTGGCCAACTGGCCTTCTCAGAGGGCTCAAATGCCCTATGTCCATAATGTCAGGGCGGCTGCCAATGCAGCAGAATTCACAAGTGCGCAATTGAGCTGAGGCAGAGGAGTGCCTCTCACTCTTGTCTCATCTAAAAATGCCCCCAAAGAACTGATGGCCTAAACGTTGCAGCTGCCGCTAATTGCCGTGTAGCTGTGATGCAAAGAAGGCCTGGCACTCCCTGTGCCCTCTGAATAAATATGCAAAAATGTTGCAGCTGCCCGCGCTGGTGCGGCGCAGCTGAGAACAATGCAAAATGGGCCCTGGCACGACTGTGCCCTCCGGGGCCCCACTGAGGCTCTCTGAATAACACTGCCCCTTATCGTTGCAGCTGCCCTCTAGCAAGCGGGGCAGCTGTACAAAAAAATAGCCATGCATAAGAGGCATGGGCACCCCTGGGCCCTCTAGACCCCCACGGGGGCCCTAGAAACAAGGGGGCCCACGTTGGAGCGGCCCGCTCTCTGGCGGGTCCGCTCAGATCACCAAAGCACCGACCATGTGCCTCGAAAGGCACCACAACAATCAGGCGGCGGCCCCACTCACCGGGTCTGCAGGCTCTCTGGCGGGACTCCTCCGGGCTCTGTTAGGACTCCGGAGCGGGTGCAGTCACACGCGGGGCTCTCTCTGCTCATGAGAGCCCCGCCGACTTCCAGCTTCTTCTGGGGCACCGGGGCTCCTTCTCGCCATCACCGCGGGGCTCTCCCAGGCTCACGGGAGCCCAGTGCAGACTTCCGGCCATATGCTGCAGGCCCCGCCCACAGTCAGGCGCGGGTGCCTGACTTCCGTTTTCCGCGCTCTCCTCTCGGCGGCTCGGGCCGCGGCGGTGAAACGCGGGGTGGGCACCCGCTATCAAACAAAGCACATAAGCTGGGTGGGCACCCGCAAAGGCAACATAATGCGGGGTGGGCACCCGCGATTTCAAATACTCAAAGCGGGGTAGGCTTCCGCTAGGCAGGCACAATGCGGGATGGGCACCCGCTCCTAGAGCAGCATCACGTCGGGATTCCCTCTAAAAGGACGGGCAGCACCGCGCTGCGCAGCCCACGCTCTCCTCCTCTTTGGGGCAACTCAAAATAAAGCGCTCCCAGGGCGCAAAATGCAGCAAAGGTCCTGGGTCCTGGACTATCAAAAGAAAAATAACAGGGTCAAAGCAGAAAGTTCTCCCAGGTACAAGGGGCATGGCTGGGCCCAGGGAGGCCAGCACACAGGGCCCTCCAGCAGGGAGGTAAGCCCCCATGGCGGATCCTCCTGGGCACCAGCAGCAGCAAGCCCCCCAGCAAGTTAGGGACAGCACCAGCACAGGACAACATCATGGGGTCACAGCCCCTACAATTATACTCCTTGTTCCTTTGTTCGGCAGGGTAGGGTTTGGGGGAACCAGATGCAACTGGTTCAGGGGGGATTTGGAGCACTTTGTTTTCAAAGCTCCTCTTCCCCTTTGTCAGGTGGGGGCTAGGTGATCAGACACACCACAGGGGGCGGAGCCAGCATTGTACAGGCTGGGCACAGTCCTATTCAGAGTCAGGGGATTACTCCTCCCACTACTCCCCATGCAGATGTCCCATTCAGCCTAGCGCCGACTCACCCTGCCCCTCCTGGAGCCACACACACCTCCCAGCCCCTGTCACTCACAAGCCAGACATGCAATTCACATCAGGCAGGCAGACACTTCGCACACAGAAATGCCAACTTCTAAAAGTGGCATTTCTCAAATAGTCATAATAAATCTACGCACACCATCGCGCAGCATTCATTCTTACAATTTCATACATACTAAACTCGACCACGCTGCTCCTCCCATCCCAGGGTTTACCACTGAGACAGTTATCAGGGAATCCCCAATGCATTCCTATGGGAAGGCAGGCCAACCTTACCAAATGTACACAGAGAGCGCACGCACTTTACACTGGACCACAGTGCTAAAGTGCCCAGAGGCCTAAAACCACCAACACCATGTCAGAGAAAAGGCAAAAAGTTTAGGGATGAACCTGCCAAAAAGGGCCAAGTCCAACATCCATGAACACTTGAACCAGCTTTTCCTTGATTGAAGGAAGAAAGGCTTTCAATGTCAACGCTTGGAGCTCGAGCAAGTTGATGTGGAGTCTGGATTCTGCCGGAGACCAAAGTCCTCTGATCTATACCTCTCCCAGATGGCCGC
This sequence comes from Calotriton arnoldi, assembly GCA_963921515.1. NCBI lineage: Eukaryota > Metazoa > Chordata > Amphibia > Caudata > Salamandridae > Calotriton > Calotriton arnoldi. Next base: position 271,441 of record CAWUFW010004506.1, on the reverse strand, counting down.
CCCATCCCAGGAGTGACGCATCCGTCTCTACTGTGTGGTCTGGTTAGGGAAGGGAGAGGGGTCTGCCTCTGACCCAATCGCGGTTGTTAGGCCACTACTGCAGGTCTTGTGCGGTTCCCTGGACCATGTCGGAGAGATTCCCCTGATGCTGCACACACTGGAACTTCAAGTCCCGCTGCAGAGCCCACATATGCCATCTGGCATGTGTCACTAGCAGAATGTAGGAGGCCATGAGGCCCAGCAGCCTCAGAGTCATTCTCATCAAAATCCATGATAGAGGTCAAAACATCGGTATCATAGCCTGAATATCCAGGACTCACTGCTCAGTAGGATAGGCCCGAAACAGCACTGTGTCCAGAACAGCTTCAATGAAAGGGAGCGTCTGAGAGGGGGTTAGGTGTGACTTTGGCATGTTGCTAGTTAACCCCAGCGAATGCAGGAGGTTCGCCCTAGTCTGGAGGTGGGAGACGTCAGCCTGGGGTGAGCCCCCTTCAACAGCCAGTCATCGAGGTAGGGGAAGACAGGCACCCTGATCCGCACAGATGAACTGCGACGACCACCACCATCACCTTGGTGAACATCCAAGGGGTGCTGGTAAGGCCAAAGGGGAGCACTGTGAACTGAAAGTGCTCGTAGCCTACCATAAACCACAGACAGTGTCGAAGCGCAGGCAGGACAGGAATGTGAAAATAGGAGCCCTGCAAGTCCAACGCTACCATCCAGTCTCTTGGGTCCAGGGCAGACAAGACCTGAGCCAGAGTGAGCATTTTGAACTTTTCCTTTTGAAGAAGTAATTGAGGGCTCGCAGATCCAAGAAAGGATGAAGACCCTTGTCCTTTATGGGGACCAGAAAGTAGCTGGAATATCAACTACAGCCTACTTCTGGTGCTGGAACCCTCTCTATGGCTCCCTTGGCCAAGAGAGTCATGACCTCCTCCTGAAGCAAAGTCAGGTGATCCTCCGTCAGCGGGTCGTAAGTTGGAGGCATGAAGGAAGGGGTAGTCTTGAAGGGGAAAGAGTAATCCCTTCAGACTTTCTGGAGAACCCACCTGTCCAAAGTGATGTTCTGCCAGTGGTGGATGTAATGACTGATCCTGCCACCACTGTACGGCCATGATCTGGAAGGTCCGGACTAGGAAGGTTTGGAGGCTGAGGCTGAAGGGGGTTGAGGGTCTGGCCCGACCTCTGGCAGCCGACCCATGGGGTCAGAACGAACCTCTGCAATGCAGAGGTTGCTGAACTTGTGCATTGTGGCTGGGGTATGGCTGGCGTGGCTGAAATCCCCTTCCGTAGCCACAAAAGGGGCGAAAGGAAGACGGGGTACGTGTGGCAACTGAGAGACTCAAGGGCTTGGCCATAGCCGGTGAGTCTTTAATGCGCTCCAGCATCATGTCTGCCTCGTCTCCGAAGAGACGGGTGCCATCAAAGGGCGTGATCCTGAGAGAAGCCTGGACAACCCTTGAAAAGCCAGAAATTCTCAACCAGGCGTGGAGTCAAACAGCCATCGTCGATGAAATCGTTCTGCCCAGCAAGTCGGTTGTGTCAAGACCACAACGAATGGCAAACTTTGCCACATCTATCCTGCCTGATACTGCTTGGGAGAGGATGGCCCGGGTCTCTTCCAGGACCTGTGGCAGCACTTGCACAATTGTTTCCCACAGAGAGTGGGAGTAACAGCACAATAGGCATGCGGTGTTCACCAACCACAATGCAAGGCTGCAGGAAGAAAATCATTTGCTACCTAAACTGTCCAGCCTCTTGGATTCCCTATCTGGGGGTGGGGAAGCGAACGTGCCATGGGAGGTAGAGGCCTGGACCACCAAGCTCTCGGGAGTATGGTGGTTGGAGCAGAAATTTGGTTCCCCCTGTGCAGGGCGAAGGCGGCGGGCGATTGTCCTATTCAAAGGAGCCTCTGTGCTGGTCTTGGACCAGGTTCCCAGTAGGTGATCAGTTAAGGCCTTGTGAAAGGGCAGCAAGGGTTCGGAGGCAGAGCTACCTAGCTGCAGGACCTCTGTCAAGATATTTGGCTTGACTGCCATGGATGAGAGCTGCAGGTCCAGGACCTGGACCTCAGCTGCCCTTCAAACCACCATAACATATGATGCTCCCTCCTCCCTAGCCACGGTAGGAGGGGGAAGCAGGCTAGAATTTGGAGAGGTATCCAGTCCGCTGACCTCCCCCAATTTCTTGTACCAGTCCATGTCTTGCTAAGGCTGGTCTTGTAAAAAGTCCAGCGACCCCTCCAAACCTTCCTCCATTCCTAGACCTTTAGAATAAGGCTGAGGACCCGACCTAGGACCTAAGGGTTTTGTTGGTGCCGGTATCTGCATCAGTGGGTGCAGATCCGGCTCCAGATTGTCAGGGATGAGAATGGGGCTTAGGCGGACGCTGCTGGTGGGTGCCGGCAGGGTCAGGAGTCTCGATGTCGGGACCGGTGCAGGGGAAGGTCACAATGGTACGACCAGCGTCGCTCCGGCTCGCGGGTGGGCGGGGAAGCACGGAGCCAACCCAGGCTCATGTTCAGAGGAACGAGGCTTAGAACGCCGAGACTACTCCGTCTCATCGGCCGACAGACAGGGAGAAGTTGAAGCACGCTTCGACTTCTTATATCTTTTGTGCTTCTTACCTGACCGACTCGGCGACTTCGAGTGGAAGGACAAAGACTTAGGACTCCCGGAGCGGTGCCTGGACATTCCTGTTGACCAGGACGGTGAACGAGACCTCTGAGGAGAATGACAGGGTGCTGAGCGCCAGGCCGCAAGCAGCTTTAGGGACCGCTCCCTAAAAGCTTATGGAGCCATGGCCAGGCAGTCGGAGCACGACTTCAAGTCCTGGTCGCGTTCCAGGCACCAAAGACAAACCAGGTGTGGGTCTGTCACCGACATAGCGCGGAGGCAGGTGCCACGGTTTGAACCCAGAAGTCTTCTTGGACATGAGGAAAAGCCTACACAAAAATAAAAAAAGGGGTCAACAAAACGTCAAAAAAAGCTTGTAAAAAAAGTGACAGAGGGTAGCTCTCTTCACCGTTCTGCGCTGGCTGGTGCAGAAAAGAAAGAACTGACGTCAGCACACCGAGGTGGTGCCTATATAGGTGACGCGGACATCACAACGGTGCCACTTACTGGCGGGCAGGGGGATTGCTCGATGATAAATCTTCCGGATCCATTCTGATGCTTGTGAAATTCAAAGGTAAGGAATCTGCGCTAGATGTCTATCAGATAATATTGGTTCACCCACAATTAGCATATTTAATTTACTTATAAGTCCCTAGTAAAGTGGTACCCCCTGTACCCAGGGACTGTAAATTAGTACTACTAGTGGGCCTGCAGCACTGATTGTGCCACCCACTAAAGCAGTCCTTAAACCATGTCTCAGGCCTGCCACTGCATAGCCTAGATGTGTAGTCTACACTGCTATGTCAACATGGCAACATAACCCTTTTGCCAGGCCCAAACCATCCCTTTTTATACATATAAGTCAGCCCAAGGTATGCCCTGGACAACCCAGAGGGCAGGGTGCAATGTATATCAAAGGCTGTGTAGGAGGCCGGCTTAGTATATGGTGTCGTGTAGCACCCTGCCCTAAGGGCCTTCATACTTGACCGCTAGGTTTACACCCTATGTTACTATCAGAACACTCAGATCCTCCTCAGCTAATTTGTTTAACCCCCCTTCCTATTTAGACTCAAATGTAGAGGAATAAAGTCCATAGCCAGTCTAGGAACAAGAGCATAAAACCTTTTGCCTACACAACTAAGACTCTTGGAGTCAGAGACGCTCTTCAGAAAAGCGCTTAAGACCTGGATCTTTACAGCTCCAGATTCCCTCTGTCGCTCCTTGGTGTAATCTATAACAGTCTGATTCTTCTGCTCATTCCTGCATAGCGCCAAGATGCTCCTTCCGGAGTGATCATGCGCTTTATAAATGCACAAATCAAATCACTAATCCAAACAACCCTTATGGTGATTTTAGTGGTCTTAGACAACCTTAGAAAGCTCTCTAAGTGGTATCTGTGGAGTTCAGGCTTAGTCCAGAAGGAGTGTAAAACAGCTTGTTTTAACAAAACGTAATCTTATTGGTAAAGATTGAATAAAAAAAGAACCACACAATGCATTTATAAAAATATGTATTTATTATAAGACACTCACTAACACAAAGATATCTACTACCCGGAGATATAAACATAATGCACACAATACTTTGCAAATAGAACAGGTAAGTTAGCTCAAATACACAGTGGTCGCCAGAGGGAGACCAAACCATATACTAAAATAGTGGGATGCGAACCACGACTCAAGTCAAGACTGTACCCAGAAGACGTAGGAGTGCTGGGGTCCCAAGGAACCACCTGAGGTAAGTACCCAGGAACCCCAAGGAGGCCGTGTGCAGAGTGGAAACAAGACCACGTACTCAATTCAAGTCAATGGGTAAGTCGCGGTTGCAATTTTAAAGAAGAAAGACCCTTCCCAGAGGACCCTGAAGAAACCCTGTGGAAGACAGAAGTTTGGAGAGCCACCCCACCCGTGGATACCCTAGAAACCAGGTTACCTACACCAGGGAAGCTGGGTGCATAGGTGTGAAATGGCGTCTGAAACCGCTGAAGGAGGACTTCAGGAAGATGCCGGTGACAAAGAAGGTGAAAGTGTCCGGTGGAACCCAAAGGTGGATTCAAGATGAGAAGTACCTGCAAGCAGAGGGGACAGAGTCTATGCCACTCAGGAGTGACTAGGAGGCACGGAAGACGAATGCCCACCGATGTCAGGTGATGCAGGAGAGTTGATGACCTTGGAGCTGTAGCTGTGTGGACTAGGCGACGCTGTGGAAGACCAGGAGCCGTTCACGAGCTGTCCCACGTCGGATGTCGAGAGTTTGAGGGGTCGGTGTCTGTCGGGAGCACCAACAAGCCTTGGCAACTGCAAACAACGTGGCAAGCGAAAAAGGTACAGTGACGGGACCAGCTGGGTCCAAGTGACTCACCACAAGCAGGGGAGTCAGAGTAGGCCCCGAGCAATCAGGGGAGCCCACTGGAGTCAAAGAAGACCCTCGAGAGGACCCACAGGCCGGAGGCACAGGAGTCGCAAGAGGACCTCGAGCAGCTCACCAAAGATGCAGGCCCACGGTGCAAAGGATGCAGTGAGGACGATGATCTTGGCTGCAGGAGATGCTTGAGGTTGGAGCTTCTTGGAGCCCGAAGATCTCGAGGAAGAGAGCCAATAAGCCTTTGCAACGGCAAGTCAACGCAGTGCACAGGGGCTCAGTTCCAGCGGTTCGGACAAGGGATACTGGCCTCAAACTTGGGGAGAAGACAGTGCAGGCCTCGAGGGAGTTGAAGGACCACCACCTGTGTTGCTAAGCCTTTCTGAGTCCGTGGGAGCCCAGGATCAGCAGACCGGTCAGCTGTGTTGCAGTGCCTGCAGATGCAGGGAAGTGACTCCTTCACTTCAAGGATGATTCCTTGAGGTGTCTTGGATGTCCATAGGCCTTGTGAGGATCCTGTGTGGCGCACGGGCCCAGACGTTGCAGCAGACTTGTAGGACAACGAGACCAGGAGGCGCAGGAGTCTTCCCAGTTGCAGTCTCAGTGTCCAGAGCAAAGTCCAGCGAATCATATCAAATCAAAGGCAATTTGTAGAGCGCACAGCTACCTCCACAGAGGTGTCCCGGCGCTAGTAAGGTGGACTAGAGAGATTTGAGGGCTCGGGCTGCTATTCCACCTGCTTGAAGAGCCAGGTTTTTAACGCCTTTCTGAACTCGTGCTCTAAAATCAACATGTGTAAGTGATAAGTCAAGGCATTCCCAGTTTGGCAGTCCTAACTGAAGGTCCTGCCCCCCCTGTCTCATTTTTGCAAAGCAAAGGACATTAAGGAGACGCTGTTGATTAGGTCTTAAAGTCCGCTCCTTGCAATAAAGGCTAAGCCTCAGCCTGAGGTACCTGGGTCCCTTGCCATGGATGGCTCGAAAGGCCAGGGTAAGGGCCTTGAAATAGATCCTCCTGGCTACGGGGAGCCAGTGGAGCTGTTTAAGGTGGGGGAGATGTGCTGGCACATAGGGACCTTTCGGATGAGCCTTGCCGCCGCAGTCTGCACTGTCTGTAGCCTGTGGATCAGGTAACCAGGCAATCCCAGGTAGAGACAATTGGCATAGTCAAGTTGGGAGGTAACTAATGCATGAACCATCATCCTGCGGCTCTCTTCTGGCCGGAAACCAAAAAATTTCCTGATGGATCTCATTTTTCCTAAGCAGGCCGCAGAGATTTGCCGGACTTGTGCCATGAGGGCAAGGTACTTCTCCCATCTGACTCCAAGGTTTTTACCTGAGTTCTTAGGGGAGGGTGGGGAACCCAACTCCCTAGGCCACCAAAGGCATGATGTGGGGGGGGGGCTAAGCTTAGTTAAAAAATAAGAGCTCCGTCTTATCGTCGAAGTCCAGAGTGCCCAGACGATCGAAGATGAAGTGGTGTCTGATCTGAATCTCGTCCCACGACGAATCTAGGGACCCACCCACAGGTAAGCACTTAAGTACACTAAGGAAAGGGTTGGGACGATTCAGGGGTCCTTCCCAGAGGAGGGGCTGGACAGTGGGGGGGGGGATACTCCCATGTCCTTTGTGTAGTTTCGCGCCAGAGCGAGAACTAACAGCTCCCTGAACTGGTCTGAACTGGAGTATGCAAGGAGGGCACCAAGTGTGCCCTTCTAGCACTCTCAGTGGCGCTGGCAAGCGCCTCCACCCTGCCCCAATACACTAAACCCTGTCTGGGAGGTGGTCACACCTCCCTGTGACAGATTATCTATTGTTCTGCCTTTCTCTGCTCGAGCTGGGCTCAGCAGCAGGAGGGCAGAAACCGGTCTCTGGTCGGCAGCAGCCCTAGCTTGCTGTCTGGTTCTGGAAGACTGATACCGGGAGCACTGAGGGCCTCCCGGAGGAGCTTTACAGTACATGGAATCATACCTCCCAAACCGTTTGCGGTGTGGGGGTATGATTCCAACATGTTTTTTTTATTGTTTTTTTTAACTTTATTTTTTCATTTTGTCTTAATTAAAACCAACATTACAGCATACAATAGTATGTAGGCACCTTGAGCACAGTTCTGCGTAGCCAACACCGGCGTGGGGAGTCTTAAAATCAATGACATGGTTAACCAATAGGAGCACATCATACAGCACATCACAATGGACAGTTTACATTGGGGCAAGCACTCGTTACGTCCATCCGCCCTTGCCCACCCTCCCCTGACTTTCATCTTAGCTTGTTTCACTCTCGCTGCGTCACTTAGCTCTGTCCCTCCCTCCCCAGCCACTCGCACAGAACTGCACAGTTCTCTCCATTCCGGGAGGTCTGCCTGTAGCCCTTCATCTTTACGTGTTAGTTTCATGTGTGTTTCCTCAACTAATGCCCATTTCCTGACATCTCTAAGCCATGTTGCAATATCTAGACTTCTCTGCCCCATCCACCTTATGGCCACTCTGTGTCTGGCCAGGACCAGCATCAGCTGAAGGAGTTTATAAGGTAATTTCTGGTTTTTGGGTCTGCGTATGTGGGCAAGCAGGCATTGCAGTGGCTTATCTTGTACCATAAGACCTGTAGTTGTATCCACCTTTTCAACAACCAGTGTCCAAAACTGCCTCAGATCAGGGCATTCCCAAGTCAGGTGTGTAAAATCTGCATCCTCAGATGCACACCTGAGACACTTGCCATCATTGTTGTGTGAGATGCGTTTCAACTTCACTGGAGTCAGGTAGGTGCGATGTAAAAAACTGTAATGGATCAATTTAAGCCTTGCATTGCAGGAGACTGTATGTGTGAGTTCGCTAATGGACGCCCAGGCATCATCGTCTAGTTGTGTGTTGAGGTCCCTTTCCCAAGCAGCCCTTGAGCGTGGTGGCTGGGCAGTAGAGTCCTGCTTCATGGCTTTATATAGGAGTGATATCATCCTGCGGCCGGATCCGCACGTAAGCAGTATATCTAAGGTGTGTGTTGGTTGGGGGATATCCGGATATTGTGGCCAGGTGGCTTTAACTACCTCCTGAATTCCCCTGTACTGTAGGTAATGACCCTGTCTGAGAGCGAAACTATCCCTTGCTTGTTCATAATTTATAAAGGTCTCATTCGGGTAAATGTCTGCGAGGACCTCGCATCCACCGTCCCTCCAAGCCTGGAAGGACATGTGTGTTCCCATATCTCCGATAGGGGTCAGAATCCAAATAGAAAGCTCTCTGTGGAATGGCGCTCGTCGCAGCACCTTTTCCACAAACCGCTGCCATATGCTTGCCGTTTGGTGCACTATATATGGTAGGTCCCCCTCTGCTCCTCTACCCTTCATCAGAGCTACTGGGAAAGCCTCTGAGCCTACCCTTCCAGCCAACAGTTGTTTTTCCCAATTGTCCCCCTCTGCCATCTAACGAGCCGCAGGCTGCAGCTGGGCGGCATAATAGTACAGGTCGAAGCGTGGGGCCTCCAGTCCCTCCCTCCTCGCAACTACGTGTCAGGGTATTGAGGGCTACTCTACTCTGCTTTCCCGCCCACAGTAGTGAAATCAGGATCGTATTCAATTGCTTGAATATTCGAGTTGGGATCGGGCAGAGTGAGTTTTGAAGTGTGTAAAGACACCTTGGTAGCATTACCATCTTAGAGACCACAAGACTGCCCATTAAGGACAACGAAAGAGTATTCCAGAAGTTCACCGAACTCTGCAGGGCCTTCAGGGTCCTGTCCAAATTTAGGGCTATTGACTGGTTAGCGCTGTCTGGACTCCCAGGTATCTGAAGTGTGCTTGTTCCCATCTGAGTTCCTAATCTGGGAGGCTACCCAGGGGCATTGCAGTCATGCCCGCCAGAGGGAAGATCAGAGATTTGTTACGGTTGAGTCTCAGGCCAGACACCTCCCCGAATCTGCCCAGGTGGTGCAAAAGACTAGGTATGGCTACTTGGGGATATGCTAGGTAGAAAAGCATGTCTGCGTATAGAGAAATGTGGGTCGTGTCCCCCACCCGGATACCCCACTGGGCCAACTCAGCCCTCATCCGCACTGCCAGTGGCTCTATGGCCAGGGCAAAGAGTAGGGGCGAGAGCGGGCACCCCTATCGGGTGTCCCGCCCCAGTACCCACTCCTCAGATCGAGTCTCACCTGAGATCGAGGCTCAGTGTATAGTATTTTAACCCACTTGCAGAACCTAGGGCCCAGCCCCACGGCCCTGAGGACTTCCAGCAGGTAGCCCCAGTTGACAGTGTCAAATGCCTTAAGCTAGGTCTATAGACACGAGTCCCATTTCCTCCTCCCGGTGTCTCACTTCCTGCATAATGTGGGTTAAGCAGCGCAGGTTCATTGCGGTCCGGAATGAAGCCGCATTGGTCCTCATGTACGAGGTGCGGCATGTGTGGTCCCAAGCGGGAGGCCAATAGTTTGCATAGTATTTTTGTGCCCGCATTAACCATGGTGATTGGGCGATAAGAAGAGGGTTCGCTACCGTCCGCTCCCGGCTTCAGGATCACACATCTCGCCCGGTCTCATAGTGGGAGGGAAGATTCCCTTATCGCAGGCCTCCTCATACACCTGCAGGAGGGCTCGGGTCAGCTTGCCAGCGTAAGCCCGATAGAACTCAGGAGGGAACCCGTCGCTACCCGGGGACTTCGCACCTGGGAGCAGTTGTAAAGCAGACTGAACTTCCTCAATGGATAGCGGCGCCTCTAGTTCCTCCCTAGCCTGCTCCGGGAGTTTCGTCAGGGTCTGTAAATATGGGAGATAAGCTTCTTCCCTCACCGTCGGGTCCGCCGTGTAAACGGTCTGGAGGTGACACTGAAGCACCTGTAGTATTGCGGCCCTGGTGTGCGCCACTGCAACTGTGGGCATGCACAGCGCCACTATTGGGGCGGAGGTTTGTTCCCTTCGAAGGATCCATGCCAGTAGGCGTCCTGACTTGTCCCCCTCCCTGTGCAGGCGCTGTCGGTATTGGCTGAGAGTGTACTTATCTAGCCTGTCCCATATGTCACTTATGCATGTTCGTATGTCCCATTCCCTGGTCTCCGTTGCTGGGTCCGAAGGGTCCCTGGTTTGTGCCTCCACCAAGGTAGCCTCCTCTGCCCCCAATTCCCTTTGCAACTGCCTGCGGACCCCACACATCAAGCTAAGGCATGCACCTCTCACCACCGCTTCAAGGCCTCCCACTTTGTGGCCCTAGATATGTCTGCGCCTTCCCAGTTGAGTGTCATGTAGTCTGCCAATGCTCCCTCTATGTGCTGTCTACCCACCGGGTCATCCAGCACATCGGACTGCATCCGCCGGACCCTCGGATGATGGGCGGAGGATCCCCAGCTCACCGTGCAAATGATCGGGGAGCGATCGGAGAGGAAACGGGCCTGGTGTGTCACCTCGATGGACAGATTGGGATATGAGTTCGCTACCAGCACTCTGTCTAACCGGCTGTGTGTATTGTGAGTAGGTGAGTAGCAGGTGTATATCTTCTGGGTGGAATGTCTCTGCCGCCAAATGTCTTGCAACCCTAAGTTCCCCATTACCTTACTGAGTTTCTTGGTCATACGGGGTTTTGTACCCCTTCGAGGTTGGCACCTATCGAGCTCGGGGTGAAATCACCCACCCAAACAAGCGGCACCTCCAGGTCCGAAACTAAGGCTTCCTGAAGGGAGTGGTAGAAATCCGGGTCGTCTACATTAGTGGCGTATATGTTCAGTATAACCAGTTCCCTGCCGTCTATCTTTGCTCGTAGAAAGATGCATCTGCCATTGATGTCCGCCTCCATGTATTGCAGAGAAACCCACACGAGCACCCCTCTAGCGAAAGTAGAATATAATGAACATGTAGTGTGAACAACCCTCTAGAACTCCACCCCCCCCACCCACGGGCAAATGACCAGCAACAGTGCATGTGATTAAGCCCTCTCCTTGCTTGTGCCAGGACGTGCACAGCCAAACCATCAGCCCAAACGGGGCAGTGAAACTTCTCCCAAACATTTATCTCCCGGCCTAGCCCAACCAGTAGAGTAAGGAGACCAATCCCGCAGGCGTCCTCCTGAATGAGGCCTACCCGCCTCGGGGCAGTAGCCCCCAAAAGCGAATATCTGTGCTGTCAGGCTGCACGCTCATCCGCGGGCCACCACTCCCATCCCCCCACCCCCAGGTAACCCCTCCCCCCAGTCACCCCGCCAGTGAACCCCCCTGACCACACACTACATGCGGGGCTGGGTATCCCTTGGGGTGACTGTTTGTGCCCTCCTACCAGCATTGAGTCCTACTTCAACTGAGGCCAACTGTTCACCCAAGGTCCCGTGGAGACAAGGCTGAGTCAATGATGGTCTCCGGGATCACTTCATCCGTCTGGAGTTGGGTGGCAGGGACTGGTTAGGCGACTGAGCTCCCCTCCAACATCTGTGGGGAAGAGCCGCCCGGAGCTTCCACCTGCATGGTTCCTTCGTCTGTCACTGTGATTCTTTGCCGTCCCGCCGGGTCACTATCCGTAGAGCGGTTCCTGCGCCGGCCCCCATGAGCCCTCGGAGGCCTGGTTTCCCAATCTTTTTGGTACCCTTTCCGCTCCCGTGGGGGGAGAGCGTCTCCTCGGACTCCAGCCACTCCCAAACCTCCTCAGGGGTCTCGAAGAAGTAGGCCTTCCCCTGCGCAATCACCTTCAGCTTGGCGGGGTAGAGCAGCATGTACTGTTGGTGCAACTCCCGGAGCTTCTGCTTTACCCCGAGGAACGTTTTTCTTTGCTACTGGACCCGTCTGGTATAAATCGGGATATACAGATACTTTAGAGTTCTCATAGCATAGGTCCGGGGCCTCCCGTGCTGCTCAGAGGATGCAGTCTCTGTCCCGGTAGTTCAGTATTTTGGCGATTATTGCCCTGGGGGGGAGCACCCGGCAACGGAGGAGGGACCAAGCCCCGATGAGCCCTCTCCACCACGATTACCTCCGACAGCCCCCTTGGACATAACTTGATACCTATCCAGTGTTCTAGAAAGAGTTCATTCTTGCCCTCCTCGGCTCGTTCCGGTATCCCCAAGACTCTAATATTGCTGCGGCGCACTCGGCCTTCCACCTCTTCAGCTCAGCGCTCCAGGGGGCCCGTGGAGTCGGTCAACAGTGTCACCTTCTGTTTTAGCGCTGCCACCTCGCCTCGGAGCTGTACGATGTCGCCCTCCGCCGTTGAGACTTTTTCCGAGACTTTGCATAAATCTGCTCTGAGCAAGGTTACATCTATTGAGACGGTCTCGATCTGCTTCTCCAAGGCCGTTCTGGCCACCTGAATGGCCGCCAGAATTTCTGCTCAGGAGGGCTCGCCAGCCCCATCGCCGTCCCCGTCGGGACCCGTCTGCCTGGTGATGCGCTGCGCGGGGAGGCACTGGGTAGTGTACTGCGTGGTCATATTAGGAGCAGAAGAGCGAACAGATTTGTCCTTTCCCATCTCGCCGGGCCCCCAGTACAGCCAGTGACCGTACAGAATATAGAGGCCCCAGTAGTCTGGTTCTTAGTCTAGGACCCTTGCATCAGCCTTCTAAACGCCTGAGGGGGAGGGGCAGACCAGACCCCCTTCTCTCAATCGGGCCTTCTTAGATCTCTGGGGTCCCCCCGGACCAATCGCTGGACGGGTTAATACTGGCCCAGGAGCCCGGGGTCCCGGCGGAACGCTCAGCAGTTCACTCTCCACAGCGCATTTGTGGGGGTTGCCCCTCTTCAGTATTGAAGTCTCCCGCGGCCCGCACAGGAGGCTAGACCAGGCCCACAGATGGGTGGGAGCATCCAGGGCAGTCACTCCGCGTTGTCCTGCGGCCTGCCCATCCTCCACAGTGCCTCCAGGCATCGCGCAGCCCCAGCGGGGGCCTCTTCGCCCAATTCATAGGGCTCCGCAGAGCAAGGGTTCAGGTGCAGCCAGGAGTCAGGCGCGCCAGCGGATGGGCTCTCAGAGGGCCTCTCTTCTGATTCAGCTCCCTGTGCGTCTCCCCTACATCTTCAGCCCGGGGCCCCGGCAACTCTTATCAGGGCACCTCCTCTGCCGCACGCCCGCAGACGGGGGCCGCCAGCAGCCTCAGCCCAGGGCTCTGATCAGCCCCCTGAGCCCGGCCACCCATGCCAGATGTAGGTGCAGCAGGTAATCAGGTACGCTGGCAGGAAGACCCTCAGGGGTTTCCACTTTGTCCTCTTAACCCCACCGTGCTCTCTAAGTGTTTTCAGCCCAGGGCCCGACAGCTCACTTTGGGTCTCCTCCCCCACGTCACGTCCGCAGACCGGGGCCGCCGGCAGTCACGGCTCAGGATTCCGAGGGGCAAAGCAGGCCCCACCACCCTGGCCACTCCGCAATCGGTCCTTCATGAAGCCACAGGCCTCAGCGGGTCTTGACCCGGTCGTCGCTCCAGGAGCGGGTCCAGGGCAGCCCCCAGAGCAGCAGTGCCCAGTACCGTTGCTCAGCGAGCCTTCTCCACGCCCAACAGTGCAGAGCAGCCACCGCTCAGGATAAGGATGGCCAGGACGCGCCGGCTGTCTCCAGATGGATCCTTGGTGCCTTCGGCCAGTCCCCTCGGTCTGGGCTGCTCTGGAGGACACTGGTCACTCGGGTGAGGGGGGGGCGCCCCCTCTCAGCTAGCCCCCCCCTCCCCACAGCCAGGGATCGCCAGCAAGCTCCAGTCGGGACGTATGGACCCCGCTCCAGGCTTCCTCCGTCCACGCGGCATCCCCTGGCCACGTACCCCTCCGACATTGACCCCAGAGGAAGGAGAGCCCTTCCAGACGCCGGATGGCACCCAGGGGCGCCCACGTGTAGGATTTTAGCAGGATTATATGGCGGGTCGGCTGGGAGCCTTAGGAGCTCACGTCCTGTCGGCCATATTGCTTGGCCACGCCCCCATGATTCCAACATGTTTGATACCAAACATGACAGGGTCCGTTACAGCCAGTTTAGAGATGGTCATCGCATAATGACGCATTGCCAGTCTATATATCGCAGCGGCTGATGCACTTACAACCCGGGAGAATGGACTCCGAAGGTTGTAGGGGTGTCCCGCTCATGCAGGGGCACCCTCACACTTAGAACCGAGTACCCTGCCTTCAGGACTGAAAGGCCTGCCTTAGGAGTGACGCCTTAGGAGTGACTTATAGGTTTTAAGTGCAGTGACCTCAGATATAAGGAAACTTATATCTGTCATAAGTGGTGCTAGCATCAGCTTACACAAGCTGTAATGGCAGGCCTGGAGTCACAATTTTAGTGGTCTCCCTTGGGTGGCACAACACATGCTTCAGCCCATGGGAGACCCCTGGTGTACCTTGGTACCATATACTAGGGACTTATAAGGGTACACCAGTGGCCAATCTGGGTTGTACCCAAGTACTCACCATATCCAATTTAGTGGAGAAAGCACAAAGACTGGGGTCCTGATTAGCAGGATCCCAGTCAGACTAGTCCGAAACAGCATAACACCAGGCAAAAAGTGGGGGTAACCATAAAAGCATATCATACTTTCCTACATGCTGGACATGTCCTTTTAAGTTTTACATGTCCTGGTAGTGAAAAGCTCCCAAAGTCGTTTTTCACTACTGCAAGGCCCATATCTCCCATAGGATTACATTGGGATTACCTTATTACATTTTAGAAGTGTAATTTTCAGTTGGGAAGAGATAAGACCTCCAAGACTGGTGTCTCTGGAATCACAATTTAAAATCACAACTTATGGTGAAGTTGAATTTTATATTGCAATTCTGAAAATGCCACTTTTAGAAAGTTGCAAAAAGAACAGATGATGGACCGAATGCTGAATTAATCAAACATTCACCCCGAGTCACATATCTGGGTTAAATCAATCGTTTTTTGCACACTACTCCATTCCAGTTTAGACCCAGCCATATGCAAATCAGTCTTGAACAATCCAGCCTGAACTGCCAAGCCAAGTCTTCCCTGGACCAGAAACAAGATTCCTGGACCGGTTTCGGGGTAACACCCCTCATCAGCCAGGCTAGCTTGAATCTGGCGTTTTTTAAATTCAGACATTTGGTGCCTGCTGCCGGTCTCTGATCATTTGTCTGGGGTGGGTGACAGCTGGGTTTTGTGTATTCCCCCTAGACAGCCACACACAATGAAAGCTTAGATGTGACTTGATGGGCCACCCTGGGAGGATAGGATGGGAGGGAGGAGCTTGACCCAGCCTTACTTAAACCTGTATAGGCTGTGTCCTGTCCCCACAAATAGATGCATACCACCATGTAGTGAGTCTGGAGCTAGGGCAGAAAGGAAAGGACCTCTGTGCACTTCAAAGGCCTGTCTTTGAAGTCTACCCATCTTCAAAGGGGTATAAGTACTGAACCTCTGACACCACTACTTCAGTACACTTCTGGACCTGTGACTACTCTGCCAGGAAGAAGAACTGTTGTGCTGCTGACAAACTAGGCTGCTGCTTGCTGGACTCCTGCCTTGCTGTGTTGCCCTGCTGTTCTCTCTTGCCTAGGTGAAAAGGCCTGGACCTGCATCACTTGAACCCAGAGTGACTCCAAGGACTAGCTGGCTGGCCTCCTGACCTGACGTCTCATGGACATAAAAGACTTCCAACCACCCTGCTCCTGGACTCTTCCATCCGTCAGTCTGTTCTGCTAAGTGGTGCCACCCCAGTCCTAGACCCTTTGAAGTGGGCCTAAGGTGTTTGCTCCAGTGGAACGGACGCATCCTCTGCTGTGTTGCGTGGAACAGAACCTGTGCATCGCCTTCGGGACTGCCACTGCAGCACTTTTCCCGTTGCAAAGTCCTCGCATCCCCGTCGATGGATGGACGGGACGACAAGTCGCATTGCAGCCTAAGCACTCATTGGAACCGAAGCATCGCCTCAACTGAACAACGCATTCTCTACACCGGTCTTTGCATCACAAGCCTAGGGGCCTGGATCCTAAACGTCGACGCAGCAGAACTAGTACCCTAACTTCGCTGGATCTCAGAACAGACGCCTCGCTGCTGCTGGGTGCAGAAAATCAACGCATCACCTCTACTGCGTGGTTTGCAACAGACGCAACGCTTCACAACTCAGATTTAAGGTACTTTGTTTCAGCGGGCCGAACTGGGTCCCGTAGCCAGCCCAAGCTGCATCGCAGTGGCCTGAACGTCTGTCTTTGTCCTGGGCCGGCGCGACCAGATATCCACAGATGACGCTTTTTGCTTCTAAGCACTATTTTACAGTTTCATCTTTAAAAATTCATAAATCAAGTTCTACTTCTTGGATTTTTGTCCTTTTGGTCTTGTTTTATTGATTAAAGGCACAACAATTGTTCTAATTTGGTGTGGTATCATTTTGTGTGGTGTTTTCACTGTTTTACTCTTTGATGTTTTGCACAAATACTTTACAGACCGTGTAGGAGGCTGGCTTAGTATATGGTGCACACTTATTTAAGTGAAGCACCTTGCACTAATCCAGACAAACCTTATGGTGATTTTACTGGTCTTAGACAACCATAGAAAGCTCTCTAAGTGGTCGCTGTGGAGAGCAGCCTTCAGGTTTAGTCCAGGAGTGTTAAGCAGCTTGTTTTACCAGAACTAATCATACAGTGTAGGTTAAACGAAAAAGAACCACACAGTGTAGTTATAAGAATAAGTATATTTATTATATACACTCACTAACACATTGGCATATCTCCTACCCCGAGATATCAACACAATACACATAATACTTCAAATGTAATCAGGTAAGTAAGCACAAATGCAAAGTGCTCTCCAGGGTGTGACAAACCATATACTAAACAAGCATTTGCAATGCAATCAGTTTCACTTTTCGGGCCCTATAAGTATTTATCCATGTGGTACATTATCCTGGGTGCTGCAACCGCCAGCTCAAATTAAACAGAGGGAGAGCGGAGCAATGAGGGAGGGACGAGAAGCCTGGAGGGAGAGGGGAGCAACAAGGGAGGGACAAGAAGCATGGAGTAAGAGGGGAGGGACGAGAGTCCTGGAGGGAGAGGGGAGGGACGAGAGTCCTGGAGGGAGAGGAGAGCAGCAGAGGAGGGACGAGAGGCCTAGAGGGAGAAGAGAGCAGCTTGAGAGGGATGAGAAGCCTGGTGGGAGAGGGGAGCAACGAGGGAGGGACAAGAGGCCTGGAGGGAGAGGGGAGCAGTAGAGGAGGGACGAGAGGCCTGGAGGGAGATGAGAACAGCATGGGAGGACAAGACGCCTGGAGGGAGAGGGGAGCAACAAGGGAGGGACGAGAAGCCTGGAGGGAGAGGGGAGCAACAAGGGAGGGACAAGAAGCCTGGAGTAAGAGGGGAGGGACGAGAGTCCTGGAGGGAGAGGGTAGTGAGTCCTGGATGGAGAGGAGAGCAGCAGAGGAGGGACAAGAGGCCTGGAGGGAGAAGAGAGCAGCTTGAGAGGGATGAGAAGCCTGGAGGGAGAGGGGAGCAACGAGGGAGGGACAAGAGGCCTGGAGGGAGAGGGGAGGGACAAGAGGCCTGGAGGGAGAGGGGGAGGGACGAGAGGCCTGGAGAGAGAGGAGATCAGTAGAGGAGGGACTTGAGGCCTGGAGGGAGAAGAGAGCAGCATGGGAGGACGAGAAGCCTGGAGGGAGAGGGGAGCAACGAGGGAGGGACGAGAAGCCTGGAGGGAGAGGGGAGCAACGAGGGAGGGACGAAAAGCCTGGAGGGAGAGGGGAGCAATGAGGGAGGGATGAGAAGCCTGGAGGGAGAGGGGAGCAATGAGGGAGGGACGAGAAGCCTGGAGTGAGAGGGGGGGGAGAGAGGCCTGGAAGGAGAGGAGAGCAGCAGAGGTGGGACGAGAGGCCTGGAGGGAGAGGGGAGCAATGAGGGAGGGACGAGAAATCACATTGTTTTGACATTCAGGAGTGAGAAGCACAACGTCAGCCCCTTGAACTTGAGAGCATCCTTGACTCGCGCAGATGCGACTCCCTTCGCATCAGCTTCGGCAAAAGTCGCAGGTCACACAACACATCATGACAAATAACGAAATGAATACAACACAGGTAGTTTGTAATTAGATGGGAGGAGGGGGGTGTATGCAACCCTCGAGTTTGTGCCAGACGAGGCTCAGCTCCCCGCAAGCTCTGCCTCACGAGTATCTATGAGAATGGCTGACAGCCGGAGGGGTGGAGGGGACGCCATGCCCCAGCAGTGCACGTGCTGCTAAGAGACATGCTAGTGCCTCTGCCACTCTAGGCTGAGTCAACTCACATCTGCATTTCTCAGAGGAGGGGCGAACAATTTGGAGTGCAAATGGAGGGAGAGGGGAGCAACGTGAAGCCTGGAGGGAGAGGGGTGCAACTAGGGAGGGACGAGAAGCCTGGAGGGAGAGGGGAGCAGTAGGTAATGGGGGTGGGGGAAGAGGGGGCTACAGAGCAAGCATGTGTGAAAGATAAAGCGTAGTGTCCATGAATCGGGCATTGAGCTGAGATAGGAAAATGCTCATTAAAAGTGACGGCGAGGGGCGCTGAAGGATTAAAAATGACAAGCACTGATGGACAGTGGGGCACAGGGAAATTCTCTAAAGATGATTTAAGCTCTTCAGAGCAAACCACGAAGCGCAGCATTTTTACGCATGTTTACGATTAGTGCACACAAGGCAATGTGGAAATCTACCCCACAAAGTCCCGTTCTAGTTTATGTTATCGTTTAGCTGGTGCCACCTCTGCTCTGGTGCAGGGAAGGCGGCGAGAACTTACTGGGCATGCAGTACGACTGTCTTAATAAATCCCACTGCTCTGCATTGCGAGGTGGTGGTGGGGAGGGAACTGCACGGGCATATTAAGTGACAGCGAGGGGCAATGAGAAGGATTAACAAGCAAAAGTAAAACAGCAGGAAGGAGAGAGAGAGAGACTGTGGTGTAACCTCCAGAGCTGCCGACTTCGGACCAGGGGAACCAGGTTTGAGTCTCTGCAGTGGTAAAACAGTGCATTTAAAAATAAAAAAATACATGCCGATTGTCACTGAAACGATGGCAGGAATGCTGATAAACCAAAAAAAGATATATATCTAGCAGGAACTGCGACGTTGAGATGACTAGGAGGAACCCTGAAGGTATAAGGGGAGTGGCGAGGAGTGACTCAGGGGAAGTACCAAAAACAAAACCAGGCACAGCCTTCTCCTGCGGGACAACCAAAAGAAACCATTAGTGAAATTGCCATTGGGTGGGGGGGGGGGGAGGAGCCACACAATGGAGAGACAGTTGAAGTAACAAACCAATAAGAAGCCAGCATTTTTTAATCCAGCAGCTAACAGCCAATGGCAATGGGTGGGTTTGCCAAAGCGCCACAGAGAGATACAACAAGTCAGTGCTAATGCTCAACCTAAAAAGTGGAATGCGAACTGCGACCGAAGTCGGGACTTGGACCAGAAGACTCAGAAGAGCTGAGGACCCGTGGAACCACCCGAGGTATTTACCCAGGAACCCCACAGAGGCTGTGTCAGTGGAAACACAGCTGCGTACTCAATGCAAGTCAATGGAAAAGTCTTGGTTGCAGTTTTCAAGAACAAGGACCCTTCCCAAAGGACGGGTGCAAAGGTGGGAATTGATGTCGGAAACCGCCATAGACCACAATGCAGGACTTCAGGAAAGATGCCGCTGGCGAAGGTGAAAGAGTCCGGTGGAATCCAAGGATGGACTCTTGAAGAGAAGAACCTGCAAGCAGAGGGGACAGAGTCTATGCCACTTGGAGGTGATCAGGAGGCACGGAAGAGCAATGACCACCGATGATGGAAGATGCAGGAGTAATGATGGTTACCTTGTCGCTGCAGCTGTGAGGACCAGGCGACGCTGTGGAAAACCAGGAGCCATTCACAAGCTGTCCCACGTTGCAAGTAGAGACCAGGGGGTCAGTGTCCGGCGGGAGCACCAACAAGCCTTGGCAGCAGCAACAGACGTAGTAAACGAAAAAGGAGCAATGTTGGGACCAACAAGGTCCAAGGGACGCACCAATTGCAGGAGAGAGTCAGAGCACGCCCTGAGCAAGCAGGGGAGCCCACTGAAGCCAAAGAAGACCCCCAAGAGGACCCACATGCCGAAGGCACAGGAGTCGCAAGAGGACCTCGAGCAGCTCACCAAAGATGCAGGCCCACGGTGCAGAGGTTGCAGTGAGGACGAAGATCTTGCCAGGAAGAGATGCTGGAGCTTCTTGTAGCCCAAGATCTCTGGAGTACAGAGCTAACAAGCCTTGGCAACGGTAAGTAGACGCGGTGCACAGGGGTTCTGCTCCAGCGGTTCAGACGAGGGATATGGCCTTAAACTTACTGAGAGGTCAGGCCTCGAGAGAGTTGCAGAACCACCAACTGTGTTGCTGAGCCTCTCGTAGTCTGTAGGATGGCAGGAGCAGCAGACTGGTCAGCTTTATTGTGGTGCCTGCAAATGCAGGGGAGCAAATCCTTCACACCAAGGGAGATCCCTTCGGGTATCTATGATGCCTACAGGCTTGAAGGGAAACCTGGATGAAGCACAGGCACAGACGACGTAGAAGACTTGGAGCAAGACTAGGAGCATAAGGAGTCTTCCTTGGTGCAGTCTCAGTTCCAGGCGAGGTCCAGCGAAGTCCAAGGTGCCCAGGCGGGCGAAGTTGAAGTGGTTTCGGGTTTGAATCTTGTCCCACGGCGAATCTGAAGAGCTACCCACAGGTGAGCCCTTAAGTACCCTAGGGAAAAGGTTGGGATGATTCATGGGTCCCTCCCAGAGGAGGGGCTGGTCAGAAGGGTGGATACTCCCATGTTCTTTGTCCTGTTTCACGCCAGAGCGGGAATCATGGTTTCCCTGAACTGGCTCAAATTGGAGTATGCAATCAGGGTACCAAATGTGCCCTTCAAAGCAGTCTGGTGGCGCTGGCAAGCCCAATACACTAAGTCCTGTCTGGGAGGTGGTCACACCTCCCTGTGACAGGAAACCTATTGCACTACCTTAACCTGCTCAAGCTCACTCAATTAACCTCGAAAAATACTTAAGTACTCTCTTCACCAGGATCTGAACTACCTTAGTTATGTGACCCCTACGATCTATATTTATGCTTTAGCTGTGCATTTACCAATGTAAACGTCCGAGTTAAATTACTGGAACTCGCTGCAACCCATGTATCCTGCTTCTGTTGTAAAGCACTCTGATACCTTCAGGCCATGTCCGCGCTATATAAAATTGCAAAAAATAAACAAATAAAATCCTGCATCTAAAGTGGCGTCCGAGACAGAATAATGACTGTCCAAAGATATATCAAAGAATATAGCTACACAACGAGCTACTTTGGTGACACTGACCAAGATTACCATTTATTAAAAAATGTTGACCGACAAACTTATTTAACGTTCAGTAGTTATCAAATTATTATCCATGTTATAGAAAAAAGAGTCTCCAAGAGATACATAATAACAACACTTACGTAGGAAAAATTAAAAATACTATACCTTTTCTATCCTCTGCCCAGGACACCTGAAATCATCCCAATTATTTGCCAATGCAATGCGAAATAGTGAACCAAAAAGTGGTTTTGCCAAGTTAGTTTGAACTATTCCAGACTTACTTAGAGCTTCATGTATTTCATGCAGGATATGTTCTACACTGAAAGTCTAAACAAAAAAGGACAATTATCAAACAGTCAAATTAATAGGTAGGTTTTGTACACACATTCCTAAAGTTTTACTATAATCAAAATCACAACTATCACCATTCAATTTGAAGAAAATCTAACTTTATTAGAAAAAAAAACTATCGAAATCTTGTTAAAATTAGATATTGCTCTGACAAAACCTTTCAGAGGAAACCTAGAGGATGATTTTATTCATCTGATGTGCACCACACCAAACATACCATTTACAAATTAAACACCGAATATATACACTGTTGCACTGGAAAATATTCTTTATGTTGTTAAGTGGCCTCAGTGAGAGACAGACGTGTGCTGCAGGCTAATGGCAAAGAGGAATTCAAAAGCCTTGAAGTTAACTATTTGTTAGCGCTTGGCTCAGATGGAGATTTCGCATCACCCGTCAGCACAGGAAGTGACATCACTGGATCTCATCGTCCACCTACACAGGAAGTGACATCACTGAATTTCCCATCATAAATCTGGACAGGAAGTGACCTTACTGGTTTTCCTGCCAAAACAGTCTTTAAAAGAAGAAGCCAAGAAAGAAGGCTTCATTACCCATAAGCACAGAAAATGACATCACAGCACCCTGCACTCCTCCCCCATCCCAGGACCTACTTAATGGCAGCTGCAACACAGATGCACATCGGACGAGCAGGAACGGCGCCCAGCGCTAGGAACCCTGGTCCGATCACCGCCCAGCGATACTCCGCAGCACTTCTTAGGTCACTAGATCCCAGACGCCATTCCCGCCAACTGCTGACGTGCTTCACCCCATGGTAGGAGCTTTCAATTACACCCACTGCCGGTTCTCCAGCAGCCACACACCTACACCCCCTAAGCACATACTAACACCACCCTTAACATACCTTTCCAACACACGCCATACAAGCACCAACAATGCCTTAACCCCCACCCTACACCACAGCAAACCCGCACGTCAACATCCACTCGCATGCATGCTTCTCAACACACGATCATCACTCAGCAAACACACAACTGAAATGAGGGTCCTGCTTAGTAGCGACTCACCTGACACCCTCTTTATCACAGAGACCTGGGCTCAACCCCTCAGCGGTTCCAGACATCACCATGGCAATCCCAGTGGGCTACAAGATCGCTCTACAGGACCGCCTTCACAAGCAAAGAGGAGGACTCACTATCATCTACAAGGAATCCATCAAATGCACAACATCCACAGAGAACGCCACCCCATTCATGGAACACCTGCACTTCAGACTGCAAATCTCAGAAAACTTCACCCTGAATGGAGCCCTCACCTACCGACCACAAGTCATCTTTACCAACCTCATCACCAACTATATCGCTCTGTTCTCCATCGACTCCAGAGCCTACATTCTCCTCGGCAAACTCAACTTTCACCTGGAAGACCGAAACGACCCCTGCTCCAATGGGCTCCTCGAAAGCTTGAGCAACATCGGACTCACCCAGCTTGTACCAGAGCCAACACACACTGCTCCATCTTCACTGCAAGCAACATCATCAAATACAAATCCACGACACCCGTCATATGGACCGACCACTCCCATCATTCACTTCCAAATCAACACACCTCAAGTCAACACCCCCTACTAGGTTCAGCATTTCAAGCCACAGCTGGGGTAAAATCACAGGCGTAGACAGGCTCAGTGCCCTCAGCACGGATCAACCCAGCCCAGGCTTGTCCAACGAGTAGCACGTAAGCTAGTGGTAGCTCTCCAGCTACCTGCAAGTAGTTCTCCTGTGTTCAGTCCAGTTTAGGAAATTTGAGGCTTTTGCTTGGCTGGATTAATAGATGTATACCAAAATTAAAAAGTGTGCATCTGAGACGAAAATGAGTGTATTTTCAGACCTCATAAGCGCGTTTTTGGAAAAAAGCGGTTGAACTTCCAAAATACATTTAAAACTGATATTTATGTATTGAATCATGTGGCCCTAAATGAAACTGACTACTAATATTACCTTGACCTTGGTACCAGGGGTTATAGTTTTGCCTGCTATGCATTACCCATGTAAAGGAATTCCAAATAGACAGTCTTTTTTACATGGCTTGTGCAAAACCTGCCTGATGCACTGAAGAAATCCTGATGGATAATGGGTGTCAATTTACATCTGCCCACTTCGAAGAATTTATGAGGTTTTTGGGAATTAGACATACCAAAACCTCGTTATATAATCCAAGGAGTAATGGTCTCTTTGAGAGATTTAACAGGGCTATCAATGAAAATGTGCAAGTGGCTAAGGCCAGTAGGTTAGATTGTAAATTGGAATTAAGGAAATTGTTGTGGGTGGTTTGCACCACCGCGAACGCCAATACAGAAGTATCACCCTTTGTACTATTGAGAGGACGTGTGCCAGCTTCCTAAATGTTGAGAGAACGGATGGGGGAATTTGCCATATCTAGAGAAAAAATTGAGGATGTAGAGAAAAAAAAAGAGTACAAGCGCAAAACAAGTACGTGGGCAAGGGTAAAAAGGAGTTGAAGGTGGCTGTAGGTGATTATGTGAGTGAAATGCCCACGAATCATACCAAAGGGTGAGCCCAAATTTTCTGAACCTAAAAAAGTGTTGGAAGTAAATAAGAGTTTAGTGAAGTTTGAGGATGGTAAATGGTGGAATAACTGTAACCCATTTTTCCAATGGCGAAGCTAAGTTATGTGGAAGGAAGGATGGATTTCACAAGTGATGTGAGAAATGAAAAGGAAAGGTGGAAAACCTCGTTGAGGAAAATAAGCCTACCTAATAAATTCCATGATTACACTGATGTAGAAGATGTATTTAAGAGTTACATGTTGTATGTATTCATGATTAATCATATGTAAGTGCGTTGTTCTTAATATAGAAAAGATAAAGATTTATTTTACATCACAATGTAGGTATAGGTTGTAAAACTGATGTATATATCAATGTTCGATCAATGCTGAAACTTGAACTTATTGTTTGTTATTATAAAGGAGGAAGATGTGTTGGGATGCAATGTTGGTTAACTAATCCTTTGATGTCATTGTATGGAATGAGATGGGAATGAGTAATCGCTACTGGAATGCGGGAGGAGAAGGAATCTAGAATGAGGGAGAGAATGTGGGATTGACAGTCCAGTGGTGGAAGCAGAGAGACCATTGCAGCGTCATGCTGTTGATGAAATACACTTTGTTGAACTTACCTGAGTGTTGCATCTTAATAACTTGGTACAAGGTAGCTAGTCCGAAAGAGCTTTATTCTTTTGTGGAAAATTATTTTCAGGTTTACCTACTCTGTATTTCAGATAATATATTACTACAGAAAGCAGAGAATACAGACAATATGTTTATTGTTGACCGTCACAACCAGTTGACTATCCGGTCAATAGACAGTGATGGAGCAGGGTTTTGAGAAAAGAAAACTTGCTCGGATTGAACCCTCTAACATTTATTAACAGTGTGCTGTGAATTATTTTATTAAGAAACACTAAAATAAGGGGAAATGCTTGTGCACATGCGTAAACCAATGCTTAAACTAATGCATGAAAAACTAGGCCGTATTTGCTCGTGGCTTTAAATAAAATAAAAAGACTAATGCTGCTTTTGTGCATGTCAATAATATTCTGCTAGGAATAACAGGTTGTGCATGGGTTAGTGCAATGCTGGGATGGTGTGCAAAGAAAATTACATTTCGTGAAAATAATAAATGTTTGTGTTTGATTCTTGTAGAAAAATACAAGCATGGGCCTACTTTCCTGTATGCCAGTTTTGGGTTAACTTTGCTGAAATAAAATAAATGAAATAAAGAGCGCTTTGAATGAGAAGAGAAACGCAAAAGCATGGAAATGTCCTTCACGATGTGCTGACTGCCTGCCAAGGTTGCGGAAAGGAGAAAACTGATAAACAAATGGAAGCGTGCAACTTCCTTCACGAGATGGCAGAGGCGAACAATAGAGGCGTAGAGACTTGCAACATGTAGAATATGTAATATGATTATGTTCAAAATTGTTTCCTGAGAAGGATCTGACGTAATGTTGAAGATCTAAAACAATAAGCTAGTGAATAAAGTGATCACTAGGAGAGTGGTGTGACAGAACACCCCCATTATTAGCCAATGAGAGAGAGTTTGGTTGAAAAATGAAACAAATGTGGGTTGGACATTTAGGTTTTAGGGTATAATTGAAAGTCCCGGTGGGTGTGGTTAGGAAGTAGGTGTTTCTGCTGATGCTAGTTAGCGGGAGATCATCGATGTCGTCTGTTTGCTGTTTCCAGATAGAGGCCTACCTGATTCCTGACTCCTGACTTAATCTTTGCCACCCCACTCTACTTGAGTGGCTTTGCTGCCCTGACTGGCCAGTGGGGTAGTTTTCCCGGATTCTTACTTGGGTAAGTATAGATAATCTTCTGAATTTGCATATTCATTTGCAAATGTATTTGTCTCTGAAACTTTTCTCTCTTCGCCTATCCACTGCATTTTTTATTTGACATGAGTTTGAATTTATACATTGCCAATGTTTTCTCTCTGATAATCTTTGATTTGCATTCGTGTAACTATACTTGATGAGCATTTATTCTTACATTATTTTTACGATAAATAAACTATACACTGAGTCTGTTATTATTAGCAGGGCCGGACTGGGAATCAAAACCGGCCCTGGCAAACTGCTCAGCCGGCCCCCCTAGGGGGCGAGGGGGTACGGCCGAGCTGTTTCCTAGGGCCGGTTTCGGCCGATTAAGTTACAGGGGGCCGATATTGCCGGCCCCCGGTAACAAAAACGGCTCCTCAGGGGCCCAAAACCGGCCCCCACCCTGGCGGCCCACCAGGAAAACGCCCAGTGCCCGCTGCGGCCCTGATTAGTAGTATACAATAAGTACATATTATTGTCATCAACTATTCAACACCTAAAAAGGTCTGTCACCACATTTATATTGTAGAGAAGGAAAATGCAGGTTCTAATGCGTATTTAGTAAATCAGGCATAAACTTGCATCACACTGAACCCCAGCGTGAAGGGATTAGTTGGGTAGTGTAAATGGGCCTATGTTTGTGAAAAAATTATCGATCCCTGAATCAGTTTTGGTAGCAGAGGATGGTTAATTATTGATTAGTTTGGCAATAATTATTGATTTATTGATTATTAACATGACAAGTTAGTGTCTTTGTTTTTATGTTGTCTGGAAGTACGGGTACGGAGTTACCCAAGATCCCGGGATGATGTTATTTTAGCCTATTGTGGCAGAGGAATAGTGTGGAAAAAGTATCACACTGGAGAAGTACTTTGTCTGTAGTTGTAATATCGAACAGCGAAAGGCTGTTGATGTTATTTTAGGGACTATTCGATCAAGAGAAGATTGCATGAAATAGTGAAAGGTCCGCTTCTGAAACTCTGGCCTTACATCCCCAGAGGAGTACCAAGACCTCTTTCTGAAAGGAAAGTCCTCTTCCGAAACTTTGGCTAGTATCCCTAGAGGAGTACCAAGATCTCTAACTCGATTGAGAATAGAATAGCGCTGGTCGTTATTTTACTAGTAGAGAAAGGATCTTTTTTTGAATAAATGAAACTCTCTCTTTAATAGTTGAACAGACAAAGTAGTATTGTTTTGTGTTGTTTCTAACAAGAAATAGTTGAGAAAACGTAGAAAATACATTGCCGTATTATTTTGTAAAGGGAGGGTCAGTAGTAGGAGTAATACTGACGTCACAAAAAGCCGCACTGGCATTGGTCAGACAACCGGCGTGTAGTGAGTCGTGGTTGGTTGGTTACTGTGAGCCGCGCTAGCATTGGTTGAGGTAGCGGATACGTAGTGAGCCATGATTGGTTGGTTGCTGTGAGTTGCGCTGGTATAGGTTGGGATTTAGCGAATAGAGTGAGGATTTACGGAAGTTTAGTCTTGTTTGTTTGGGTTTATTTAGTGAGAAAAAGAGTGTTTAATAATGATGTTTAAAAGAATAAAATAATTATTTAAAAAAGACAAGCCGATAGTTACTAGAGAGTGACTTCCTATACCTCCTCCGAGAACGCCTGCTTCTTTTATGATGTTGGAATGTGGGTATCATACATGTACATGGTTAGAGAACTGGATGAGATATACGGAAGACAATGGAGTTTTAGCTTTCCCAGAGAATGGTACATTTAATGTAAGGATTTTGGAGAACTTGAGAGGACGAATGAATTCATTAAAACCGAGTCCTAGACCTACGCAATATGAAGCGCTTGAAGAATGGAATCATGAGGCTTATAAAAGGAAGAGAGACAGGAATGGAATTAAATACAGGAATATAATAACGAGATATTCTGAGGCTAGATGGGATGATCAAAAGAAAAGATGGAGGAGAGATGTAATTGCAGATGGATTATATCCAGTAATAGTTGCTGAAGATCAGACTGGAGGCAAAAGTAAAGAGAAAAAGAATAATTTAGAGACTTTAGTACTAGATAATGATTCAGATGAGATTGATGATGAGTTGTTAGATGAAATACTATTATAAAGACCTCCACCATATCAGGAAAGTTCAGGGGAAACAGTTCCAAATGCACCACTAATTGAAATACAAGTTCCTCAGGTTCCACAAGCTCCACAAGTTTCACAGGTTACACAAGTTCTGGTAGCTTCACACACTCTAGTATTGCAGGAGAATGAGATTGACTTGTTGAATAAGGCAAGAGAGGAGTTAACTCAGAGAATTAGTCAGATGAGTCTGAATACAGAGGCATTATCGGTACCAGTAACGATTGGTCCTATAGTTCTATTGTATAGTGAGAGTCAGAATATATCAAGAGTACATGCATTGACAATACCCGTGAATAATGCCAGGAATGTTAATGGATCAGAACAAGTTGAGATGAGTTCTTCATTGATTGATCTTCCAGTGAGTGAAAATGTAAATGAAACACCTAAGAGAAGTGTACAGATGGATCCTAGAAAAATAGTGCAGAATGTTAGTGGAACAACTCCAGTATCAGGGAGTTCAGTGGGTCCTTCGCCAGAGGAGTTAGATGACTGGATAAGAGGAATGGAAAAGAATAAGTCACAATCGAGTATTGATGTAGCTAGATTGAGAGTGGATCTGGAAGAAATGATTATTGGTACAATAAGTCCAGAGAGATTGAGTAAGTATTGAGATGAAGAGTTGTTATTTTTGTGTACGAATATTACATGGAAAGCAAAGAATCTACATGAGAGGTTGGCAGAAGCTGCACAAGAATATGGAGTAGACATAGAAAAGTCTAAAGTTTTGCAAAAAACATACAAATTGGATGTTACTGATAAGGATTTGGAGAGTGAATACGTCTCGGTAAACGATTGCAAGTAAAAGAACTGATGAATATGTTGAAGAAATGGGGCGATTTAGAATGGTGGAATGGTAGATGGGCGAAAAAGAAGGAAGAAATGCTTGCTAGTAAAAATGCGTCTTTATTTCCGTTAAGGGAAACAGAACAGGCTGAAATGGTATGTCCAATGAGAGAAGTTCCAGGTGGTGATGTTCACGTTCCTTGGTCAAGACAGGATATATTTTCCTTTACGAATGATTTTCCTAGGTTGAGAGAGAAACCTGTCGAGTGGTACAAACAGGTAGAGAGGTTTGTAAAGGTTTCAAAGGTTTTGCTAAAAGATTTAGATGGTTTGTTTGAGATTGTAGTTCCAGCTGACTTATGGACTGAGTGTAAAATTACTGTTGTGGCCAAAAGAAGAATATCCTAGAGATGTGAAAACAGGAGCACCTTCAGAAGAAGTGATGAAAAAATATAATCAATTAATTACGTACTTGAAGAGTAAAATCTCTCCAAAAGAAACAGATTGGGTTAAAATTGACAGGACAACCCAGGAACCCAAAGAATCAGTACATGCCTATTATGAAAGGTTGTTACAGGTGTTCAAACAGTATAGTGGTTTTGAAAGTATAGGTGACAAAGATATGGGACATTTTGTATATAGGTTTGTTTTTGGATTAAAACCTGAAATTAGTAATATGATTCAGCAACATTTGATTTGTTGGCAGAGTAAAACAGTTGATGAGATTCTGAGATATGCTAAATATTGGAGTGATGATATTGAGTCAAGGCATAAAAAGCTGAAAGAGAAAATGATGTGGGCACAGGTGAAAGTGGCAGAACAGAAAGATGGAAACAATGGTTCTCAAACAGATTTTCAGATGAAAGGACAAAATCAAAATGGTCAGGTACTAAATGGAGGTAGAGGTAAAATGAATAGAGAAGAAATGGAAAAAAAATATATCCTTGTCATGCGTGTGGAAAGTTTGGACATTGGAGGAATGAGTGTAGATCTTTACTGAAAAATAATGGAATGAATCAAAATTTCAATACGCAGATGCAGAATGAAGTGGTTGTGAATCAACAACAGCAACAACAGCAGCTGGTAGTTACACAACAAGTACAGGTGCCTCAAGCTCCTATGCCAAATATTGTGAATGCTCAAGTACAGAGAAACTGTGCGAATACTGGATTTCACGCAGGTGAACAAGTTGGTAAGAATCAAAATGTGCAAGTGGTTTCACAGTATTTGTTGCAATGTTCAGAGAGTGATTCAGACTCATCTCAATGACGGTGCCTGAGGGGGGAGGAAGAGTGCCTGCTTGGCGCATCTCTAGAGGTAGATCAGTCAGGTCCTTTTGTTGATGGAAAAGTGGAAGGTAATGATATTACATACCTAGTGGACACTGGTGCTACCCGTTCTACTGTGAGAGCAGCAGAAATTCCAAACCTACCCCTCTCGGGAGAAACTATCCAAGTTGTGGGAGTTTCAAATAAATATATTAAGACTCCGATAACAAGACCAATAGTAGTTCATATTGGAAGATTCAGAGACATGCATAGGTTTGTGGTATGTGATACAAGTCCGGTGAACCTTTTAGGAAGGGACTTGCTTTGCAGGATGAATTGCACCATCTATTGTACGCCAAATGGTATTGCTTTTCAAACACCAGATGAGGATGTTTTTAAAATGATGTTAGCGAAGCAAGGGACAGAAGTGAATGATTTGTATTCACTGCTAACAGAATAAGATTTACCTGCAGAGTTGAGAAATGCAGTGAGACCTGATGTATGGGATTTTACAGGAAAAGACTTTGGGTTGATGAAAGGTGTGGATCCTATTCAGGTTACAGTCAAACCAGGTGCAATATATCCAAACACACCTTAGTACAAGATTGTAGGAAAGTAGGATCTGCTTCTTATGGTTACCCCCACTTTTTGCTTGATGTCTCACTGTTTTTGACTAGTCTGACTGGGATCCTGCTAATCAGGACCCCACTCTAACTGCTTTCTCCCTTAAATTGGCATGCATGTACTTTGGTACACTCCAGATTGGATACTGGGGTACCCTTATAAGTCCCTAGTATATGGTACCCATGTACCCAGGGCATAGGTACCCCAGAGGCCTCCCATGGGCTGAAGCATGTATTATGCCACCCATGAGAGGCCATGCAAAATGGAACTCTAGGTCTGCTACAGCAGCCTGTGTAAGATGGTGCTTGCACCACTTACTTGAGATATAGGTTCACTATATCTATAGGTCACTACACTTAAAATTTATAAGCCACCCCTATAGCAGGCCTTATCAATCCTCAAGGCAGGATGCTGGGTTTTTAGTGAGAGGGTGCCCCTGCATGAGCAGTGCTCCTTTGCAGCCTTCGGAGACCATTCTCCCGGGTTGTCTGTGACTCAGCTGAACATATAGGTAGAGGTGCATTATAACCTCGCGGTAAATGCTATCTCGAAAACGGCTGCATAGAAACATATCGTGTTTGGTATCAAACACCTTGGAATCATATCTCCACACCAGTAACTGGTGTGGGAGGTATGATTCCACCCTTCTGAAGCGAGCTTCGTGGGGTCACCGGTCTACCCGGTACCAGCCTTCTCGACCCGGACAGCACAAAATGGATGCTGCCAGCCAGAGACACATTTCTGCCCTCATGCTGCTGAGCCAAGCTCGAGCAGAGGAAGGCAGCACAATAGGCATCCTGTCACAGGGAGGTGTGACCACCTCCCAGACAGGGTTTAGTGTATTGGGGCTGGGTGGGTGCACTCTGAGAGTGCCTGAAAGTCTGCACTGGGAGCACATTTGGTGTCCCTGTGCATAGTCCAGCTCAAACCAGTTCTGGGAGCCGTTGGCTCCTGCTCTGGCGCGAAACTGGACAAAAGACATGGGTGTAGCAACCCCTCTGTCCTGCCCCTCCACTAGGAGGGTCCCCTGAATCTGTCCAACCCTCTCCCTTGGGTATAAAATGGGTTACCTGGCTACAGGACATTGGATTTTACGTGGACAAGATTTTATAAAGAAGAAACCACTGACTTCGACGTTCTGGACACCTGGACTTCGCTGGACCTCAACTGGGCTCGACTTCGTCCCCCTTTCCGTCCCAAGCTTAGTTTGTGCCGTGACTCCATACAGGCTCCGTGCAGGACCTGTGGGGCACTTAAGACAACAGAAGAATCTCCCTTGGAGTGAAGGAGTCATTCCCCTGCTTCGCAGGCACCTAAAGCGCAACTGACCAGTAGCTGCTCCTGCGGACTCCGAAGATTTCAGCAACACAGGAGGTGGGTTCCTGAGGGTCCCTGAGGTCGATCTGCCCTCTCACCGAGTTGGAGGCCAGTATCCGTCGTGGGGGCTGCATAACCCGAACCCCTGTGCACCGCGGCCATTTGCAAGAGCATATGCTTGTTGGCGATTCCCGAGCTTGTGCATTGGACTCTGTGTAGTCCTGACCCTGAGCAGTATTTGCACCAAAGAACTCCGGCCTCCTCGCACCGTGTGCTCCGTGGTCTGGTGCCTTGCAATCTAGTTCGAGGTCCCCGCGCGACTCCTGGTCCTTCGGCCTGAGGGTCATCTTGATTGTTCTTGGGCTCTCCTGGTTGCTCCCAACGTGCCCTGACTCTCCATTGCTTGGAGAGTCCCCCTGGACCTTGCTGGTCCACACCGTAACCTGTTTGTCCTTCCTGCATGAGTTGCTGTTGCCAAGACTTGTTGGTGACCCCTCAGCACTCGACATCCTTCGTGGGACAGCTCACCTCCGGCTCCTGGTCGTCCTCGACATCTCCTGGTCCTCGTGGCTGCAGAGTCAAATATCCCTTCTTCGCACCTGAAGCACCCGACATCGGTGGGCATTCGTCTACCGAGCCCCTGGTCACTCTGAAGCGACCCAGACTCTGTCCCCTCTGCTTTCAGGTTCCTTCCATTCAGAATCCAGGCTTGGATTCCACCGGACCCTTTTCACCTTCACGGCAGCAGCACTTCTTCCTTTCCTTCCATAGAGAACAACGAGAGTTTCCGACGCCACTTCCGACCTATGCACCCGACTCCCCTGGGATAGGTATCTGATACCACGGTATCCACGGTGGGGTGGCTCTTTAAACTCTTAAGTTCTGAAGGGTTGGCTCGAAGTCCTCCTAGAAGGGTCCTTAAACTTTAACTTTGCAACCGCGACTTTCCCATAGAGTTGTACGGAACACGTGGTCATGTTTCCTCACTGCACCCGTCCTCTGTGGGTCTCCTGTGTCATCACCTTGGGTGGTTCCTTGGGGTCCCAGCGATTCTAAGTGCACTAGGCACTGTGTCTAGTCAAGTCGTGATTGTTATACCACTATTTTTGTATATGGTTTGGTCTCCCCCTGGAGCCCGCTGTGTTTTGTGCTACTTACAACTGTTCTATTGATCCAGTATTGTGTGCTTTGTGTTCTATCCTCGTGTAGGGGATAGTAGAGAGTGTTATATTAATAAATACATTTTTTTATATAACTGTGTGGTTCTCCTTCATTTAGTCATTCAGGAGGTGATTCTGGTAAAACAAGTTGCTTTACATTCCTTCAAGATTAAGCCTAAAGGCTGCTTTCCATAGCTACCACTAGGATAGCTTTCATAAACGTTATCTTTGACCTCATACATCATAAGGGTCGTGTGGATTGGTACAAGGTGCCCACTTTAACTAGTGGACAGCATATACCAAGTCACCTTCTCCTGAAATAACAGCAGAAGTGATTCCTGTAATTGATCAAATGATTGAGCAAGGAATTCTAAAAGAAATACTGAGTAGTCCTTGTAACTCACCTATTATGGGGATTAAGCGACCAAGTGGAAAATATAGAATAGTTCAGGATTTGAGAAAAATTAATAAGATTGTAGTACCTTGCTGTCCAATAGTGCCAAATCCAGCAGTGATTCTCTACCAAATTCCTTGTGACGCGGAATGGTACACAGTGATTGATCGGTGTCAAGCATTTTTCTCAATACCTTTACATCCGGATAGCCAATATTTATTTGCATTCCGGTTCGGAAACCGTGTTTTGGCATGGTGCAGAGTTCCTCAAGGGTATACAGAGAGTCCTTCAATTTTTAATCAGATTTTGAAAAAATGTTTGGAGTCATTGATTATGCCAGAAAATTCAGTGTTCGTGCAGTACATTGATGACCTACTGGTGGCATCAAAAACACGAGAAGCCTGTGTGACAGATACAATTGCCTTACTGAATCATTTGGCAGAAAGTGGGCATAAAGTGTCACCAGCAAAATTACAGTTTTGTAAAAAAGAAGTTCAGTATTTGGGACACAAAATTGAGAAAGGAGTTAGAAAGGTAACACAAGAACGAATCAATGTGATTTTACAAATGGGTCCTCCTAAAACTCAAAAAGAAGTTTGAATGTTTTTGGGAATGGTTGGATACTGCAGACAGTGGATCAGTGGGTTTTCACTGATTGCAAAACCTTTACAGAGGTTGACACAAAGACATGGTTGATCCGATTGAGTTGGATGAAGAGAGTATGAAAAGCTTTTATTGAATTGCGAGATAGTCTCTGTCGAGCACCTGCATTGGGAATGCCAGATTACACAAAAGATTTTGCATTATTCTGTTGTGAAAGAGATGGGTGTGCACTTTCAGTCTTAACACAAAGACATGGAAATGCACGTCGTCCAGTGGCATATTTTTCTGCTACTTTGGATTCAGTGGCTGCAGCGTTACCAGGTTGTTTAAAAGCAGTGGCTGCTACTTGTGTGAGTCTTGAGCAAAGCGAAACAATTGTTATGGGACATCCAGTGAAAGTATATGTACCACACTGTTGAGATCCTATTAACAAGGACTCAAACTCAGCATATGACGTATAGTCGGATGACTAGGTATGAAAGAGTGGTTTTGGGTGCTGAAAATGTGACAGTGACAAGATGTACAATATTGAACCCAGCAACTTTGTTGCCAAGTTTAAATTGTGAAGAAGTGAAAGATGAAGCAGATCATGATTGTTTGGATGTGACAGAATTGTGCACAAAACCAAGACCTGACATTAAAGATACTCAACTAGAAGAGTCAGATAGTGTGATGTTCGTGGATGGATCTTGTCTGAGAGATGAAAAAGGTGCATTGAGTGCTGCCTATGCAGTATGTACAGTATCTATGGTTCTTGAAGCATCCTGTCTAAAAGGGATAAATTCTGCTCAAATTTTTGAGTTAATAGCTCTGAGTAGAGCATGTATAATTGGCAAAAATCTGAGAGTAACCATATTCACTGATAGTCAATATGGTTTTGGGGTGGTGCATGATTTTAGTCAGTTGTGGATTCAAAGAGGATTTCTGACTTCTTCAGGATCACCGATCTGGAACAGTAAAAATGTGAAGGATCTATTGAATGCATTACAAATGCCCAAAAAGATTGCTGTGGTAAAATGTTTAGCACATAAGTCAGGAGATGACTATGTGACAAAAGGAAACAGATACGCAGACCAAGTGGCGCGTTTCTATGCATAAAATTCCATTTCAATAAACAGAGGGGTGGAGAAAAAACATACAAATTGCCACTTGATGTTTTCTTCTTTGGAAACATGGGAAGAAATTAGACCGCTTCAGGAAGAAGCAAGTAAGGAAGAAAAAGAAATTTGGATAAAATCAGGTTGTAAAAAGAGAGCAGAACATGAGGTATCGGTGTATGTTGATGGAAGACCAGTAATGCCAGATAGTTTACTTTCTCAGATGGTAAGAATGTACCATTGAATTGCACATGTTGGAAGAGATGCTATGATTAGACTCTTCAAGCTGTCATGGTTCAACCCAAAGTTTAGGGTCATTGCAGAGAGTCTATGCCAGAGGTGTATAGTGTGCCAGCAGCAAAATCCAGGTAGAAAGCAAGTTGTTAGTTGGGGTCGAATTGGAAAAGCAGCAGGACCATTTACCCGACTACAGCTAGACTTTATAGAACTTCCCCCTTGTAATGGACTGAAATATGTGTTGGTGGTTGTTTGTTTTCTCGCTGGGTAGAAACTTATCCAACAAGAAGGAATGACAGCCTGACTGTTGCTAAACTGCTTTTATGAGATATAATACCTAGGTTTGGATTTCCAGTCAAATCAAAATAAGCTTTATTCGATTTTAGATATATAAAATCACAAAAGCGAGAAAACAGATAAAAACATTTCCAGTCTCTTTAGAAACAGATAGGGGAACACACTTCAACAATGAGATAATGTAAATGATTTGCGTAGCATTACAAATGAGCAAAAACTGCATTGTGCCTATCGACCAGAAGCATCTGGAGTGGTCGAACAAATTAACGGCACTATTAAATCCAGACTATCAAAAGTGAGCATGTCTACAACACTGAAATGGCCAGACGCTTTACCCCTGGTATTGATGAGTCTTAGAAGCATTCCTGATAAAAAGACTGGATTGAGTCCTCGCGAACTTTTGATGGGGAGAGCCATGAGACAAGCACTTGTACCAGCAAACAAACTGATGAATATTACTGATGATCTAGTGCTTGATTATTGCAAAGGATTGGCTGATCTGGTGCGTTCTGTGTCTCATCAGGTTGGAGAAATTGCAACCACAACACAGCCGGATCAAGCACATGATTTGAGTCCAGGAGAGTGGGTTCTTGTCAAGAAACACGTGAGGAAGTCGTGTTTAGAACCCAGGTGGAATGGACCATATCAGATCATTTTGGTGACGACAGCAGTGAAGTGTGGTGGCTTGCCAAACTGGATTCATGCAAGTCATACAAGAAGAGTCCCAAGTCCACTTGAAAGACAAGAAGAGCAGCAACTGGTAAAGCAAAGAAAAGAACCAGAAGCTGAAGAGCATGAAGCTACAGAATCTAGTGTTACAGATTCTGAAAAAGCTGAGCAAGAGGAAGAACCAAGTACAAGTCGAATAAAGTGGGTACCAGCTAGTGGGTCTCAAGAGACTGCTGTTGAGAAAGAAAAAGTGACTATTGAAAATCAAGAGCAAGTACAACAAAGAAAAGAACTAAATAAAAGAACTTGACAACGTAGGTGAAGAAGCAGTTCAAGTTAAGAAAGCAAGAAAAGGTGATGAGTGGCCAAAAGGAGTGAAAAGACTGAAACACACTCTAGAAAAGAAAAGGCCAGATCAAATAAATGAAATATCAAGTCAAACTGGACAAAGTGATTCAGAAGAAGAATCAGTACGAAAAACAAGAAGAATAAGAATTCCTAACAAGAAAATACACAGCTCCAGAATGGACATATGCAGTGTTAGAAGAAATTGAAAACACAGATCAGAAAGAAGGAGAAGCTGGTTATTGATCAAAGTGATCAAAGCAAACTGAAACCACCTTAAAAAGAACTGTGAAAATAAAAGTGTAACAATTTCAATGAAGAATATTCTTAAAGTTCAAAAGATTTGAAGAAGAGACGTATAAAAAAAAAATAAAAAAGAGGGGGTAAAGAAGAGAGGCATAAAGTGTAAGGATACACTATAGATGGTTTTTGGATACATTTTTTCAAAATTTTTAAAGATTTTTAGGTTTTTTCTTAGATTTTTAATTTTTTTATATAGTATCTAAAATGACAAAGGTAACAGAGACTGGATATCAAAATCATAGGTTTAAACGTAGATGTATTAATGCTTGTTTATGTAGTGTCTTACTACTAACATTGGTATGGTTAACACTGATTGTTATTGTCCCTGTCCTAATGGTGACTAATCACAAAAATAATACTAATAATGTGGGAAGTGAGAGAATAGATACTGTTACTAAGGAAAGTATAAATACTAATTTAGAAAAGATAGAAGATGATAGTATTTATCATGATAAATCAATTAATGATTTTTCGTTAAACGTTTTTACTAAATTGCTATACGAGTATGTTAACACAATGAATGCGAGAGAATATTACGTGTATGCAACTACCATTGTCTGTCTCGGAGGGGGTGACATATCACCTACCTTTAACCTATGGTGTGTCTTGTAGTGTTTTAACTAGTATTTTCTATGAGAGAGAAGGTTTGGAGTACTACTACTCTAATTTTGATTTAATATTGTCAGAAATTCCTATTCGGAGAGATTTAAAAGTTGTTTATGGTCCTATTTATGCAGCATATATGGGAGATTTTTTCATTAGTTACAAACCAATAGATACAATAGAAGCACATAGAAACAATCTAACCTGTAAGCTACGGCATGAAGAAATTTAATTTATGAATTTAGTAGAAGATAGAAGACGAGATTTCAAAAAGAAAGCTCCTGAGCAAAAGTCTCATGTACCTCCATGGGCTTTCAGAGAGGGTGATTATAAAAAGGGTGAGACTTACGCAGCCATGACTCTAGAGTTTCAACATAGAGGAAAGCTTTGTGTATTTAGGAAAAAGACTAAACTAACTAGTTACTTCATTGGCTCTAGTGAGTGTGAGCATACTTTCTTGATAAAAGGAAGTTGGGGATTGAAAGGAGGAACTGATCCTATTTTCCTGGGAATTTATTATGTATGTGGTAAGAATGCTTATTATAGGTTACCTACAGGTTGGTATGGATGTTATTTAGGCATAGTATTCCCGAAGGTATACCACGTAGATAAGAATAATAGAGTTAATGAAATAAAACAAGGACTAACACGTAATAAGAGAGGAGCGAGTTATTCTGCAATAATTGGGGATATTTTTGGAGCACTGATACCTTCAGTTGGAGTTATTCTGAATTCACATAAAATTTGAAAATTGTCCACAGTAGTTGATCGTTTATCAACAGATACTGCTGGTGGGTTCTTTATGATTGATACTGAAATGGTTGCAATTAGATCAATGGTTTTGCAAAATCGACTTGCCCTTGATATATTATTGGCAAAAGAGGGAGGAGTCTGCAGCATGTTGAAAATACAACAATGCTGTACTTCTATCCTTGACAAAAGTAAAAAGCTTGAGGGGTATATTAAAAATATTACAGAACTTCATGAAGATTTAACTTAACTGAAAGTTGATGGTGTTTGGGAGAAACTTGGTAAGAGTTTTTCCTCAGTGGGAAATTGGTTTTCTACTTTTGGGAGTAGCTTATTAGGGAAAATATTAATGCCTATTACTTCAGTAGTTGTAGTGATATTAATAATCATTATGATTTATAAGTGTTGCAAATGTAAGTGTAGAAAGAAGGAGACCGATCTTAAACGTAGAGCTAGAAAGAGAAGAGATAGAATTAGAAGATATGAGAGGAAATTACTATGAGATCATGAAAGATTTAGATGGAAGAATGATAAAACGAGAAAGAAGTACAGTATTTTAAATAAGTGGCAACTTGTTTGTGATGGGTATTTTGTTGATAGCTCAAAAACGCCATCAAAGGGGGGATTGATGGAGCAGGGTTTTGAGAAAATAAAACTTGCTCGGATTGAACCCTCTGTAACATTTATTAACAGTGTGCTGTGAAATTTTTTATTAAGAAACGCTAAAATAAGGGGAAATGCTTATGCGCATGCGTAAACCAATGTGTGTACTAACGCATGAAAAACTAGGCCGTATTTGCTCATGGCTTTAAATAAAATAAAAAGACTAATGCTGCTTTTGTGCATGTAAATAATATTCTGCTAGGAATAACAGGTTGTGCATGGGTTAGTGCAATGCTGGGATGGTGTGCAAAGAAAATTACATTTCGTGAAAATAATAAATGTTTGTGTTTGATTCTTGTAGAAAAATACAAGCATGGGCCTACTTTCCTGTATGCCAGTTTTGGGTTAACTTTGCTGAAATAAAATAAATGAAATAAAGAGCTTTGAATGAGAAGAGAAACGCAAAAGCATGGAAATGTCCTTCACAATGTGCTGACTGCCTGCCAAGGTTGCGGAAAGGAGAAAACTGAAACAAATGGAAGCGTGGAACTTCCTTCACGAGATGGCAGAGGCGAACAATAGAGGCGTAGAGACTTGCAACCTGTAGAATATGTAATATGATGTTCAAAATTGTTTCCTGAGAAGAATCTGACATAATGTTGAAGATCTAAAACAATAAGCTAGTGAATAAAGTGATCACGATGAGT
Organism: Calotriton arnoldi; assembly: GCA_963921515.1. Classification (NCBI taxonomy): domain Eukaryota; kingdom Metazoa; phylum Chordata; class Amphibia; order Caudata; family Salamandridae; genus Calotriton; species Calotriton arnoldi. The sequence continues at coordinate 231,673 of CAWUFW010004506.1, read as the reverse complement.
GGTGTGACAGAACACCCCCATTATTAGCCAATGAGAGAGAGTTTGGTTGAAAAATGAAACCAATGTGGGTTGGACATTTAGGTTTTAGGGTATAATTGAAAGTCCCGGTGGGTGTGGTTTGGAAGTAGGTGTTTCTGCTGATGCTAGTTAGTGGGAGATCGTCGCTGTCGTCTGTTTGCTGTTTCCAGATAGAGGCCTACCTGATTCCCGACTCCTGACTTAATCTTTGCCACCCGACTCTACTTGAGTGCATGGGCGTCCGCAGAAATTTTTCCAGGGGGGGGCTAACCTGGCAAATGAAGGGGCGTGGCTCATGTTAATCAATAGGGGCGGGGCTAAAATGGCAGACAATCAGGATCGGGTAATGCTCAGGCCAAGCTGAGAAAAAAGAAGTGGTGAATTCTGCATTTGAAACTGGACAACAATTAGAGCACACATGAACCCTAAAATTACCCCCCTGGCCCCTTAAAACTCATACATTCCCTGATCCCTAAAATTAGCCCCCTGGCACCCCATAACCCATACCCGCCCTGACCCCGAAAATTGTCCCCCTGGCACCCCAAAACTCATACCTGCCCTGAACCCTAAAATGTCCCCCCCTTGCACCCCAAAACCCATACCCACCCTGAACCCTAAAATGACCCCCTGGTACCCCAAAACCCATACCCACCATGAACCTTAAAATTATCCCCCTGGCACCCCAAAATCCATACCCACCCTGAACCCTAAAATTACCCCTGCCCCCAAAACTCATACCCTCCCTGAACCCTAAAATTACCCTCCTGGCCCCTTAAAACCCATACCCGCCCTGAACCCTAAAATTACCCCCCCTGGTACCCCAACACCCATACCCACCTGAACCCTAAAATTACCCCCGGCACACCAAAACCCATACCCACCTAGAACCCTAAAATTACCCCCTGGTACCCCAAAACCCATACCCACCATGAACCCTAAAATTATCCCCCTGGCACCCCAAAACCCATACCTACCCTGAACCCACACATAAGCACACAGCAAATACAGAATAGTAATACATAGGCAAGGGAGTAGCCAGAAAATTGAAATACCTCCCACTTTGAACTAAAGCTCTTATGGCACCAAGAAAGCAAAGTAAGTCATCACAACCCTCCCCAGAAGAGCGCTCTTGTCCAAGGATCTAGCCATTCATCCTTCCATCAAACCCCTGACATACACCATTTCAAATGTACTTTCTGTTATCTATTAATTTTTTCATCCACCATTCAGTCTTTCACCATTCATTCTGTCCTTCTATCTGTGTTCCCATCCATATCCAAACCTTTTCAACCATTTGCAAACCTATCCAACGTCTATTCTTCCATCCATCATTTCACTCATCCATCCCTCCATCCACCCTTTCACCCAATCCATCCATCATCCATCCACCCTTTCACCGAATCCATCCTTTCACTCATCCATCCACTCTTCCACCAATCCATCCACTCATCCATCCAACCATTTACCCTTTCACCCAAGCCATCCTTTCACTCATCCATCCACTCTTCCACCCATCCATCCACTCCTCCATCCAACCACTTACCCTTTCACCCATCCAGCCACCCTTTCACTTATCCATCCATCAACCATCCACCCTTTCACCCAATCCATCCTTTCACTCATCCATCCACCCTTTCACCCAATCCATCCTCTCACTCATCCACCCACTCTTCCACTCATGAATTCCATACTCATCCATCCAACCATTTACCTTTTCACCCAAGCCACCCTTTCACTCATCCATCCACCCTTCCACCCATCCATCCATTCAGTCAGTCATCCATTAACCCTTTCACTTATTAATTCATCAATCCATCCATCATTTCTCTCATCCATCCACCCATTCACTCGCCCATCATCCACCCTTTCACTCATCAATCCATCCTTTTACTGATCTATCTTTCATAATTTGTGGTGTGAAGGGTGGGAACCCCCAGGACAGCGCACACATGCGCACACTACTGTTCTTTCACATCCCCTACTGCTCACCTTTACTGGCACGATCAAATCTTTTCTACTGCTGCCTGAAGTCAGTCTGGTATTTTTCTAAATGGCCCTTGTATTTTTTATTGGAGCCGTTTGTGTTTATTCTTGTATACAGACAGACATGCACAAACATTTCTCTATCTCTCTCTTTCATTACAGACAATTAAAACAACAGATTGATTTACATTTCTTTAACAGTTTCATAGCGAGATAAAGCGTTGTCCGTTCCTTTCACACTACAAAATGAAATGGCACCGGAGAGTAACAAGACTTCACAATTTATCGAACACAAGCAGGTACATTTGTTAGAAGATACGCGTCTTCTTATGAGAGAAGGGCGAGATTATGCTTTCAACTGCACGGATCCCCTACTTGCATTTTTTCCAGGATCGAAACCCCCCAGGGTACCCCCACTGCCTTCACTGTGCACCCCAACTGCAAGAGGAGACTTATTTTAACCCTGCAGTGCTCTTCTGCTTCTCCTACCATTTGTGTCATATTTAAGCTTCAACTTTGAACTTTACCTTCCGCTGGGCTCCTCGGTGATTTTAAGCTAAGTAAGGCGCTTTAGAGGTTCCAGGGTGGGAAGTATGCTTTAGCAGCTCAAACTGGCCATTGTCATTCTGTATGTGACAATCAGCCACAGACAGAATGACAATGGGCGGGAGGGGCTGCGAGGAGGAGTGCGAGGCGCCCCATCAGGGAGTTGAGGCCTCTGGCAGGGAACAGCTCTGCTCCCTGCAGGGCCCAGAATTACAGACAAAAGGTGCCTGTAAAAGCATGGGCGTCCGCGGGGGGGGGGCAAGCGCCCCTCCTTGCCCCCCCCTGCAGACGCCCATGCTTGAGTGGCTTTGCTGCCCTAACTGGCCAGTGGGGTAGTTTTCTCTGATTCTTACTTGGGTTAGTATAGATAATCTTCGGAATTTGCATATTCATTTGCAAATGTATTTGTCTCTGAAACTTTTCTCTCTTCACCTATCCACTCCTTCAATGCATTGTTTGACATGAGTTTGAATTTATACATTGCCAATGTTTTCTCTCTGTGATAATCTATGATTTGCATTCGTGTAACTGTACTTGAGCATTTATTCTTACATTATTTTTACGATAAATAAACTATACACTGAGTCTGTTAGTAGTAGTAGTATAGAATAAGTACATATTATTGTCAACTATTCAACACCTAAAAAGGTCTGTCGCCACATTTATATTGTAGAGAAGGAAAATGCAGTTTCTAATGCGTATCAGGCATAATCAGGCATAAACCTGCATCAAATGAACCCCAGCGTGAAGGGATTAGTTGGGTAGTGTAAATGGGCCTATGTTTCTGAAAAAATTATCGATCCCTGATCGCTGGATCAACAGTATGACAATTTCTCGTCCAGCATATTGTTTCCAATATAATTTTGGCCTTTCGTCTCACCCATGCAACAATATGTAATCTCTGCCAGTGCTTCTTACAGATTCTACACTTCTGCCTGCCTAGCTTCCAATAATCAGGTCCATATTACGTCCGTTGCGAAACATCACATCTTTGCTTTGAGCATTTAAAATAACATTGAAAAAGTTGACTTGATTGAGCTAAATATATACTAAATATAACCACATGATGGCAGCCATTTCCTGCTCTGCATTCTCGCAGAAGTTCACTGTAATGAATCATTTTTCCCCCTTTCAAGTGAAGTTATCCATGTTATACTTTTTTGTGTTTTAATTTGGGGTCCTCTGGTCGGCAATGTTTAACATCGGTCTCAAGTTTTCATATTAAAATGCCCAATGTTTTATTGTGCTTTTTCATGCTACTTAGATCCCACGGGAGATAGTGAGTGACAGATTGAGAGGTGGTCTAAATAGGCAGTTTTCCATAAAACATTCACTTGTGTTCCAAAACGCCTGGATTCTCGATGACACTTGCAACAGATGACAAATGAAAATACTTAAATGCAGTTACTATTCTGGAATCTGTGACATCAGCAAGTCTTGCATTTAAAAATGAGCACACAGGAAATACTAGTTATTGATAAAGACACCATTATTCCACCGGGGCTAAGGACTCAACAGAAAACAGAGGTTTGCATTATCAATGTTTTAATATCAGAATTTTTAATATCCTTTCTGTGCAATGCAATCGTTCGTTTTGTGTTCATCTCCAATGGGTTCTCATGCCAATCGGCCAGCGTTTTATTTATTACATGAAAAGTTCTGTGAAAGAACATCTTGGTGCTGGGGTCAGTGAAGTCAGATGCATTAACAAGACACTTGATGAGGGTACATACAACTAATTATTTATTTGTCTAAAAGGAAGCTAAGACAAGTCTCATGATAGGCTGTTTACACTCTATATAGTGCACTGAATGAACTTGACTGGTCATGAGTTCACAGTGCTGGTGTGATTTGATCTGCAATTGAAAAAACAGAGAACCCTGGCAGCAGCAGGTTGGACCTTTTGTTATGTAGCCATCTTATATTTCTGCAGGTCCAGTTAGATACTGTTGCAGTCTCACCTGCCAAAATCGCATGTGCTGTCGCTGCGAGGGGTATTGTGTTCTCCAAGGTGCTTGGAGGCTTCCCATTGCTTACCATTCATTACCTTCATTGTCACTCTTCTTTGCTACCTCCTACCTATTCTTTCGGCTAGAGCATGGACCAAGTACTGATTGCTTTATCTTGATTGCTGTCCTTCCGCTGCTCATGCTTGATTGAGGTACTATCTTTCTTTCCTCTTCCTTGTCCGTGGTGTTACTACTACTTTCTTCTTCCTCAATATCAGTGTTGTTTCTCCTTTCTCATGTTGCTTTTTCTTTCCTCCCTTCTGGTCTGTGTAGCTTCTTCTGTTTTTTTTTTCTTCTCTCCTAACCTTCTGTTGTCTCTTGACTCTTCACCCCCAGCTTCCAGCCTCCGATTGTTTGTGTTGCCCACTTACCCACCATAAGAAAAAAAAGCACTATGATGCTGCCAGTGCTGACTGTACCATATCACTTTCTTTCCCTAACTTCTATGCATGCTGTTCTGCAACATGGCTAAAAGACAGGCATAGCCAATATGCCACTCGCATTGGTGAGACCCTTTTGGCTTTGCCAATGCTTGTTATGCATTATCATCATGCAAAAGTTTAGTTTTAGCGTAAAACTGGCATTGCATACATGCAACTGGATATATTTTTACACAGTCAGAAGAGAAATGTAGGTTCTCTCAATTCAATTCAATTATTTTTTATTATGATTTAGAACTCCAATTAGTTCCACATAAACATATACACAGACAACTTCATTTTACCAAATCCACTGGCACTTAAAAACAAGCTGAAAAAAGACGCAAGACATCACAAATTACAGTTTTCATAAAACAATACAAAATTCATAGTTGTATACGGGGGACAAAAATGCGGGTTGCGAACGCAAAATCAATTTCATAGGTCCTTTAAAATACAAAACTAACTAGGACAGTACAAAACGAGTTGTACCATTAAATTCTTTAACAACTTCAACTATGTAATGCAAAGATCCTAAATTATATTTATAAAAATGCATTTTTCTCAACGAGGATTATGTTACGGCGAGATTAAACAGTTCTAGATTTCGTTATACAGTACACAGTAAATAGCAGCATAAAAGAGGATGAAAGTGCAAGTGCTTGAGCATGATAAATTCAAAAATCCTTAAAAAAATTCTGACTATAGTGAGGAGTACGTTTGGCCCTAAACGATCATTATTCAGATTACATGCAAAAGGCCTAACAGATACATATTTCCTGACTAATATGAATTCCATTGTAAGTGACAATATTCATAGCAGCATACAAGGTGTTGAAAGTGCAAGAGCGCAACTACAGTACCAATTTCATAAACCCTATAGGGTACCACCATAACTTAGTCAGTGCAAAACATATTGTACCATTTAGTACTCTAACAATTTCAGCTGTATGATAAAAAAAGAACTCAATAATTCAACTTATAAGATGCATTGGATTTTGTCTGGAAGGAACCCTATGCAACCAACTACAACTAAGAGGAACAACATAGTCCTTCTCTAAAATATATTTAAAAATTGTTTTAAAAAAAACAAAAGATTTTAAAGCAAACTGGTTCAGAGGGGGGTGGGGGGGCAGGAGACAATTTCGGGCCTCCTCAGCACTAGCAATGTTGTATTTTAGGAACAGCGGTCTCAAAAAACGATGTCGTGAGGGCTGTAGTAGGGGACAGACCAGTAAAACATGATTTAGATCCTGCACCCAGTTTCCACAAAGGTGACGAAGTCTATCCTGCCTAGGAATACCCTCCCACACCCCTGTTATTATTCGTAAGGGAAGCAAATTCAACCTTAGCAACAAAATGGTTCTGCGCACTCCATGGGGAAGATTCCATACAACATAAGGTTGGGGCTGTTTATAAATACTACTTCCTGCTATGATATCGTTACTGGAATGCGCTGAACACAATGCGGCATCTCTTTTACGAGAAACTTCATAAATTATTTTTTTAATTAGAGTTCTCTGCAGGTACAAAGCCATTTCCAAAAGCCCAATCCTGAAGGTGGATAAGTATGCTCTTGGCAAACAATTTTCCGGTCGTATCCAATAATGTGATCTGCCTAAAGCTAGCAGGGGACTTTTTAGGACCCTTTTTAGGTCAAGCCTAGAGGCAGCGCGCATGCGCTGCAAAGCATTTTGTAATCCGTATGTAGAAATGAAACACGCCCACTGCTTTTAATAGGTTGCTTTGTGTGCCTTCACTAATTTCATAGTGTTGGTTGGTGTATAGTAAACATTTGCCCCGCCTTGTGGGTGTTACGTTCCCGCCCTGGCGTCCGCCCCTGCCACACCGATCCTTTCGATATGGCCCATATTTTCCATTGACCTGCACTACCTTTCCTTACTGCCCTCTCGCTGGCTGGCACACTGCTTCTTGTTCTACTGGCTTCCCTTCTAGAAGCTCACACACTGCAGCAGCGTAAGAAGCTCGCCAAGTAGGGATCGGAGCACTAACTGCATATATACATAAATATATATATAAATATATCATCCACAATTCGCCACGCAGGGAGCCCACAACCTTGGCAGGGGGGGCCAGTGCTGCTAGTGCGAGGCTTCCAGCATATAAATCCACCCAATCCCTCTTTAACACATCAAAAGAGGTGCACCGACTCTGGTTGTGTTGCCTTCAAATTCGTTTAATTCATGAAAAATGAACAGGGGCAGGAGGCTCACAGTCCCAACGTTTCTGCTCCGTAGAGCCTTGAACACGGGAGGAGGTCTCTTTGCATTTTGAATTGCCCATGTGATTCTCTTTAAGCGCAGGCCGTATTCTTTTGCAAAGTGCGCAAGGGAAAAAGTTGGGGGATTAAGTCCCCTTCAATACTGAGGGTCACTGGGGTCCAACTAGCCCACCAGGTACCTCCAGTAAGCGCCACACAGTTGCGTTGCAGAGAGGTGTAAAAAGGGGCGTGGCCTCGGACCACCTCTCTGCAAGGCAGCCCTGTGGCGCTTACTGGAGGTACCTGGTGGGCTAGTTGGACCCCAGGGACCCTCAGGATTGTAGGGGAATTAATTCCCCAACTTAAAACACGCCACAGGGTGCGTTTGCAGAGTGTTGCTGGGAGGGGGCGGGACCTCCGGCGCGATGCCGGCTTTTTAAAAAAATTTTTTTGTTTTTTTAGAAGGGGGGCTGTGTGGCCCCCCTTCCTTTCCTATTTTTTGGGCCCTGGGGACCCCATTCCCCAGGGCCTGACCCCTAATTTGTTAATTTTTTTAAAACGGAAGGTGGCCACGCGGCCCCCCTCCCGAGGCCATTTTCGGCCCCGGGGACCCCATCCCCCGGGGCATGGCTACTATATATATATTTTTTTTAATATATTTTCAAAGGAGGGGGGCTGCGTGGCCCCCCTCCTGAGGCTTCTGTTAGCTCCGGGGACACCCTCCCGAGGCCATTTTCGGCCCCGGGGACCCCATCCCCCGGGGCATGGCCACTATATATATTTTTTTTAAAATATATTTTCAAAGGAGGGGGGCTGCATGGCCCCCCTTCTGAGGCTTCTGTTAGCCCCGGGGACCCCATCCCCCGGGGCTCTGCCTCGTTTTATTTTACTGCGGAGGGGGCTACGTGGCCCCCCTCCCGGACCACTTCTGGCCCCGGAGACCCCATCCCCCGGGGCCGGCCCTCTCCTTTGGGGACCGTGGGGGGAGCCCCAATGCCCCCACGGTCCCGCCGGATCCCTGCCTCCTGCGGGAGCCGGCATTGCTTTTCCACATGGGGAGCTGCTAACATGCAGCTCCCCGTGTGGAAAAGCAATGTGCTTTGCTTCATTGAAGCGAGAGCAGGTTTCACTGCTCTGGCTTCAATGAAGCAAAGCAGAGTTTGCTATGACAGGGCAGGAGCCGCACGGCTCCCTCCTGCATAGCAAACAGCAGTGTCCCGGGTTAGGCACCCCGGGACACTGCAGGAGCCAGCCCTGGGGGGTGGCGGTCCCCAGGGCCATCACGGGCTCCAGGAGGGGTGCTGCGCGGCTCCCCTCCCTTCAATTACAAAGCCCCGGGGAGGTGGTGGTCTCCGGGTCTTGCATTTTAGTTGCCCGGGGAGGTGGCGGTCCCCGGGGCATGTGGGAGGGCTCGAGCCCCCCACACAGGTTTATCTTTTTTTTTTTTAAACAAGCCCCGGGGGGGTGGCGGTCCCCGGGGCTGCAGGGGGGCCGTGTGCCCCCCGCAAATAATTATTGAAAGCCCCGGGGGTGGCGGTCCCCGGGGGGCCTTGGAGGTCCCCCCACACATTTAAAAATTAGCCCCGGGGGGGGTGGCAGTCCCCGGGGGTGCGGTGCGGCTGCGTGCCCCCCCCGCAACTCCTAAATCAAGCCCCGGGGAGGTGGCGGTCCCCAGGGCAGTGTGGGGGGGATTGGGGCCCCCCCACACATTTTTTCAGTGCCCCCGGGACCTGGTCTACCCGGGGGCTTCAATACAATGAAGCGCGGGAGCCCGCGCTCGCTTTTTTTTATTTTCGGCCGGATTCGCGCACCCAGCGCGACTCGGCGGATTTTTTTTTTTTTAAATGCATTTTTGGGCCCTGGGGGTCCTTGTGGGACCCCCTGAGCAGGCCTAGGGGGTCAGGGTGTTTCTACCCTGGCCCCTTTTCTTGTTTTCCGCATTTGTTTTTGCTCTTTTCTTGTGACTCGGTTCTACCGAGATACTAAGATGGCTGCCAACACTTCCTGGTTTGGAGTGTTGACAGCCAATTAGAATAAAGCTCGTGGTCGGGAGGGTCCGCGGATCCACTGCGCCTCTAAATATCGAAACTTTTATTTTTTATTTTCTCAGCAACTACTGAACGGATTTACACCATTTTAAAAAAAGGGCGCTTTCTGAACCAAGCACTACCTTTTTGCCAAATTTGCTGTAATTCCGTTCAGCAGTTTGAGCTGTAGCCATGTCTAAAGTTTCCTATGGTAAATTCATTTTCCGACCGCTTTTTGAATTTCTCAGGAACTACTGAACGAATTTACACCTATTAACATGTTAAAATCAATGTGTTATCTCTTTTATATATAAAAGTGCTAGTGCTTATACGAGTCCACATACTCATCAGAATACTAGAGAATAAAAGGAAAAGCATCTTTCTATTCAATTGCATTGTTTATGGAGCGGTTCTAATGTACTACTAAAACCAATGGTAACTCTTCAAACGACTTGATTTTTACCACGCAGCAGTTAATAGCATTTCAAATAACAATACAGTCTGTTGTGTCTGGAAAGTGCAGTGCTTATGTGCAAATAACAAACAACCTAGTACAAGCTAAGAGTGTTATAAACCTATAGACCATAATATTTAAATAACTGGCTCTTATGGCAGCCCAGAGGCGAGATCTAAAATCTGGAAATGGATATCACTAAAGTGCAAGTGCTAGAATAGTGTTTGACAGAGATAATAGTAGTATGGAGTAGCCATAGCATTGACACAGTGTCATCACGGGCCAGTGCCCATATGGCTACATATTCACATACTTGGTGCAATTAAGAACAATATTAGTTTGTAAACAGAGGAATTGTATAAAGAATCAATACACCAATGCAATGTTGGCGAAAAAACAAACTGTTAACAGAACCATGATAAAATGTTCTGCATTGGGAAAAGACTCTCTAGGTAAAAAAAACTAGTAAAAATTAAACTCCCTAGAGGAAATTGTGTAAGTCTTCACTCGTATTTAAGCCGTTTGGCATCTTGGTGTCTAAGGCCAAAATAAAGTGCGATTCAAGTTGGCGGAGGCTTTTTTCTCTATTCCCTCCCAGTCTTGGTACGGGGACAGCCCCTAGTACAGAATATTTCAAATCATTTAGATTGTTTTGGTGCACCAACTTGAAATGCCGGGCTATAGGATAGTTGGGATCCGAGTTTACTACGGCTCGTAAGTGCTGCAGAATTCTCTTGTATACTGGGAGCTTGGTGCTGCCTATATATTTGAGCCTGCAGGTACATTGTAGGACATATATGGCGAACTCTGTACGGCATGTGAAATGATCCTTGATGGCAATAGGTGCCAAACTGAAAGCTGTCAAATATTCTGTTATATGGGCGCCAAACTTACAGGCACGACAGGAATTGCATTTGTAAAATCCTGGTTTGGCTAGCCAAGATGGTGTCAGTGTGACTTCCGGACTCGTTTTCACTAGGGCATCCCTCATTGAGGGAGCCCTCCTAAAAGTGATTGAGGGTAATGCTGGCAGAAATGATTTAAGAGTTATATCAGTTAACACAATTGGCCACTGAGAGTAGATAATATGTCGTATCTTGTGTTATTGTTTACTAAATGTGGTGACCAATCTAACACCTTGTGTGTCATTCCCGTTGAGCTCTACTTGTGATGTTTGAAAAGACATTCTGTTAAGATTTGCCCTCCTTGATGTAAATCTGTACATCTAAGAACTCAACACTTATCACTGATTTCTGCCGTGAACTGCAGGTTGTATACGTTGTCATTAATCAAAGCTACAAAAGTGTGTGTGTGTGTGTGTGTGTGTGTGTGTGTGTGTGTGTGTGTGTGTGTGTGTGTGTGTGTGTGTGTGTGTGTGTGTGTGTGTGTGTGTGTGTGTGTGTGTGTGTGTGTGTGTGTGTGTGTGTGTGTGTGTGTGTGTGTGTGTGTGTGTGTGTGTGTGTGTGTGTGTGTGTGTGTGTGTGTGTGTGTGTGTGTGTGTGTGTGTGTGTGTGTGTGTGTGTGTGTGTGTGTGTGTGTGTGTGTGTGTGTGTGTGTGTGTGTGTGTGTGTGTGTGTGTGTGTGTGTGTGTGTGTGTTCGTTCTACTGGCGGTCGCCAGTAGATAGCTAGGACCCATTATCCATAGGAAATTCATAACATTCTATTCCCAATAACTTTGGCGTCGTTTGACGAATCATCGCAAAATTTTCAAAACTAGTGGGGCGCTCCGGTCCACTCCTGTCTTGAAAGTTTTGGGGTGATTCATCAAGCGGGGGCTGAGAGAAAAAAAGGGGGGGTCCCAAAACGTGTTTTCTCCATGTTCATTCCCATAGGAAATTTTAGCCACGGCTACAGCCCGAACTGCTGAACGGAATTACACCAAATTTGGCAAAAATGTAGTGCTTGGTTCAGAAAGCACCCTTTTTAAAAATGGTGTAAATCCGTTCAGTAGTTGCTGAGAAAATCCAAAATAAAAGGTTCGATATCTATGGCCGCGGTGGATCCGCGCACCCTCCCGATCACGAGCTGCATGCTAATTGGCTGTCAACACTCCAAACCAGGAAGTGTTGGCAGCCATTTTGTCCCTCGGTAGAACCGAGGGACTGAAACAAGTGCGCAAAGCGCAAAAAGGGGGCAGGGTAGGAACACCCTGACCCCTAGGTCTGCTCAGGGGTCCCACAAGGACCCCTGGGCAGAAAAAGCATTTAAAATCGGCGGGATGCGCGGATCCCGCCGATAAAATATATATATATATTTTTTTTTAAATCGAAGCGCGGTCTCCCGCGCTTCGAAGGTATTTTGCCCCCGGGTGGCCCAAGTCCCGGGGCCATGCAGGGGTTAATGTTTATTTAGTTGGGGGGGCCTCTAAGGCCCCCCAAGCCCCGGGACTGCCACCCCCCGGGGCTTTAAAAAAATAATGGTGCGGGAGGGCTCTCGGCCCTCCTGCAGCCCCGGGGACCGCCACCCCCCGGGGCTTCTTTTTAAAAAAAAAAAAATGACCTGTGTGGGGGGGCTCGAGCCCCCCCACACGTCCCGTGGACGCCACCTCCCCGGGGCACTAAATTTTTAAATATGGGGGTCCGTTACGGACCCCCGAGGACCACCACCTCCCCGGGCCTTTGCCAATGTTGGGAGGGGGGCCGCGCGGCCCCCTTCCTGGAGCCTGTGGTGGCCCTGGGGACCGCCATCCCCCAGGGCCAGCTCCTGCAGTGTCCCGGGGTGCCTACCCCGGGACACTGTAGTTTGCTATGACAGGACAGGAGCCTCGCGGCTCCCGTCCTGTCATAATAGAACTGCTTGGATATTGGAAGGGAGAGCAGGAAACCTGCTCTCGCCTCAATATCCAAAGCACATTGCTTTTCCACTCGGGAGCTGCACGTTAGCAGCTCCCCATGTGGAAAAGCAATGCCGGCTCCCGCAGGACGCGGGGAGCCGGCATGGTCCGTGGGGGAGTTGGGGTCCCCCCACGGACCCCAAAGGATAGGGCCATGCCCCGGGGGATGGGGTCCCCGGGGCCGGAATCGGCCACGGGAGGGGGGCCACGTGGCCCCCTTTCCCTACAGTATTTTTTTTTTTTAAAAGGCATCAGGCCCTGGGGGATGGGGTCTCCAGGGCCCCAAAAAGTAAAAAAAGAAGGGGGGCCACATAGCCCCCCTTCAAAAAAACAAAAAAGAAAGAAAAAGACGCGATCGAGCGTCAGGCCCCGCCCCTCCCTTAACCACTCTGCAAACGCGCCCTGTGGCGGGTTTTAAATTGGGGAAATAATTCCCATTCAATACTGGGGTCCCTGAGGCCAACTAGCCCACCAGGTACCTCCAGTAAGCGCCACAGGGCTGGGTTGCAGAGAGGTGGTCCAGGCCACGCCCCTTTTTACACCTCTCTGCAACGCAGCTCTGTGGCGCTTACTGGAGGTACCTGGTGGGATAGTTGGACCCCAGGGACCCTCAGGATTCAAGGGGACTTAATCCCCAACTTAAAACGCGCCACGGGGCGCGTTTAGCACAGTGGTGAAGGGAGGGGCGGGCTAAGGTGACATGTGTGCAAACAGGCCCCGTGGCGCGTTTTAAGATGGGGAATTAAATCCTCTTCAATCCTGAGGGTCTCTGGGGCCAACTAGCCCACCAGGTACGTCCAGAAAGCGCCACAGAGCTGAGTTGCAGAGAGGTGTAAAAAGGGGCGTGGCCTCTGAACAACTCTCTGCAACGCAGCTCCCTGGCGCATACTGGAGGTATCTGGTGGACTAGTTGGCCCCTAGGGACCCTCGGGATTGAGGAGGAATTATTTCTCCAACTTAAAACGCGCCACAGGGCGTGTTTGCAGACATGTCACCTCAGGCCCCACCACCTTCCTTCACCATTGTGCAAATATTCCTCTAAAATCAGCCGAACTACGAATTCCGATTTACTCACCTGTTATCAGGAGAGACCTCAGTGCTGCATCTTTGAGCCCAGTACTGATCCTCAAAAGTAATTTTAACCGTACTTACCAGTAACTTGAATTTCCTTCCATAGGCTAACATTGACTGGTTTCACTTGGAAATTCTTCAAAGTGTGGAGTTTTGGAACTTTAAAATATTCATCTAAAATCAGCCGAACAACGAATTCCGATTTACTCACCTGTTATCAGGAGAGACCTCAGTGCTGCATCTTTGAGCCCAGTACTGATCCTGAAAAGTAATTCTAACCGTACTTACCCGTAACTTGTATTTTCTTCCATAGGAATCCATTGTCTGGTTTTCAGCAGAAAAGTTTCAAAGTGTCGATTTTCACAAACTACAAATATTCCTTAAAAATCGCCTGTATGACTTAAACGCATTCTTTCAACTGTTTACAGGAGAAGCACCAGTGCTGGATCCAGGATCCACCACTGAGTAAGAAAAAGTAACGATAACACTACTTACCTGCTAAGTGAATTTCCTCCCATAGGATAACATTGGTGATACTATGTGAAAAAGTTTCTGTGTCAACTTTTAAAATACAATAATATTCCTTAAAAATTACTACTGTAACCAAAACGCTTTTACTCAACTGTTTACAGGAGATGTCCCAGGACTGAATCTAGGATCCAGTCCTGTGGTTAGAAAAGTAATCCATAAAGTAACTAATTGCATTTAACTAGAAATTCACATTGAGCTCAATGTTGCATTGTGTTTGAAATTGTGTTGCCCATTGCAACAACTGTAACTACTGTACTTAAAACTCTATTGCCTATTTGTAAAGAATTTAAACTAAAGTAATTCATTCTAAGTATATTTTGTAATGTAATGTATAATGTAATTACAATGTAATTTAAAAAATAAAATATCTAAAAATAGTTTTAAAAAATGTAGTAAATCAGTATCAAAAAAATAAATATAACAATTAAGACATTTAAAAATTGTCATTTACAAAACCTTTGAAATTCACTGAAAAAACCATAGGTTTTAGGGGCGTTATAGTTAGAAATTAGCATTTAAAAAACCTTTGAAATTCACTGAAAAAACCATAGGTTTTAGGGACAGTTATAGTTAGTTGGACATTTCACTCGTACAAAACCCGTGAAATTCCCCCGTTATAGTTAGTTCAGCCAACTATAACTCGCGCCCCGCAATGCACTGCTGATGACGTCACATATTACATCACTCATGACATGGTCAGTGACATCACTGATGACATCTCAAATGACATCACTGATGACATCATCCACGTGATAATCTGATGCACCTCCTCACACCCTAATATAACCTTTGATACACCCACTCTAAATTACAGACTGCCATTCGCAAAACCATAGACACTCCAACACCAATAACTACATACCCACTCACTGATTCTTAGGTCTACACACACACATCCACTCACTCACCCGTACAGTCACTCATACTTACGGTAACTCGCGCGCCCGCAATGCACTGCTGATGACGTCACATATTACATCACTCATGACATGGTCAGTGACATCACTCATGACATCACTGATGACATCTCAAATGACATCACTGATGACATCATCCTTGTGATAGAGTGGCAGACCTCCTCTCACCCTAATATAACCTTTGATACACACACTCAAAAATACAAACTAACATTTTCAAAACAATGGACATACCAATACCAGTTACAACACACCTATTCAGTAATTCCAAGATCTACACACACTTCCACTCATTCACCAACAGTCCCTATACAGTCACTCATACATGTACTCACTCATCATATGTACTCATACACCTATACATCCTGTTGCACACCGCCACTCATCCTTAGAGTTACTCACACACATAGTCACACATGCAAACGAAGTATCAAACATCCATTTACTTGCATATACAGTTATACACACACTACCACACTTACTTCTACCGAAACTTACACATACTTACTCTCTTAAACAATCACTTATAGAAACACCTACTTATTTGTACAGGAATTCTTCCAATCTCTCACTCTCACATATACTCACTTATATACACCAATACTCACATATACTAGTTTAAAACATATGTAGTTACTCATAAAGATACTATTGAGACAGTCATTCACTCACTAACACACCCATACACATACTCATCCACCTATACAGTCCTGCACACATGCTGTCTTCAACACATACAAACAGTGAGTCACTCATTCATGCATCTATGCACTAAGTAATACCCCCACCGAACCATACAGACACTCATACTGATACTCAAAAACCAACTAATAACCCATATAGACACTCATGTAGCTACTCACCAACCCATGCAGCCACTTATACACAACGTGAGAGACTGATACAGATATTTCCATATTTAAACATTACTCACTAACCCATGTATTCACTAAGATACACTTAGTCAGTTATACAATCAATTTTACAAAAACAATCATCCATTTAGACACTTATATACCCATTTATTCTTCCATCGACCTTGAGATAAACATTTATATAAAACATATTTAATTTTCAGAAAAACACACATTCACTGGATGATGTCATCAGTGATGTCATGAGTGATGTCACTGACCATGTCATGAGTGATGTAATATGTGACGTCATCAGCAGTGGATTGCGGGCGCGCGAGTTATAGTTAGCTGAACTAACTATAAAGGGGGAATTTCTATGGTTTTGTACGAGTGAAATGTCCAACTAACTATAATGCCCCTGAAACCTAAGTTTTTTCAGTGAATATATATATATATATATATATATATATATATATAAATAAATAATCTACTGGCGGTCGCCAGTAGATAGTTATAGTTAGGACCTATTTCCCATAGGAAATCCGCAACATTCTATTTGAAATAACTTTGGCGCCGGTTGACGAATCTTCGCGAAATTTTCAAAACTCGTGGGGCGCTCCGGTCCGCTCCAATCCTGAAAGTCTCGGGGTGATTCGTCAACTGGGGGCAGAGAAAAAAGGGGGTCCCAAAACGTGTTTTCCCCATGCAATTTTCCATAGGAACCTTTCATCGCAGCTACAGCCCGAACTGCTGAACGGAATTACACCAAATTTGGCAAAAAGGTAGCCCTTGGTTCAGAGTCGTGCCTTTTGGTTAAATGGTGTAAATCCGTTCAGTAGTTCCTGAGAAATTTGAAAAAGAAAACACATATATATCTGGGCGGAGCCTAACCACACATGTCATCGTGAGATCTGATTGGCTGTCAGCACTTCATCCTGGAATTGCTGGCAGCCATCTTGGGACCAATATAAATGATAGTACCCCATTGAAATGCATTGTAGTGAATCAAAGATTTTGAGGGTTACCAAAAGGAGAACTATAAAGGGTGATAACAGACTTTAGTTACATTAGAATTAATTTGTTGATGGTACCATAATAATTTCAGGAATTGTGGTGTGTTCTAAGGTGATTTTACCCTGTAAAAAACCTTCTGCTGGGATATCATGAATCATGTTTGAGAGAAAACTATTTTCACATGCTTGTCCCATACAGTTTTGGAAGGTGCTCCAGAAGCTAAAATGAGAGCATATTTTCTGTAAATTCACATTATCTTTCTCAGTCATGTGAGAATGAAGTCTGACATTCTCAGTAAAACATGTACATCCAACAAGGGCAGAGACTGTCAGTTGATTCCTTTGTGTTCTACTGCAGCTTCCCAGAGTGTTCTAAAGAACAACTAGAGTGCTAACAGCCTTACTTATGCCAAAAGTATGGCACACCTGAAGCCATCTTGATTGGAATAAACTGGTAACACTTAAAACATTTAATTTAAAAAGGAACAAAATGATGGGGTTCATTTTGTCATAGAAATTATGGTTAGTGCTGCAGAAAGAAAATTTAGGGCATGTTTTAAGTGAGATCTCAAATCCTCTTCTATTTCATTAGAAAATTCTGACATGCAGACTGAAACAATCACTTTCAATACCAGCAGTAGACTTCCAGTTAACTCCCTGGTGAGCAGTAGCTTTACTACAGTGATCTAATGAACAACTAGAGTGCTAACATTCTGAATGTATGGCAAATGTGTGACACATCTGAATGCCTTCTTGATGGAATCAAAGTACAAAACTGAAAGCATTTCCTACTGAGAAGACTGCAGTAAATGACGAAATTAGGAAACTTCATAACAAATAAGTCTCCCAAGATGGCCACCAGAGGAAAAAAGAGCCCAAAAGTAGCACAAATATCACCCAGATGTAGCCCACATATAGCCCAATGACAGAAGTGTGCAAAACGCTTTTTATTGTTAGTTTTTCTGCAGTTTTATATAGTGCAAACTGGTCAGGTATTGGAGCGTTACATCTTACTTGGACCCCTTATTGCGTATTTTGCACGAAGTACATGAGATTGATTTGCGAAACATTGAACTTTACGATTCTGTTAACCTGAAGTTGCTCTGAACCGGGCTTTGTAACACCCGTTTTTACCTACTGGTTTTAATTAATTCTCACTGTATTGTATTAGGAAAGAGGATTTACTGTTTTTATGTACACTTTTATGATCTATGTTTCTAAATCAGATCAAATAAAGTTTAATGAATTCTATGGCAGGACGGAGGCGAGGATTATGCATATCTTTCCTCACTTTATTTGCATAGCAGTTCAAAGAAAACGTAACACAACAATCATTAAACAAAAGACTACACAACCCATGAACCATTAGGGGGGGTAGTCTCCAAGGCAACTGTAGTCCAATCATATCACAGTCCATCGTATATAATATCGTGACGTCCCTTCCGCTTCCTCTTTCTGCACTGCTCGTCAGTTAAGTGCATTCCTTACATTCTTGGCTTAATCGGACGTTGTTGCTGTTTGTATAGCGGTTTCTTGTGCACGTTATTAGCATTATTGCCTTGGTATCGTTTCATATTCCCTGCGCAGCAGGCTCTTGCCCGAGCGCGTTCTCCCCCTCGCAGTTTCTCCCGCTGTGTGCTCTGCGCGCGGTGAGATCCTGTCAGGCGCGTCTGGTCCGAGCGAGGCAGCTCCGTCGAGCGCTCCCGCTGGTCTTTAAGCGCGTTTGGGAATCCGGTCACTCCTTTAGTGGCCGCTTGATTCCCGACCAACCCTCGCCTAATTTTGACACCGCTACGCGGTGATTTCCCCACACGGCCACGTTAGTGACCAGCGCCACCTGGTGGTGGTAATTGGTATTGCGCCTCAGTCTATTCTTATAACAGCTTTGGGGAAAGCCCAGCTGTTGGAGCACCGGCGAGGGGGCTGTCTTAAGGATTTTAAGGGCATTTGTTCTGTGCTCACACCCTCTGCTATCATGTCTTCTCCAGAAGACCATTTTTACTCCTCCTACCAGGAAGTGGAGGAGGAATGGCCCCCAACTTCTCCCTCCAGCAGTGGACCAAGCCCTCTCTCTGGCTATTTCTAGGGCGCTGGCTCCTCTTAGGGATCAGGTTGATAAGCTGGCGAAAAGCATCCCTGGGGTGTTCAGTGACCCAGATCTGGTGGTGGCGGGTCCAAGTAGCTCCCAGATGGGGAATAAAGGGCCGTTAAGCATAACGCGGGGCACTTGGAAGGATTCGATAAACTTACGGAGACCTTCCTCAAGAGTGCGCGAACGCTAAAACATGCACCCTGCCGGGAGGAGGAGGGACCCGGAGAAAATTGCGACACTGTCACCACTATTGTAGACCCCGACGGCGGGTTTCCCTTAGAGGGAGAGGGTGTATCGGAGGACGATTTCTCCTCCGATGAGGATAAGGACTCGGGCGTCCCTGGCGTCCAGAGTCCCACTCCTCTCAGTTCCCGGTTGGGGACGGGGTCCACTCGGACATGTTCGAGCCTACCCAAATTTACCATCCTAGTTCGGCAGAGTGGACACCTGACGCCAAAGTGGCAGAGTATGTGGTGGGGAAAATCCATCAACCCCTTGAAAGGGAGGCCAGGAATAGGATGAGGGAGAATGCCCCAGGCCCTCACTGAAGGGGAAGGTGGCACACACGCCTGAAATTGATGAGAAACTATGTACCTTTTTCTCCAAGTATATGAGGGATCCCAAGAAAGGAATTGATAGGTCTTGGACGTGGTAGGGCCCTTGACCCAAATGATTCAATTGACGGAGCGTTCCAAAGAGTCAGGATCCCCTTTGTCCACGGATATTGTGGCTGGTTGGGCGCACTACCCTAAACCCTAAAACACTACCCCCTCCACTACCCAAACACCACTGCACTACCCTAAACCCTAAAACACTACCCCCAGCACGACACCCTACACTACCCAAACATAACTGCACTACCCTAAACCCTAGAAAAGAAACCCCCACCCCATGCCCAATCCCCTTACCTCTCACTCCTCGTGGTTCCTGCTTCACGTCATCTCTGAGGGGCGGTGCACGTCGTTGTGAGGAAACGGAACAGCCTCTGTTTCCTTACAACGACATGGATCGTCTACATGTTTTTTTAGAACACATGGTCATTTACCATACATACTTTTACAACAAAATTTGCTGTAAAGACATGCGTGGTAAATGACCATGCGTTCTAAAAAAAATGCGTAGTAATGACTTTGTGATGTACAACGCATGCGTGGTAATGCATGCGTTGAAATGGTATCGCAAAGTAAAAAAGTCGTAACGGCTGTTTACCGATCGAAGCTGGCCCCTGTTCTTCAGTGAGACGTTTATTTGATTAATTAGGAGGAAGGAATGTGGTTTTTTACCGAAAAGTGCATTCCCGGCTGTTGTATTGTGAAAGTGTCCGCGTGGCCTGGTTTCACTTCCAGTGAGAGAGTGGAAGAGTCTGTTTGGATCTAAAGGAGTTCTGTTGTTGGACGGGGCCGGCGCGACATGTCATCAGAAAACATAGCTAATGGAAAGCGTCCTCCCTGAAGTGTGGAGCAGTGCCATGAGAGGTCAACGAGTGTGCGTCCCACCGCAGTATGACCGTACCGCGTGACCCATGTGCCGCCTCCAGGGTACGGGAGGCAGAAGCGGCATCGCAGGTCCTCTTGAAGACCGTTGTAGCACTAATTCTACATTTTGGTACTAGGGCATTTTAACTTTGTTGTTCCTGCCAGATACAAAGAGAAGATCCTGTGTTATTCATTGCCCTCGTTACCTTTTTTGTGGGTAGTGGTGCTGGTCACTTCGCTGCCCCGCCGGTGCACACGACTGGGCACCCCTCCTCGTGTGCCATCTGCAGGGCCTCTGCCCTCGGATCACTGGTTTCGGTTTCTGGAGTGGCAACATAAACAGTTCCTCCCAAAGGACTAGCCTGAACACTTAGGTGAATATCCCCTGCACCAGCATTCCACGGAAATTCTTTCCTAGCTCTCCCACGTCAACGAGCACGGCTCCGCTCGCGACACCGTATGACGTCATCGGAGCCATAAGAGGACCTCGTCGGCATGCTGACGTCAGTTCCACCCATTAATCCATGCCACCGAGGCAAACAGGGGACCGAGACATTTTCACATGTATACATAGTGTAATAAATATATTTATATTCACTGAAAAAACCATAGGTTTGAGATGTCATGAGTGATGTCATGAGTGATGTCACTGACCATGTCATGAGTGATGTAATATGTGACGTCATCAGCAGTGCATTGCGGGGGCGCGAGTTATAGTTAGCTGAACTAACTATAACGGGGGAATTTCACGGGTTTTGTACGAGTGCAATGTCCAACTAACTATAACTGTCCCTAAAACCTATGGTTTTTTCAGTGAATTTGTAAGGTTTTTTAAATGCTAATTTCTAACTATAACGTGCCTGAAACCTATGGTTTTTTCAGTGAATTTCAAAGGTTTTTTAAATGCTAATTCCTAACTATAACATGTCTGAAACCTATGCTTTTTTTCAGTGAATTTCAAAGGTTTTGTAAATGACAATTTTTCAATGTATTAATGGATATATTTATTTTTTTGATACTGATTTACTACATTTTGTTAAACTATTTATTTTTAGATATTTTATTTTTTAAATTACATTGTAATTACATTATACATTACATTACAAAATATACTTTCTCAGAATGAATTACTTTAGTTTAAATACTTTGCAAATAGGCAATAGACTTTTAAGTACAGTACTTACAGTTGTTGCAATGGGCAACACAATTTCAAACAATGCAACATTGAGCTCAATGTGAATTTCTAGTTAAATGCAATTAGTTACTTTATTGATTACTTTTCTAACCACAGGACTGGATCCTAGATTCAGTCCTGGGACATCTCCTGTAAACAGTTGAGTAAAAGCGTTTTGGTTACAGTAGTGATTTTTAAGGAATATTATTGTATTTTAAAAGTTGACACTTAGAAACTTCTTCACATAGAATCCACAATGTTATCCTATGGGAGGAAATTCACTTAGCAGGTAAGTAGTGTTATCGTTACTTTTTCTTACTCAGTGGTGGATCCTGGATCCAGCACTGGTGCATCTCCTGTAAACAGTTGAAAGAATGCGTTTAAGTCATACAGGCGATTTTTAAGGAATATTTGTAGTTTGTGAAAATCGACACTTTGAAACTTTTCTGCTGAAAACCAGACAATGGATTCCTATGTAAGGAAATACAAGTTACTGGTAAGTACGGTTAGAATTACTTTTCAGGGTCAGTGCTGGGCTAAAAGATGCAGCACTGGGTTCTCTCCTGATAACAGGTGAGTAAATCGGAATTCGTAGTTCGGCTGATTTTAGAGGAATATTATAAAGTTCCAAAACTCCACAAGAATTTCCAAGTGAAACCAGTCAATGTTAGCCTATGGAAGGAAATTCAAGTTACTGGTAAGTACTGTTAGAATTACTTTTCAGGATCAGTACTGGGCTCAAAGATGCAGCACTGAGGTCTCTCCTGATAACAGGTGAGTAAATCAGAATTCGTAGTTCGGCTGATTTTAGAGGAATATTTGCACAATGGTGAAGGAAGGGGGTGGGGCCTGAGGTGACATGTCTGCAAAGACGCCCTGTGGCGCGTTTTAAGTTGGAGAATTAATTCCTCCTCAATCCCGAGGGTCCCTAGGGGCCAACTAGCCCACCAGATACCTCCAGTATGTGCCAGAGAGCTGCTTTGCAGAGAGGTGTTCAGAGACCACGCCCCTTTTTACAACACTCTGCAACGCAGCTCCGTGGCGCTTACTGGAGGTACCTGGTGGGCTAGTTGGCCCCCAGGGACCCTCAGGATTGAAGGGGATTTAATTTCCCATCTTAAAACGCGCCACGGGGCCTGTTTACACACATGTCACCTGAAGCCCCGCCCCCTCCCTTCACCACTGTGCAAACGCGCCCCGTGGCGCGTTTTAAGTTGGGGGATTAAGTCCCCTTGAATCCCGAGGGTCCCTGGAGTCCAACTAGCCCACCATGTACCTCTAAAAAGCGCCACAGAGCTGCGTTGCAGAGAGGTGTAAAAAGGGGCGTGGCCTCTGTACACCTCTCTGCAACGCAGCCCCCTGGCACATACTGGAGATTCCTGGTGGGCTAGTTGGCCCCCAGGGACCCTCAGTATTCAAGGTGAATTACTTCCCCTTCTTAAAATGCGCCAGGGGGCGCGTTTGCATACTGCTGCAGGGAGGGGGCGGGGCCTCCGGCACGATGCCGTTCTTTTTTTTTTTTTTGTGTGTATGGGAGGGGAGCTGCGTGGCCCACCTTCCCTCGGCCACTTTTGGCCCCGGGGACCCCATCCCCCTGGGGCATGCCCTCTTTTTTTTAATTAAAATATTTGGAGGGTGGGGCTGCGTGGCCCCCCCTCCTCAGGCCATTTAAGGCCCCGGGGACCCCATCCCCCGGGCCCAGCCTTTACGTCGTTTTTTTTTTAATTTGTAGGGGAGGGGGGCCGCGTGGCCCCCCTCCTGGGCCACTACTAGCCCTGGGGACCCCATCCCACGGGGCTGGCCCTCTCCGTTGGGGACCGTGGGGGGGTCCCCAATCCCCCCACGGTCCCGCCGGCTCCCCGCGTCCTTCGGGAGCCGGCATTGCTTTCCACATGGGGAGCTGCTAAGATGCAGCTCCCCGTGTGGAAAGCAATCTGCTTGGTTTTGGAAGAGAGAGCAGGTTTCCTGCTCTCTCTTCCAAAACCAAAGCAGTTTGCTATGACAGGACGGGAGCCGCGAGGCTCCAGGAGGGGGGCCGCACGGCCCCCCTCCCTCCGTTGGCAAAGCCCCGGGGAGGTGGTGGTCCCCGGGGGTCCGTAACGGACCCCCATATTGAAATATTTAGTGCCCCGGGGAGGTGGCGGTCCCCGGGGCGTGTGGGGGGTCTCGAGCCCCCCCCACACAGGTAAAAAAAAATGTTTTTTTAAAGGAAGCCGGTCCCCGGGGCTTGGGGGGGCCTTAGAGGCCCCCACTATTATTAAATAAACCCCCGCATGCCCCCGGGACTTGGCCCACCCGGGGGCCAATTAACCACAAAGCGCGGGAGACCGCGCTTCATTTATTTTTTTTCTCGGCGGGATCCGCGCACCCTGACGATTTTTTTTTATTTAAAAAAATGCTTTTTTCTGCCCAGGTGGTCCTTGTGGGACCCCCTGAGCAGACCTAGGGGGTCAGGGTGTTTCTACTCTGCCCCCTTTGTGCGTTTTGCGCACTTGTTTCTGTGCCTCGGTTCTACCGAGGCATAAAATGGCTGCCAACACTTCCTGATTTGGAGTGTTGACAGCCACTTGACAGCCAATTAGCATGCAGCTCGTGATCGGGAAGGTGCGCGCAGGGTGCGCAAATCCGACGCGGCCATAGATATATATGTGAATTTCCTTTTGATTTTCTCAGGAACTACTGAACGGATTTACACCATTTAAGCAAAAGGTACGACTCTGAACCAAGGGCTATCTTTCTGCCAAATTTGGTGCAATTCCGTTCAGCAGTTCGGGCTGTAGCTGCGATGAAAGGATCCTATGGAAAAATGAATGGGGAAAACACGTTTTGGGACCCCCCTTTTTTCTCGGCCCCCGCTTGACAAATCACCCCAAGACTTTCAGGGTAGGAGCGGAGCGGGCCACAAAGTTTGAAAATTTCGCGAAGATTCGTCAACCGGCGCAAGAGTTATTTCAAATAGAATGTTGCAGATTTCCTATGGAAAATAGGTCCTAACTATAACTATCTACTGGCGACCGCCAGTAGATAATATATATATATATAAAAAATTAAAAGGCACAAGCCTCACTGAGCGCTTTAGGCTGCTCTGCTCGTCCGTTGCCTCTTGGGCTCTAGGGCCGGCCATTGGAGGAGGGGGGGCGGGGTGTAGCCAGGGATGCTGTCTCTCCTTTGTTCTCCGAGATCCCAGGCAGCTAACAGCGGCTCCGTCCTCCGTTCTGCTAATCCATTCCAGAGGCGACAGAAGCAGACTGGCCGGCTGAGACACTCTTGGTTACTTTGCGAGTCTGTTTCATTTTCAATATTTCTTCGGTCAGCCTGTTCACAAATGCATGATGACAAGGGGGAAGGTAAGATTCTTCCTGTTTCCCTTGCTAAGCCACGGGCCCGACATTGGAGGAGGAGGGAGGGGTAGTGCAGGAGCGCTCTGCGGGCAAATTTTTCACTGACATAGCTTTAGAAACAGGAAGAATCTTACCTCCCCCCCTTGTCTTCATGCATTTACGAATTAACAGGCTGACAAAAGAAATGCTGCAAAAATGAAACAGACTCGCTGAGTAATCAAGAGTGTCTCAGCCGGCCTGCCTCTGACGCCTCTGGAAACTTTTAAGGCAGCTCTAATCACTGTGCCTCCGGCAGAGCACAGAACTAGCACAGTAATTATCTGCTGAGTGCAGGAAGCACGAGTCATCCACAGAGTACTCTCAGGGAAGCAGTAAGCAGCTAACAAAAAGAAACATTCTTAGTTCAGTGCCAGGACAAAAAGTAAAAGTAACAATACCAATTCACCTCACTTGCAGGCTTTAATCCCTTCAGTTGCACTGCACAGTCTGAACCTCTTTTAGAGGTTCCTTTCCGCATTGACCAGTTTACCTCCCTTTTCTCTACCAATTGCATCCTAAATGTGATGTAAATGTAAACGTGAAGACTTATAACTTCAGTTTTAATTTTTTTATTTATAAGGTCCCAAAGGCAAGACCTATTGGCTATGCCAATGCTTGTTATATAATGGAACCACAATACTTCCTTTCCAAGAGGACGGGATAGTACCATGTGCATAAGAAAATACCGGACAAAGAAATTGTGCCCATGCTGAGCTATCTTGTTTGACTATAGCTATTGATAAGTCATCTGGGCCCATCACGCCTGAATACCTTGCCCCTTTAACCCCTTCCATGCTTATGACGAGCTGGACTCGTCATGGCACACAGTGCTCGTGTGCTCATGACGAGTCCAGCTCGTCATAAGACCACCCACGGGGAAGCGCTGGCGCTCCCCCGTGGGAATCCGATCGTCGGGTTTTTTTGGGGGAAGGCAGGGGAAGGACTTCCCCTGCCTCCCCCCGCCCCCATCAATGACGTCAGCGCGCGGGCGCGCTGACATCGTGAGGTTTCCCTTTCTTCCCCGACGCGCTGGAAGCCATTTGCTTCCAGCGCGTCAGAAATAAGGTGAGTTTTGGCTCGGGGAGGGGGGTTTGATTCTAAAAGAGACATCGAGGGAAAGGAAAGGGTTTTCCTTTCCCCCGATGCCTCTTTTGTGCATTCCTGCTGCACGATCATGTGATCGTGCAGCAGGAGAGCTCTACGAAGCGCCATTGTGAGCGTGGAGATGTGCCTTCTCTCCATTTACACCCTGAAAAGTTAGCTGTAATACTTGATGGAGGTCTTTGCATCCTTGAATTTCTCGAGCGCAATGCTCGTGTAGTTCCTGTGACCAGGAGGTTCCTTCTCCTCGTCTGCCGCTGCGATCCTGCTCTGACCCTTTATAAACAAGAGGCATGTGAACGGGCCTAGAAGCCCCGCTCGTTTGGCCCCGCCACACATACACTAGCGGTATGCAACGTATGCCCGCCCTTTCCCTACTATGATGGACAGCTTACTCAAAGGACCCCGGCGCTTTCGGCGCGGTGGCAAAGTTACAGACACACAGGTCACTGGAGACAATTCTTCTGGTCCTTTACGCAGCTGTAGTGTAGGAAAGGCATTATACATTTACCCAACGAGGTAGCACTTACTGATTAGCCAGTAGAAAGTACTCCAGTTGAGTAGAGGTATTGCACAAAACGGTGGCATCTTCGTGGATAAATATGCAGGGCAGATGTGCCTTCTCTCCATTTACACCCTGACAAGTTAGCTGTAATCCTTGATGGAGGTCTTTGCATCCTTCATTTTCTCGAGCGCAATTCTCGTGTAGAATTCGTGAGCGTGGAGATGTGCCTTCTCTCCATTTACACCCTGAAAAGTTAGCTGTAATCCTTGATGGAGGTCTTTGCATCCTTGAATTTGTCGAGCGCAATGCTCGTGTAGTTCCTGTGACCATGAGGTTCCTTCTCCTCGTCTGCCGCTGAGATCCTGCTCTGACCCTTTATAAACAAGAGGCATGTGAACGGGCCTAGAAGCCCCGCCACACATACACTAGCGGTATGCAACGTATGCCCGCCCTTTCCCCACTATGATGGACAGCTTACTCAAAGGACCCCGGCGCTTTCGGCGCGGTGGCAAAGTTACAGACACACAGGTCACTGGAGACAATTCTTCTGGTCCTTTACGCAGCTGTAGTGTAGGAAAGGCACTATACATTTACCCAACGAGGTAGCACTTACTGATTAGCCAGTAGAAAGTACTCCAGTTGAGTAGAGGTATTGCACAAAACGGTGGCATCTTCGTGGATAAATATGCAGGGCAGATGTGCCTTCTCTCCATTTACACCCTGACAAGTTAGCTGTAATCCTTGATGGAGGTCTTTGCATCCTTCATTTTCTCGAGCGCAATTCTCGTGTAGAATTCGTGAGCGTGGAGATGTGCCTTCTCTCCATTTACACCCTGAAAAGTTAGCTGTAATCCTTGATGGAGGTCTTTGCATCCTTGAATTTGTCGAGCGCAATGCTCGTGTAGTTCCTGTGACCATGAGGTTCCTTCTCCTCGTCTGCCGCTGAGATCCTGCTCTGACCCTTTATAAACAAGAGGCATGTGAACGGGCCTAGAAGCCCCGCTCGTTTGGCCCCGCCACACATACACTAGCGGTATGCAACGTATGCCCGCCCTTTCCCCACTATGATGGACAGCTTACTCAAAGGACCCCGGCGCTTTCGGCGCGGTGGCAAAGTTACAGACACACAGGTCACTGGAGACAATTCTTCTGGTCCTTTACGCAGCTGTAGTGTAGGAAAGGCACTATACATTTACCCAACGAGGTAGCACTTACTGATTAGCCAGTAGAAAGCACTCCAGTTGAGTAGAGGTATTGCACAAAACGGTGGCATCTTCGTGGATAAATATGCAGGGCAGATGTGCCTTCTCTCCATTTACACCCTGAAAAGTTAGCTGTAATCCTTGATGGAGGTCTTTGCATCCTTCATTTTCTCGAGCGCAATTCTCGTGTAGAATTCGTGAGCGTGGAGATGTGCCTTCTCTCCATTTACACCCTGAAAAGTTAGCTGTAATCCTTGATGGAGGTCTTTGCATCCTTGAATTTGTCGAGCGCAATGCTCGTGTAGTTCCTGTGACCATGAGGTTCCTTCTCCTCGTCTGCCGCTGAGATCCTGCTCTGACCCTTTATAAACAAGAGGCATGTGAACGGGCCTAGAAGCCCCGCTCGTTTGGCCCCGCCACACATACACTAGCGGTATGCAACGTATGCCCGCCCTTTCCCCACTATGATGGACAGCTTACTCAAAGGACCCCGGCGCTTTCGGCGCGGTGGCAAAGTTACAGACACACAGGTCACTGGAGACAATTCTTCTGGTCCTTTACGCAGCTGTAGTGTAGGAAAGGCACTATACATTACCCAACGAGGTAGCACTTACTGATTAGCCAGTAGAAAGCACTCCAGTTGAGTAGAGGTATTGCACAAAACGGTGGCATCTTCGTGGATAAATATGCAGGGCAGATGTGCCTTCTCTCCATTTACACCCTGACAAGTTAGCTGTAATCCTTGATGGAGGTCTTTGCATCCTTGAATTTGTCGAGCGCAATGCTCGTGTAGTTCCTGTGACCAGGAGGTTCCTTCTCCTCGTCTGCCGCTGAGATCCTGCTCTGACCCTTTATAAACAAGAGGCATGTGAACGGGCCTAGAAGCCCCGCTCGTTTGGCCCCGCCACACATACACTAGCGGTATGCAACGTATGCCCGCCCTTTCCCCACTATGATGGACAGCTTACTCAAAGGACCCCGGCGCTTTCGGCGCGGTGGCAAAGTTACAGACACACAGGTCACTGGAGACAATTCTTCTGGTCCTTTACGCAGCTGTAGTGTAGGAAAGGCACTATACATTTACCCAACGAGGTAGCACTTACTGATTAGCCAGTAGAAAGTACTCCAGTTGAGTAGAGGTATTGCACAAAACGGTGGCATCTTCGTGGATAAATATGCAGGGCAGATGTGCCTTCTCTCCATTTACACCCTGACAAGTTAGCTGTAATCCTTGATGGAGGTCTTTGCATCCTTCATTTTCTCGAGCGCAATTCTCGTGTAGAATTCGTGAGCGTGGAGATGTGCCTTCTCTCCATTTACACCATGGAAAGTTAGCTGTAATCCTTGATGGAGGTCTTTGCATCCTTGAATTTCTCGAGCGCAATGCTCGTGTAGTTCCTGTGACCAGGAGGTTCCTTCTCCTCGTCTGCCGCTGAGATCCTGCTCTGACCCTTTATCCCCTTCGGTGCTTATGACGAGCTGGACTCGTCATGGCACACAGTGCTCGTGACGAGTCCAGCTCGTCATAAGACCACCCACGGGAAGCGCTGGCGCTCCCCCGTGAGAATCTGATCGTTAGGTTTTTTTTTGGGGAGGCAGGGGAAGGGCTTCCCCTGCCTCCCCCCGCCCCATCAATGACGTCAGCGCGCTGACATCATTGAGGTTTCCCTTTCTTCCCCGACGCGCTGGAAGCCATTTGCTTCCAGCGCGTCGTGAAATCAGGTGAGGTTTGGCTCGGGGAGGGGGGGTTTGTATCAAAAGAGGCATCGAGGGGAAAGGGTTTTCCTTTCCCCCGATGCCTCTTTTGTGCATTCCTGCTGCACGATCATGTGATCGTGCAGCAGGAATGCCCACTAGGCACCAGGGTTTTTTTAATTTTTGTGTTGGGGAGTGGCCAAAGGGCAAGGGTTGCTCCCCTTTTACGGGTGTGAATATTTTATTTATACTGTTAGGCCCACCTACCCCTTAGCTTGGCTGGTGGATTGTGTGTGGACTGGTGCATTATTTGCATATGTGATTGTAATGTTTTTTTCCTCCTTTTTATTCTAGTGTAAAGCTTTTGATTCCTGTTTGCG
The DNA here is from genome assembly GCA_963921515.1 of Calotriton arnoldi. Lineage (NCBI taxonomy): Eukaryota > Metazoa > Chordata > Amphibia > Caudata > Salamandridae > Calotriton > Calotriton arnoldi. Next base: position 201,772 of record CAWUFW010004506.1, on the reverse strand, counting down.
GTTTCGGCAGTTGTGGTTCTGCAGTTTTGCGTAATTGCATTTATTTGGTAAGAAAAATATTTTTGTTGTGTGTACTCCAAATGAGTATTATTGTCATGCATGAATGAATTTTTTTGTAAGTGGTGCCATAATGGCAGCATATTTGTTAGTGTTCAGAGCATGAAATTCTTTGCGATGTTTGCATTGTCTTATGTGTAATTTTTTCTTCTTCTTTTTAGTGGGATATTGTTGATCCTTACTGTGTCTGTGCAGAGTAGGTGGTGGTGAGTCTAGCTGCTTCTGTCACGTGAGTGGTATAGTGTTGGAGTATATAGGTCTTTGTGATGAAGCTACATTTTGTTTATTTCTTTTTTTTTTTACAAAGGGTTTGTTGTTGTTGACTTGTTTGACAAGTAACCTTTATTAGTAAGCATTATGGCTAGCCGTAGAATTACTGCTCAGCAGGTGGTTGGTTTGCTTCTTGAATCTTCCTCTGAGCAGGATTATGAGACTGACAGTGCGTCTGAGGGAGAGGAGGGAGGGAAGATTCAGGCAGTGAGTTTTCTCTCCACATGGAATCATCGGATGATGAAGGTACTCTCAGTGCAGATGAAGTGCCTGATTTAGAGGAGGATACTACTGTGCCGATGGTGCAAGAGGCATCTGGATTGCAGCCTGGGGCTGCTAGGCTTCCTACTGGAAGTGCTGGACTCTGGGTTGATCCAAACATGGTGCAGCCGGTGTTGCCTGCCTTTAGTGGTTATGCAGGGTGTAGAGTGGATTGTGAACATTATTTGCCTATACAGTATTTTCAGTTGTTTATGGATGATGTATTTTTGGGTGAGATTGTTGAGCAGACTAATTTGTATGCTGAACAGTTTTTGAGGGACAACAGTGCCAGACTTAGGCCCCATTCTAGAGCTACCCGGTGGAGTCCCACAAATCTGGAAGAGATGAAGAAGTTTTTGGGTTTGACTTTTTTGATGGGTTTGATAAGGAAGCCGTCCATGAGTTCATATTGGTCTACCAGTCCCTTGATGGCAACGGCCATATTTCCTGCAGTTATGACTCGTGATCGGTATTTACTTTTGCTTCGGATGCTGCATTTTGTTGATAATGGTTTGGCGTTGCCACGAGATCACCCTGAATGTGACCGTCTTTTTAAGATTCGGCCTGTTCTTGATCACTTTGTAGATCGATTTTCAGAGATCTATACTCCAGGGAAAGAAATATCTATTGATGAGTCTTTGGTGCTGTTCAAGGGCCGTTTGGTTTTTAGGCAGTACATTCCTAGCAAGAGGGCACGCTATGGAATTAAGCTGTATATGTTGTCTGAGAGTAGGACAGGATATGTTTTTAATTTGCGTGTGTACACTGGTAGGGATTCCACTATTGACCCCCTGGTTGTCCGTCCACTTTAGTAGGAGTTTCAGAGAAAATTGTGTGGGAACTTGCTAGAGGACTGTTTAACAGAGGCCACCATTTGTACCTTGATAACTTCTACACTGCTGTGCAATTGTTTAAGGAATTGTTCAAAGTGGACACTTTTGCTTGTGGCACAATCCGCTCTAACCGTAAAGGTTATCCAAAAGAGCTTGTTTGCAAAAAACTTCAGAGGGGACAGTGCAGTGCCTTGCGTAGTGAGGAACTGCTAGCTGTGAAATTTGTGGACAGGAGGGATGTGTACATGCTGACTACCATCCATGATGAGAGTACTTCACCTGTGGCTGTTTGGGGTCAGATTGCTGAAGTGCGCAAACCTGTGTGCATTTTAGACTACAATAAGCACATGGGTGGTGTTGATAGAGTAGATCAGAGGTTGGAACCTTACACTGCTATTCGTAAGTCTTACATTTGGTATAAGAAGTTGGCCATCCATCTCTTCAATTTAGCAACTTTCAATGCTTTTGTTGTGTTCAAGGAGTGTTCTCCTGCGTCAAAGTTGACTTTTGTTCAGTTTCAGGAGTCTGTCATAGGCAGCCTTGTTGTTGTGGAACAGGCAAGTGTTCCTAGAGTTGGAGTGGTGGAGGATGTGGCTCGATTGAAAGATCGCCACTTTCCTGATCACATTCCTCCTACATCCTCAAAAGACTTTCCCACTAGGAGATGTAGAGTCTGTTGGCGAAGAGGTACGCGGAAGGAGACTCGTATGTACTGCCCTGAGTGTCCTTCTAACCCTGGGCTGTGTGTGCCTGCTTGTTATAGAGCGTACCACAAGCAAAAGAATTATTGGGAGCAACCATGAGTGGTAAAGTGAACTGCCTGGTCTGTAATGTTTAAGAATTGTTGTTCTGTTTCAAGGTTGGCATTAGTGCAATGTTTCTGATTTTGTGTTAGTAGATTTGTATCTATTTGCAATTTGTTTGTGTTTTCTTTTTTGTATAAAAAAATCCTAAATGTGATGGTGGTGTGTGTAGGCTGGTGCTTGGCTGGCGGTGTGCGTGGAGTGGCGCTCGGCTGGCAGTGTGTGAGTAGTGACTTGCTGCTGGTCACTACACACACTGCTAGCCAGCGACACTCCACGCAATCCATCAGGTTGTGTGGTTGCTGTGTTAGGAATGTGGGCGTGTGAAAGTGATGGGCCCTTGAATGGCGCTGTCTGCTGGTGTGAGTGTTGTAATGTGATGGGCCCGCGGCTGGTGGTGTGAATGGTTTTGTATTTGTCACACGTATGAAAGGTGTATGAATGGCCTGTAAAGAGGTTGGTGCCTTGTCGTGGCTTTACAGCTCACGAGCTGTGAGTCAATGGTTCAGTTTCTCGTCCTTTCAATTATTAACAGTGCATTTCATTTTTGTGAAATCACTTGTTAATACAATTGTATATACTGAACCATCACTCACCCTCGTGCCAAATCCAACCAGTATGTGTGTGTGCTTGAGGAATAGATGGCTGTGCAGTAATCTTTGTCTTTTTAGTCTGTCTGCCAAGGTGTACATTCCGTCTAAGAATAACCTACCAACTGTAGATATTGTCGTAAGCGAAACACCCATGGGAGTACATGGTGATATCTCTCTTGTGGATCCCAACAAGTTATGGTACCCACAATGTCCTGCAAACCTCAAAATGTCTGTCACATTTTCCTTGCAATATTGTGCCAACATTTTCACGCTGCAGAAATAAACAACACATTATCTCATTATGACCTGGTTTTGCAAGGGGGGTCACCTGGGTTTTTGGCCCCGTGCTCGGCGGCCATCTAGGGAAACCTACCAAACCCACACATTTCTGAAAAGTAGACACCCGGGGGCTTCCAGGGAGGTATGGCTTGCGTGGATCCCCCAACGTTTCCTTACCCAGAATCCCCTGCAAACCTCACTTTTAGCTGAAAAAATCACTTTTTTCACACATTTGTGTGTGGGAAAGTGTGGCATCACTGGCCTCACACAAATTTCCTACCACCCAGCGTTCCCCCAGGTCTCCCGATAAAAATGGTGCCTCACTTGTGTGGGAGGCCCAAGTACCCGCGACAGGCAAGGGCCCACAACGTATTGAGGCGACCTCAAAATGGCCTTTCACAAAACCACCTGGGTTTGCAAGGGAAGTCACCTGGGTTTTTGGCCCCGTGCTCGGCGGCCATCTAGGGAAACCTACCAAACCCACACATTTCTGAAAAGTAGACACCCGGGGGCTTCCAGGGAGGTATGGCTTGCGTGGATCCCCCAACGTTTCCTTACCCAGAATCCCTGCAAACCTCACTTTTAGCTGAAAAAAATCACTTTTTTCACACATTTTTGTGTGGGAAAGTGTGGCATCACTGGCCTCACACAAATTTCCTACCACCCAGCGTTCCCCCAGGTCTCCCGATAAAAATGGTGCCTCACTTGTGTGGGAGGCCCAAGTACCCGCGACAGGCAAGGGCCCACAACGTATTGAGGCGACCTCAAAATGGCCTTTCACAAAACCACCTGGTTTTGCAAGGGGGGTCACCTGGGTTTTTGGCCCCGTGCTCGGCGGCCATCTAGGGAAACCTACCAAACCCACACATTTCTGAAAAGTAGACACCCGGGGGCTTCCAGGGAGGTATGGCTTGCGTGGATCCCCCAACGTTTCCTTACCCAGAATCCCCTGCAAACCTCACTTTTAGCTGAAAAAATCACTTTTTTCACACATTTTTGTGTGGGAAAGTGTGGCATCACTGGCCTCACACAAATTTCCTACCACCCAGCGTTCCCCCAGGTCTCCCGATAAAAATGGTGCCTCACTTGTGTGGGAGGCCCAAGTACCCGCGACAGGCAAGGGCCCACAACATATTGAGGCGACCTCAAAATGGCCTTTCACAAAACCACCTGGTTTTGCAAGGGAGTCACCTGGGTTTTTGGCCCCGTGCTCGGCGGCCATCTAGGGAAACCTACCAAACCCACACATTTCTGAAAAGTAGACACCCGGGGGCTTCCAGGGAGGTATGGCTTGCGTGGATCCCCCAACGTTTCCTTACCCAGAATCCCCTGCAAACCTCACTTTTAGCTGAAAAAATCACTTTTTTCACACATTTTTGTGTGGGAAAGTGTGGCATCACTGGCCTCACACAAATTTCCTACCACCCAGCGTTCCCCCAGGTCTCCCGATAAAAATGGTGCCTCACTTGTGTGGGAGGCCCAAGTACCCGCGACAGGCAAGGGCCCACAACGTATTGAGGCGACCTCAAAATGGCCTTTCACAAAACCACCTGGTTTTGCAAGGGGAGATCACCTGGGTTTTGGCCCCGTGCTCGGCGGCCATCTAGGGAAACCTACCAAACCCACACATTTCTGAAAAGTAGACACCCGGGGGCTTCCAGGGAGGTATGGCTTGCGTGGATCCCCCAACGTTTCCTTACCCAGAATCCCCTGCAAACCTCACTTTTAGCTGAAAAAATCACTTTTTTCACACATTTTTGTGTGGGAAAGTGTGGCATCACTGGCCTCACACAAATTTCCTACCACCCAGCGTTCCCCAGGTCTCCCGATAAAAATGGTGCCTCACTTGTGTGGGAGGCCCAAGTACCAGCGACAGGCAAGGGCCCACAACGTATTGAGGCGACCTCAAAATGGCCTTTCACAAAACCACCTGGTTTTGCAAGGGAGTCACCTGGGTTTTTGGCCCCGTGCTCGGCGGCCATCTAGGAAACCTACCAAACCCACACATTTCTGAAAAGTAGACACCCGGGGGCTTCAGGGAGGTATGGCTTGCGTGGATCCCCCAACGTTTCCTTACCCAGAATCCCCTGCAAACCTCACTTTTAGCTGAAAAAATCACTTTTTCACACATTTTTGTGTGGGAAAGTGTGGCATCACTGGCCTCACACAAATTTCCTACCACCCAGCGTTCCCCCAGGTCTCCCGATAAAAATGGTGCCTCACTTGTGTGGGAGGCCCAAGTACCCGCAACAGGCAAGAGCCCAAAACATTTTTTGATAGGCAATGTTGATGTTGCCTCAAAAGGTTTTGTGTCCTTGCCTGTCGCGGGTACTTGGGCCTCCCACACAAGTGAGGCACCATTTTATCGGGAGACCTGGGGGAATGCTGGGTGGTAGGAAATTTGTGTGAGGCCAGTGATGCCACACTTTCCCACACAAAATGTGAAAAAGGTGATTTTTCAGCTAAAAGTGAGGTTTGCAGGGATTCTGGGTAGGAAACGTTGGGGGATCCACGCACCTACCTCCTGGAAGCCCCAGGTGTCTACTTTTCAGAAATGTGTGGGTTTGGTAGGTTTCCCTAGATGGCCGCCGAGCACGGGCTAAAACCCAGGTGACCCACTTGCAAAACCAGGTGGTTTTGACATAGGCAATTTTGAGGTCGCCTCACTACGTTGTGGGCCCTTGCCTGTCGCGGTACTTGGGCCTCCCACACAAGTGAGGCACCATTTTTATCGGGAGACCTGGGAGAACGCTGGGTGGTAGGAAATTGTGTGAGGCCAGTGATGCCACACTTTCCCACACACAAATGTGTGAAAAAGTGATTTTTCAGCTAAAAGTGAGGTTTGCAGGGGATTCTGGGTAAGGAAACGTTGGGGGATCCACGCAAGCCATACCTCCCTGGAAGCCCCGGGTGTCTACTTTTCAGAAATGTGTGTGTTTGGTAGGTTTCCCTAGGTGCCGGCAGAGCTAGGGTTCACAAACTACAGCTAGGCATTTTGCCAAAAAGGGTCATTTTTCACTGCGAAATTGAGGTGTGACCACGTTGCGTTTTGCGCCGTTTCCTGTCGCAGGCACTAGGCCGACCCACACAAGTGAGGTACCATTTTTCTCGTTAGACTTTGGGAAACGCGGGGTGGGTGGAAATTTGTGGATCCACGCAGATTCCAGAACTTTCCACCACAGAAATGTGGGGAAAATGTGGTTTTTTTGACAATTTTTTATGTTTGCAAGGGATTCTGGGTAACAGAACCTGGTGGGAGGCAGTCAAGTCACCCCATCCTGGAATCCCCTGGGTGTCTAGTTTTCAAAAATGTATAGGTTTGCTAGGTTTCCCTAGGTGCCGGCAGAGGTAGGGTTCAAAAACTACAGCTAGGCACTTTGCCAAAAAGGGTCATTTTTCACTGCGAAATTGAGGTGTGACCACGTTGCGTTTTGCGCCGTTTCCTGTCGCAGGCACTAGGCCGACCCACACAAGTGAGGTACCATTTTTCTCGTTAGACTTTGGGGAACGCGGGGTGGGTGGAAATTTGTGGATCCACGCAGATTCCAGAACTTTCCACCACAGAAATGTGGGGAAAATGTGTTTTTTGGACAATTTTTTATGTTTGCAAGGGATTCTGGGTAACAGAACCTGGTGGGAGGCAGTCAAGTCACCCCATCCTGGATTCCCCTGGGTGTCTAGTTTTCAAAAATGTATAGGTTTGCTAGGTATCCCTAGGTGCCGGCAGAGGTAGGGTTCAAAAACTACAGCTAGGCACTTTGCCAAAAAGGGTCATTTTTCACAGCGAAATTGAGGTGTGACCGCGTTGCGTTTTGCGCCGTTTCCTGTCGCAGGCACTAGGCCGACCCACACAAGTGAGGTACCATTTTTCTCGTAAGACTTTGGGGGACGCGGGGTGGGTGGAAATTTGTGGATCCACGCAGATTCCAGAACTTTCCACCACAGAAATGTGGGGAAAATGTGGTTTTTTGACAATTTTTATGTTTGCAAGGGATTCTGGGTAACAGAACCTGATGGGAGGCAGTCAAGTCACCCCATCCTGGATTCCCCTGGGTGTCTAGTTTTCAAAAATGTATAGGTTTGCTAGGTTTCCCTAGGTGCCGGCAGAGGTAGGGTTCAAAAACTACAGCTAGGCACTTTGCCAAAAAAGGGTCATTTTTCACTGCGAAATTGAGGTGTGACCACGTTGCGTTTTGCGCCGTTTCCTGTCGCAGGCACTAGGCCGACCCACACAAGTGAGGTACCATTTTTCTCGTAAGACTTTGGGGAACGCGGGGTGGGTGGAAATTTGTGGATCCACGCAGATTCCAGAACTTTCCACCACAGAAATGTGGGGAAAATGTGTTTTTTTTGACAATTTTTTATGTTTGCAAGGGATTCTGGGTAACAGAACCTGGTGGGAGGCAGTCAAGTCACCCCATCCTGGATTCCCCTGGGTGTCTAGTTTTCAAAAATGTATAGGTTTGCTAGGTTTCCCTAGGTGCCGGCAGAGCTAGGGTTCAAAAACTACACCTAGGCACTTTGCAAAAAAAGGGTAATTTTTCATTGTGAAAATGTGGTACGTCCACGTTGCATTTTGAGCCATTTCCTGTTGTGGGCACAAACAAGGGCTACCCACACAAGTGAGGTACCATTTTTATCGGGAGACTTAGGGTAACACAGAATTGTAGAGCAACTGTTATTACCTATTGACTTTCGATGCATTTCTGCCTTCCAAATGAAAGACAATGTGTAAAAAATAAGTCATTTTGAAAAATGACCTATAATTCTCATGCTAGTATGGGTACTCCCAATTTCGGAAATGTGCAAATATCTACTGTTTCTAAAATCTACATTTTGTTCCCATTTCAGAAATACATAGGTGTCTTTCATAACAATTTTTCCATGTATACATTTTCCCAAAATAATTACTATATACCCGGTACTTAAAAAAAATCATTGCAAGATGTTGCTCAATTATTGGCTCTGGGTTCGTCGGGTTCTTGGTGAACCTACAAGTCCTATATATCCCCACAACCAGAAAGGTCCAGCGGATATAACGGTATATTGCCTTCAAATAGCTGTCATAATTAGAAGAAGTTACAGGTGAAAACGTTGACACAAATGGCTGTTTTTTTCAACTAATTTTCAATTTTTCCTTTATTTAACTGTTAGTTTCTATAAGGAAAACTTTAAGGATCTACACAAATGACCCCTTGCTGAATTCAGAATTTTGTCTACTTTTCATAAATGTATGGCTTTCCAGGATCCATTATTGGTTTCATACCCATTTCTACCATTAACTGGAAGGAGGTTGAAAGCACAAAAAATAGCAAAAATAGGCTATGTCCCAGAAAAATGCCAAAACTGTGTAAAAAAGTTGGTTTTCTGACAAAAGTCTGCTTGTCCCTGAAAGCTGGGAAGATGGTGATTTCATCCCCACAACCCCTTTTTTGATGCCATTTGCAGGGAAAAATCAAGACGCTTATATCTGTAGCCCTTTTTTGCCTTTTTCCAAAAAAAAACCAAAATTTAGCTGTATTTTGACTAATTTCTGGGTCCCCTCCAGGGGAATCCACAAACCCTGGGTACCTTTACAATCCCCATGATGTTAGAAAAAAAGGACGCAAATTTGGCATGGATACCTTATGTGGTCAAAAAGTTACAGGGGCCTAAGCGCGCACTACCCCAAATAGCCAAAAAAAGGCTTAGCACAGGAGGGGAAAAGGCCTAGCAGCGAAGGGGTTAACAAAGCACTCTATTTACTTACAAGAGGGGGGGCCGTAATCGATCCTCATGGGAGACTCCAAGACAAATTTTGGGTTGGGCCCGGCCAAGGGATTTAATGCATATAACTGTGAGATATATAAGGTCCATTCTACATCTGATATTAAAATGGTTTTTGCCTTCGCTCTACCATCACAATATTTAGCTATTAAAGCCCAATAATTACGTGAATCACCGGACTGTGCAACCGCTCTTAATTGAATCCAAGTTGCGTCTTCCACCCCTCTACGCTCCGATGCATGCTTTCTTTTTCTTGCCTGCTTTAATCTATTGATTTCCCTTTGTCTAGTCATCGAAAACTGCTTAAAGTGTTCCCTTATTAGGGCATTGATCCCACAAATTATTTTTTTTACCTCCCCTGATTTAACCACTGAGGGATTAATGCCACCAACCCCTTTTCTTTCACACGATCTAAAAAGGGCCAGAATCTTCTCAAACCAGGAGATGGGATTTTCCTGTCTAGGGCCTAAGCTCACATTTTTAATAAGCCTCCCGAGACAAGGGAGGTTTTTATTAGACCAAAAAGTATGCCCATTTGTTTTGTTATACAAAATGCTATCATCTCTTGGATTCCAAAGTTCCAGCAACTCAGGCTCCAGGTTGACATCTACTGATCAAATGCTATGATCACTCAAATTTGTGCTCAGTACCTTAAATTGTGTACATGCACCAAAGAGCTAATAAGATACCACCATATAATCAATTAGAAATTGCCCAAGTGAAGCATGAAATGTGAGAGAGGCTGGAGAATCATCTGGGAAACCACCATTTAGAGTGACAAGGTCATTCATTCTCAGATTATGCAAATAGGACAGCCCCCGCCTATCAGATCTAATATGGCCGGGCAGTGATGATTCAGGGATGGTCCATACATCCTCAAATTCCTGGTTACAAAAGGCCATGGAAGAACAGTCTGAAATTGGCATTGAAGTCACCCACCATCAATATCAAATTGCACTCCTCTGAAATACTAGTTTTATGCACAAAAGACAAAATAGATTCAACCAGAGAATCGGATGCTCTCCAAGGAGGAATATATACATTTACCAAAAAAAGGGATGACTGCTGACCTTGTGTCCCATTACCCAACATGAGCTTCAACCCATGCAAAGTTTAGATGGATGAAGAAAAACCACAGGATTCTAATGTATAGTGCAGCTGAGTAAGATACCTAGGCCTCCACTTGCGTGACCTTTTCTTGAAGGTTTTGCTGCACAACAAAAACAAAACAATTCTCAAAGTTAAAATCCACACAGCTCCATGTTTCCTGAAGGAAAATTATTTTAGGATCATGTATCAAAAAGGAATTTAACTTAGATCTGGGATTTCCAACTACTGCTACATTACAGGACAAGATTTTTCCCAGGGGGCTACCTCCGCAGCATAGGAAGTTTTGTATTTTCTTTTAACCATTCAGTGAGCCAGCTCCCCAACTCCACTGGGCCATCTCTTCTTCCCCACTATGTTTGATGGCCCTATGGACCTCAGGATCTACAATATTAATCACTCTTTTCCCCGAGAAGCTACCAAACGAGATTTTAATATCTTTGGGATTTATAGCTCCCCTTATATTAGATAACACTCTATCTGACTCCTGGCCGTCTTTCCTACGGGATTCAAGCAGGTCCAAAAATGGCTCCTCATATGAGAACACATCAATCTCTTTTTTTCTAAAATGATCGACGTTAGCCAAAACTAGCATTGCAATAATCCCAGAGCTAAATGTGACTCTAGAGTTTGGAAATCCACTACTAAGGTCTAAGTAAACCCGCTCAATATCTTTACTTATTACCAATCACAACTCCTCTATTTCAGATAATAACTGCAAAAGGGAGCTTCTATTGAGTGGACCCAATTCCATATCAAACAGTGAAGCAAAATTCTAAATATTAGATGCTTGCTCTGGTCTATGTCCTACACATGCATTATCGCCTAACCTTAGGTCAATGCCCGTCTCAGACATTTGCCCTGTGCGAGAAGTCAGGTCCTCCTTCCAAAAACTTCCCTTGATTGGGATCAATCCGTACAGGGAGAGTATCCCTGCTAGGAAGGATTGGGTGGACATTATCCACAACCTGCCCTACATCTAGCTCAACATCATCAGTCTTTACAGCCAAGCTCACCAAATCATGGTCTTTCCTTATTACATGGGGCGCTAAAACCGGGTCAATACTTACTTTGTGATTCTCCCATGTATTCCCCCCTCCCCCATTACATCTGGTTATCCCTATGTCCTCCAGCCCTTCCGTCTCCCCTACACCCTCCCAAAAGGGGTCATCTATCATAATAGTGGGAGGGGGGAGGATTTATCTCCAAATGCCCCGAGTTCTGGCCGTCATCTAACTCGGTGGGCTTAGGTTCATTTCTATTTTGGAGCGAGGTCAAGGTGTCTGGCTCTTCAGATACCATAGGGAACATCAATTTTTTGGGCTTACGCTTTGTAATACGCCGAATCCTGTTCTTCTTCTCCCTCCGTCCTTTTAATCCATTATTTTCTGTGAGAGTGGCACCCTCCTCGGGGGGAACCACATCTAAATCATCCCTGGGCCATTTGACAAGGGGTGGGTCAATTGATGATTCTGTGACACAGGACATATTGGTGTTCCCTTTTTTAAAAATAGGGTAAACCTGCAGCGAATTCATAAGTGCTGTTACATTTGTGTTTCCCACGACCGATATGTAAATGGTCCCCCAACACTTGATTTTTGGGGGCGGTACATGGCGAGAGGCTATCTCTGGGCAATAGTATGGGAGAGACCCACTTATCTTCCCAAGCCTCCACCTGGATTCCCATTTCCGACACCCCTATATTTGTCTGGCTTGCCTGAGATTTTATATCAATACCCTTTTCTGCCTTACTTAAACAGGGACTGGCAGAATTTAGCTTCTGTACCCCCATTAAAATCGGTGAAAGAACATTAAGCATATGATATGATCAGAATTAACGGTGGATTTCTCAAGCAGGGTTAAAATAAATGAAAGAATCCTCTCTAGTGCATTAAGTATGTCAAAATCCCCCCCAATCCGTTGTCCCCTTTGTTTAATCGTTGGCAAGAATCTTGTACCCCTTTATTTGGAGACACCTCAGACTTTGACAGACCCAATGACTGTGCAAGGGACACACTAGAGGGGGTGCTACTAAACAAAGCTGGCATGTGGGGGCAACTATCATGATTGTCCGGTAACAGTCTCAATGCCAATTCCTGGGCAACAGGCGTCTTCAAATAAGCCTCCATTACTTGTTTTTTCCCCATGGGTATGGCTAAGTCTAGCATAGTATAATCCTACAAGTCCCCAGGTTCAAAGCTGCAGTCTACGATCTATAGTGTTTGGGGGGTCATTTTAAAGGAAAAATGGCCGGGTAATGGCTCTACAGCATTCAAAAGGCCAGTTTTATCAACTGAGGTCAACGGACCCACAGATACGGACAACTTGGAGGCAACATTTATTTCGGTTTGAACCTTGACATCTTCCATAACCGTGTCCATTTCCATCTCCGTATCTTCGACCGCTATCATTAAAGCACACTCAATGGCCTGAGTTAGTGAAATTACTTCCCCTGTATTCTGATAGGTGAACTTGGGGTGATGTGGGACAGTCAGCTCGGAAAAGGCAGAGCAAACACCCGCCTTGTCTACATTAGCTACACCTGAAGCCACTCCTGGATCCTTATCCTTTAACACTGTGCCCCTCTGGCCCTTCGCGAACATCGACAACACAGTGGGATGGGATTTCAAATATGACCGATGACACCAGGGTTTCTTTCGCCTGAAGGTTTTTTTGTAATTTGAGGGGGCTGGTGTGATCGGATGTACATCTAGCTGGCCCTGGTGCGGACCCTGGTGATGCTGCGGATGATCCTGAAGGAGCGATTGGACGCCCTGAACGCAGGCACCTGGAGGGCATCACCAGCAAATTTTGTGGCCTCAAACAGTAACTAACCTTGTTACTAGTCTGCGGATATCCACTGTAACGCTGGTGCCACAATTACCACTGGCGTAACCACCCAACAATTTCCAAAAGGGAAAAAGGAAGATTTCCCCAGGGAAGGGAATAGCAATGGCTGGACACTGATCACTAGGAGCACGCAGAACAACATTTAACAGGGGGGATTTATATGGACCCCCCTTTTGTGGCCTACTTACAACCCCAGTAAGTCCTTTAAGTGGATACAGATAAATACAAATAAAACGATATCCCAAATGGCCTTGCAGTGGATGAGGACCAATATTTGAGTAAACAAGGTGGTAGAGGTGAGCATGAAAGTGGTGAGAAGGTAAGCAGGCAAGCAGAAGAACAGGTGAACAAACAAGCGAGCAAAAGGGCAAGCCGAGACTGAGCGGAGCTCACCAGGCCATCCCACAAACCACACCCAGTCCTAGCTGGGCCGTCTCCGCGGGGGGCACGGGCTTGCTCTCCACAGAGGGGCGCTACGCCCTCCACACTCAGTCTCCTCACCTTCTTTTTACAGGCTGACCCCCTGGTCAGGAAGCTTGGAGGTATGGAGGTCGCAGCTTCACCTGCAGCTGCCAGACCTAGCCAGGGATCTATGAGTCCTTGCGCAATGCGTCCTTGCGTACTGCGTGAGACTAGCAGAACTGACCGTTACTCACTATTATAGCACCTCGCCAGGGAGCCAAAGGAACAAAGTCGGCACCCTCACGACAAGGCAGGGCTGCTAGGCTTTTCCAAAAAGGCAGAGTACCTGGGAGCAGCAGAAATCCAGCAGAAAGCCAAAGATGCAGTGGGCTAAAAGGGTCAAGTTCAGCGCAGCTTGACCGCCGCGGGGTCAGCAGAACCTATCTGCTGCAAAACAGTGGCTGCTCGCTCACATCCGCTTCTGCCCCCCTTCGTGCTCACGGCAAACACGGGCTGAATACAACGCGGCCCGGCCGGAGCCCAACAGCAACGATCAGCGGCAGCAGCTTACTCGCGTCTCGTGCCCGCGCCCGTTCCTGCGTCAGCGTGCACAACAAAATGAGAGCTCAAACCAGTTTATGAAGATTCTCTCAGTTTTTGGTATAATGGAGACTTTTCCGTTGCAATAAATCAACTGTTTGCACAATAAATGCTTAACAGACGAGCAGCCTGGTAAATTAACCCGTTAGAGTTGGAAATTAAAACAATTAGGAGTCCGCAAGCCTCAAGCCAGGAGATCAGAGACAACACTTAAAATTGGATAATGCCTATTTTACTAAGTCTAACCAAGTGAACGCTCATACCAAGTTGTCAGACAGATATGCCCATCTAATTTAGAGATGGGCAGAGCTTAACTGTTCAGTTGATGGAGCACCTGTTCACTGCTTCAACAGAACACTTACTCCAATGGCCTAATGGAGTAGGGGATGTGAAAGGAAGGATAGGACAGTCTGGCCTATTTAGAGTGGAAAGTATAATGCCTATTTTTCCTGTCTGTGACTGCAAGAAAAAACAATGGTCAGAAATAGGAAACAAGCATTTGCAATGCAATAGGTCTCGCATTTGCGAGAGTTTAAGCTATTGGCATTGTAAATGACTATGCCTTCTATTGATCTGTTTTGATAATTAACACATAAATAAAAGGCATTGTCATTTACAATGCCAATAGCTAAAACTCTTGTAAATGCGAGACCTATTTCATTTCGAAGAAGCGGTCAACATTGTGCCGGGATGACTGGAAAGTAAAACCATGCATGGCGCGCTGAACGTTGCAGGAAAGCATGTGGTGCCTGCAGTAGGAGAAACTCATTAAAGAAAATAGTGCTAACAGACAAAATAAGACATACTGTGAAGTAAAAGGGCCAGCCCTCATGGGAGGTTACAAATGAAGACAAGGCGGTACTAAGGAGGGACTAACAATCCTACTAACTAATCAGAAGCCAGCATTTACAAGGGACAATGACACAAGCCAATGAAAAATATGGGCAGAGTGGATGGAGCTTCAAATCTATACCTGGCTTTTTAACCAATAAACCCTCTGGCCATCTTTTCTAGCAGGCAGTGCTCAGCGCCAGGACACCCTAGGGTAACCGTGCGCTTTACAAATACGATTAACATAACATTAACATAACATAACAAATACAGCATGCCTCGCAGAGCAGCACGTGTGCTGCCCAGGCTCGACCTAAAAACTACAAGATGCAGCATTGAATGCAGCGAGTCACTCAGATCACTACAGCTATGAGCAGGACCTCAAGCAATAACAAAAAACTTCAACTACCAGCATTCAATACAGCGAGAGTCGCTTAGATACACCTACGAACATGTTCTACTGCAAAACAAAACCACAAGTTTCAGCATTCTTCCTCTTGGAGAGCTCTATGCATATATTGTACTAGGCATGAAGAAATAATGCCGATTCAGTAAATCACAAGCAAATGTTATATATAATCACGTTTTCGAATATCAGTCTGATATAAATAATGTATTTTGTCTTCCAAAGCGGAGTTAAAAGTGTCTGTTTACAGTAGCTGCTTTAGTTGCTCTGCATGGCAGAAACAAAGTATAATGTGCAACAGAAAGCTTTTCCATTTTCATTTAATGGCCTTTGTTGACGCTGTATTTCTATTTTTAAAAAAGCAGGACAGTTTCACGCCCGGAATAGTGAGCCGACATTGAATTTTAATATCTGTCACTGTGCCTTTCTAATTGCCAATAGGAATCCCTTGTTAGTAATGTTCCCTAGTGCCACACATTAAAATTACAATACTAACTCCAACACATCTCCCCTCAAAAAAACAGGATTCTCCTTACACCCAAGAATGTGATCAAACTCAGTACGTGATCAGGCACACGCAGACGTACACTCAGGTGATTACTCACTGCCTCGCCGACTTTAGATATACTGACTCAGTCGCAAACAGCCCCCAGTCCTGCGCTCCGGCTGTGTTTTCAAACATGCCAGTATTTGTGCAGTGCCTCTGGAGGGAACAGACGGTCGTGTACAGGTCCTGCACTATTTACCTCTCTGTTCTGAAGAACAAGGCTCATTAGCCATATTTTTGTCGCTATCTTGCCACTGATAACAAATTAACACCAATTATCTAGTCGCAGAGGTCACGGGGAGGTGGCTGCAGAAGAGTTTGTGTAAAACCGGTTCTCTGATGGCTTCCCATAAACACATGCAGCCGAACAGCACCGTTCGAAGTGTCCATAAAAGAAAACCAGCTGACAGCCATGATTTATAGGAAGATGGCGTCAGCACTGCTCATCAGATCAGTCACTGCCAGAGCATAGTCACTGTCACCGGTAGTACTAGAGGGCTGCAGAGGCAACACCGGTACTCAGGGAGGAAAACACCCCAATTTTATTTTAATTCAACACTTTTATCTCATATTTGGAAGATGATTTTTGTTTTAATAATGAACATTCACAGGGTTCCTTAAAAGATACCATTCGAGAAAGTAATGATGAAACCAAAATAAATTGGTTCCTGCGAAACAAGAACTGCGAAAATAACTGTACATAAATGGGCACTCTTGCACCGCTGATGCCTTTATTGGGCGAAAACATAGTGTTAGCGAACAGCAGAATGCATGGGCTGGTCTTCTGCCAGCTGGACAAGATCCCCGCCTGACTTCTGAATAAATTACATTTTAATCGCGTGCACTGCATAAATAATTATGGGAAAGAAAAAAGAAAAAAAGACCCAGTAGCTTTTTTTGTCTTCAAAGGTGAGTTAATAGTGCTGAAGGCAGCAAAATACACGAAACATTTTCAAAATAACAGGAATTGTATTTGGACTGGGGCTGTCCTTCAACACTACCTTTCCACTGTAAATCGGACGCTTATTGAAACATGGAGTTTTAGCTGTAAATACAAGATCACAACGCACCACATTCAAAAATATGTACAGGGGTTTCATCGTTTTATGTACTACAAAGAGCGCTTCGAGAGCTCATATGGGATAATAGGCACTATATACATTCTACAACTGAATGTATGCGCGTATTATTCCATGCTGCTCGGGGTTTGTTTCAATAATTTCATTTTAGCATGCCAGTCATAAAAAAAGAACTACATTCAATGTAAATAAGTAACACTAGCAATGCAATTAACCGTAATTGTTGACTATAGCGGTGTGTTTATAAGAACTTTGGTTTAGGTGGCGAAAGAGGAGATTAACAGAGCCTGAGAGAGAGAGGAAAAAGGATGAAAGGCGTCACATGTAGAGAGAGGAAGTGGCAGAAAGAGAAGCTGGGTACTTGAGGGAAAGGAAAAGAATGGGTACTTTAGGGAGGGAAGGGACGTCAGTCAGGTCGTTTAAAAAATGGATTG
The DNA here is from genome assembly GCA_963921515.1 of Calotriton arnoldi. Classification (NCBI taxonomy): domain Eukaryota; kingdom Metazoa; phylum Chordata; class Amphibia; order Caudata; family Salamandridae; genus Calotriton; species Calotriton arnoldi. The sequence goes on along the minus strand of CAWUFW010004506.1, from coordinate 184,654 downwards.
CTCGCCAAGTCCAGGCAAGTCGGTATACACCCATTATTCGGGTCAAGCAAAATAACTACCTGAAGTCACAAAATTTGCCTCACTGAGCTGTCCCCGCTACTACTTAAAAAAAATTTAAATTTTTTTTTTTGCAGAGTTTTATATAGCGCGAACTTGACCCGAATCGGGTATCAGAGCGCTTTACATAGCACCAGTTACGTTACATTAGGACACACATTCATTATTGTTAGGCACGGGGAGATTAAGTGATTTGCCCAGAATCACAGGAAGTTAAGCGTCATTGCCAGTCCTGCCAAGTATCACGCACCAGGTGTGACGCTCACGCATTTCAGTGCGGTGTTCCGCATCACCGCACTGAAATGCATTGTCACGCATTTTGCCGACTCCGCCAGCGCGCGCCACCGGCGGCGCCTGTGCACCGGCTCTGCTGCTCAGAGAGACGTGCTGTAGCCTGTGCCAATGCCAGCAGCTGCTTAAATACTGGGCTCTAGTTCATAACTGGTTAATCCATGTGTTCTTAGCTCTGGAGAGGCCGAGAGCGCTACAGTGTAGCAATCCCAGCTGTGTCGTGCCTGGCGCCAGGCTGGCGCTACAATATTATTCCTGCCGCACCGCGCAGCTTTGACACACACACACTGCTCAGTCCTGCCAAGTATCACGCACCAGGTGTGACGCTCACGCATTTCAGTGCGGTGTTCCGCATCACCGCACTGAAATGCATTGTCACGCATTTTGCCGACTCGCCAGCACGCGCCACCGGCGCCGCCTGTGCACCGGCTCTGCTGCTCAGAGAGACGTGCTGTAGCCTGTGCCAATGCCAGCAGCTGCTTAAATACTGGGCTCTAGTTCATAACTGGTTAATCCATGTGTTCTTAGCTCTGGAGAGGCCGAGAGCGCTACAGTGTAGCAATCCCAGCTGTGTCGTGCCTGGCGCCAGGCTGGGCGCTACAATATTATTCCTGCCGCACCGCGCGGCTTTGACACACACACACACACTGCTGCCAATAATTACGGGGGGCGGGGCCTGCCCTCTCAGCAGTCGATGCTACTGGCTCAGTCAGGCACTCACCATCAGGCGCCCGGGGTTGGTTATAATCCGGATGAACGTCGGAGGAAGAGGAAGTAGACGGCTTACTACTTGAGTGAGGCAGGCCTCACGAGTCGCCGGTTAAACAGGTGCAGCAATAGAGCAGAGCTGCTGGTATCTGACTTCACGGCACCGGTGCAAATGCGGTATCACTCACATTCGCGGGATCGATACCAGCTTGCCGCCGCAGCACGTGCAGCCAGGCTCAGCTGCCACAAGAAGTCATTGGTCATCAGAATTATGTAAGTACCTTCAAAGTGAAGTGATTCATATAGTTGCCCATGCAAATGTGGCGATTGTGCATATCATAAAATGAAGCGCATTTTCCGAAATTTTCGAACTTTTCCGATGTGCGCAATAAAACTGCAGCATCAAAACATCAACTGGATAGAATTTATGGACAAAAAACGGATAAAGCCGAATCCATTCATGCAATTATGAATGAAATACAACACGTAGAATGTAACAGGGCAAGGCTACTTAAAAGTTCCAGAGTATTGACAAAAGAAGGATACAGTAAGAAAATAGACATTCACCAATTAAGTATGCCCTGTATGACGACGGTGCAATGAAAACTAAGAGCAGAAAAAGGAGTAAGGACAGTGGTATTAACACAGACAAATTACTTAAATTGTGTTTGAACGTTTTTTAATAGATGCCGTCATGTAAATGTTTCCGTACATTTGTTTAGCATTTGTCTGTGTTAATACCACTATCCTTAAATTTCAGTGTTGCTGTCTGTGTGTAAATCCGAACTTTTTTGATGATGCATCCTACCTGTCCTTACTCTTTCGGCGATGGACATTGAGGAGTGTGAAAGGAACGCCAGCGCTGCATGCTTATTAAACACTGTTTGATGCGAGCAGGCCCCTCTCGAAGTAAACATCCTTGTATATTGCAATGTAGAAGTGGCGCCTGGGGGTTTACTGCAGTCTGCACCTGCCAATCATGCGGCCTGGTGAGAAGGGGCGCAAAAGGGTGGCATGGATGTACCTGCTCTAAAGCCATCACGGTGGGGTTGGGGGCATGGACAGAGTGGTTAGTGCCCTTCCATTTCCGCTGATTTGCAACAGTTGAAAGCTCTTCTTGGAGTTTCTTGTTGCTGAAATGGGTGTAATTTATGGTATTTTTATGTTTCCCTCGTCTTCATTGCTTGATTTTGCATGCAAAAAGTGTCACTCATAGTTGTTGAAATGTCACTCATAATTTCAATGAAATTATGAAAATGTCACACATAGCAATCTGAAACCTTGGCAGCTATGACTGCTGCCAATAATTACGGGGGGCGGGGCCTGCCCTCTCAGCAGTCGATGCTACTGGCTCAGTCAGGCACTCACCATCAGGCGCCCGGGGTTGGTTATAATCCGGATGAACGTCGGAGGAAGAGGAAGTAGACGGCTTACTACTTGAGTGAGGCAGGCCTTACGAGTCGCCGGTTAAACAGGTGCAGCAATAGAGCAGAGCTGCTGGTATCTGACTTCACGGCACCGGTGCAAATGCGGTATCACTCACATTCGCGGGGATCGATACCAGCTTGCCGCCGCAGCACGTGCAGCCAGGCTCAGCTGCCACAAGAAGTCATTGGTCATCAGAATTATGTAAGTACCTTCAAAGTGAAGTGATTCATATAGTTGCCCATGCAAATGTGGCGATTGTGCATATCATAAAATGAAGCGCATTTTCCGAAATTTTCGAACTTTTCCGATGTGCGCAATAAAACTGCAGCATCAAAACATCAACTGGATAGAATTTATGGACAAAAAAACGGATAAAAAGCCGAATCCATTCATGCAATTATGAATGAAATACAACACGTAGAATGTAACAGGGCAAGGCTACTTAAAAGTTCCAGAGTATTGACAAAAGAAGGATACAGTAAGAAAATAGACATTCACCAATTAAGTATGCCCTGTATGACGACGGTGCAATGAAAACTAAGAGCAGAAAAAGGAGTAAGGACAGTGGTATTAACACAGACAAATTACTTAAATTGTGTTTGAACGTTTTTTAATAGATGCCGTCATGTAAATGTTTCCAGTACATTTGTTTAGCATTTGTCTGTGTTAATACCACTATCCTTAAATTTCAGTGTTGCTGTCTGTGTGTAAATCCGAACTTTTTTGACGATGCATCCTACCTGTCCTTACTCTTTCGGCGATGGACATTGAGGAGGGTGAAAGGAACGCCAGCGCTGCATGCTTATTAAACACTGTTTGATGCGAGCAGGCCCCTCTCGAAGTAAACATCCTTGTATATTGCAATGTAGAAGTGGCGCCTGGGGGTTTACTGCAGTCTGCACCTGCCAATCATGCGGCCTGGTGAGAAGGGGCGCAAAAGGGTGGCATGGATGTACCTGCTCTAAAGCCATCACGGTGGGGTTGGGGGCATGGACAGAGTGGTTAGTGCCCTTCCATTTCCGCTGATTTGCAACAGTTGAAAGCTCTTCTTGGAGTTTCTTGTTGCTGAAATGGGTGTAATTTATGGTATTTTTATGTTTCCTCGTCTTCATTGCTTGATTTTGCATGCAAAAAGTGTCACTCATAGTTGTTGAAATGTCACTCATAATTTCAATGAAATTATGAAAATGTCACACATAGCAATCTGAAACCTTGGCAGCTATGACTGCTGCCAATAATTACGAGGGCGGGCCTGCCCTCTCAGCAGTCGATGCTACTGGCTCAGTCAGGCACTCACCATCAGGCGCCCGGGGTTGGTTTATAATCCGGATGAACGTCGGAGGAAGAGGAAGTAGACGGCTTACTACTTGAGTGAGGCAGGCCTTACGAGTCGCCGGTTAAACAGGTGCAGCAATAGAGCAGAGCTGCTGGTATCTGACTTCACGGCACCGGTGCAAATGCGGTATCACTCACATTCGCGGGGATCGATACCAGCTTGCCGCCGCAGCACGTGCAGCCAGGCTCAGCTGCCACAAGAAGTCATTGGTCATCAGAATTATGTAAGTACCTTCAAAGTGAAGTGATTCATATAGTTGCCCATGCAAATGTGGCGATTGTGCATATCATAAAATGAAGCGCATTTTCCGAAATTTTCGAACTTTTCCGATGTGCGCAATAAAACTGCAGCATCAAAACATCAACTGGATAGAATTTATGGACAAAAAACGGATAAAAAGCCGAATCCATTCATGCAATTATGAATGAAATACAACACGTAGAATGTAACAGGGCAAGGCTACTTAAAAGTTCCAGAGTATTGACAAAAGAAGGATACAGTAAGAAAATAGACATTCACCAATTAAGTATGCCCTGTATGACGACGGTGCAATGAAAACTAAGAGCAGAAAAAAGGAGTAAGGACAGTGGTATTAACACAGACAAATTACTTAAATTGTGTTTGAACGTTTTTAATAGATGCCGTCATGTAAATGTTTCCGTACATTTGTTTAGCATTTGTCTGTGTTAATACCACTATCCTTAAATTTCAGTGTTGCTGTCTGTGTGTAAATCCGAACTTTTTGACGATGCATCCTACCTGTCCTTACTCTTTCGGCGATGGACATTGAGGAGGGGTGAAAGGAACGCCAGCGCTGCATGCTTATTAAACACTGTTTGATGCGAGCAGGCCCCTCTCGAAGTAAACATCCTTGTATATTGCAATGTAGAAGTGGCGCCTGGGGTTTACTGCAGTCTGCACCTGCCAATCATGCGGCCTGGTGAGAAGGGGCGCAAAAGGGTGGCATGGATGTACCTGCTCTAAAGCCATCACGGTGGGGTTGGGGGCATGGACAGAGTGGTTAGTGCCCTTCCATTTCCGCTGATTTGCAACAGTTGAAAGCTCTTCTTGGAGTTTCTTGTTGCTGAAATGGGTGTAATTTATGGTATTTTTATGTTTCCCTCGTCTTCATTGCTTGATTTTGCATGCAAAAAGTGTCACTCATAGTTGTTGAAATGTCACTCATAATTTCAATGAAATTATGAAAATGTCACACATAGCAATCTGAAACCTTGGCAGCTATGCATTGCCGAGACTCGAACCCAGTTCCCCAGATTGGAGGTCGGACGCCCTAGCCGTTAGGTTTTGTCGAGCGGAAGCTAGCTTTGCAGCCCTCTCGAACGTGTTAGCAACATTTTACCTAGGCCTTTCCCTTTTAAGCATTTTTTGGGTTACTTTAGATCTGTTGTCAAACGTGTTTTTTGTTGTTGTATTTTTACCTCAGTGCGAATGTGTCACACATTCATATATGCACTTTTCACACTGGCGTCGAAGAACTAACTATGTTCTGAATGTTATCGACAATGTAAACTTGGTACTCCGCAACAAAAAGGAAAGAACTTACACCAATATAACTTTTGAGTCTCTTTTAAGGGATTCATAATTATTAAATATGTTTTTCAGTCCGAATATACATTTACATTTTGAGATTTGTATATGCCTTTCATGTGTGCCCCGAGAGGATCAGCCGTGCAACCACTGGCCCGCGCGCAGGTGAGAGAAGCCGCGGGCCGAGCAATCTGCCTCCTGGAGCGGGAAGTCTGAACCCTGGGAAGGAGATACGGCGGGCCCCACGGCCCTGGAGGAACCCCTCGGGGTGGAGTACGGGAACATCCGCGCGGCCACCCTGACTCCCCAGGGGCAAGTGCGATCTGCATAGCTGCACCCGGTGGTGAGAGGGCCGGCCTGCGACTCCGACACACGAGCCATCCCCTTTCCTCGGCCTTTCCCGACCGAGACTGGAGACAACGGTGAGCGGCCCAGGGCAGGCAATCAACATATAACCGACTGGGACGGTGTCCCACCCACCGGTACTTCACAGCAGCGGCAAGAGTGACCATTGGAAAGCTGAACCCCTGTCATATGTAACGCTGGGGGAGCACAACAGAGATCAGAGCTTTACCGGGGACTACTCATCCCGGCACCACCTGCGGCAGCACGCCACCAACGACGTCGCAACCTCCTGCTTGCACCCGGAGGCGCATAAGAGGCCCCAGAGCTCCTGCAGCGCCGGGGAACACAACAAAGACCAGAGCCTTACCTGGGACTACTCATCCCAGCACCACCTGCGGCAGTACGCCGCAACTTCCTGCTTGCACCCGGAGGCGCATAAGAGGCGCCAGAGCACCCGTCTGCACCCGGAGGAGGCTGGGCTGGCCCCCCTAACGTGTACGGCGGAAGCAGCCCAAGAGACCTACTTTTTTGCCTACAAGATCGGGAAACAAAAACCGACGATCCCAACTAATGGAGGTGAGCCTACGAACACCTTAGACTCTTTTCTTTTAAGAGCCACTGATGTATTGGATAAAGAGATTTTATCTGTTGAACGTAGGCTATCTATGGGAGAAATGGATCTGCTAACTTGACTGACCCCGTAACCAAGGAGGTTTCCGCTGTGACGATACCAGATCCATTATTGCTAGTCTCAGAGCCATCCATCCAACCGTTTGATCGTTCAGACACCCAATGCTTTATTCTCCCCCCGGGTCCATTAGAACCACCATTAAAGAAGAAAAAAGGAGGAGGGAAGCTAATAAAAGAGAAAACCGTCGTATCTCAAGAACCCAATGCATTCTCCTCTTTTTTTGGAAACTTTGATTCTAAAGATAGAAAAGTCATTTACAGTCTTACTTCAACCATTGATAGATAGGCTCTCCAGAATCGAGGCTAGTATTGAGTCCTTTTGTTCTGTAGAGGGAGACAAAAACCACCATAATTCTGGCTGCCATACCAACTGCTCAGCTAATCAGGGCTCATTAAGAGTGAGTAGAAACACTAATTTAGGAGGAATTCCTCTAATTTCCCCCACTACTCAGTCGCAATCTGTTGCTCAAATTTCTAACCCTTTGGCTCTAAATCCAACTAGTGACAGTAGTAGAGCCCTACATCTCAAGGAACATTTAAGGACACGATTCTGCCCCTTTCAAGATCTGGAAGAAAACCGGACCAAAGGACTGAATCTGAAAAAAGGAGCATAAGAGACAATCATACGAAGTTAGTACTTCCCCCGGCAGCTTGTCCTTATGTCGTAATATTATCTAATGTTCCTAGATTACTTTGTACTCAAAAGGAGACCACAGAACAATTGATGTCTAAAGCAAGTCACTGGCTTGATAAACATGCTGGGGGTAGAGGGGCGATATTGCCACATATTTTAATGACCAGAAGAGCAGGCTGGGTAGGGGATTCGGAAAAATGTATTAAGGGCGACTGTGTGGTGGTTAATTTTAACTCTCCCCAAATGGTTCGGAATTTATTACAACGGCTCCCAACAGCTCCAACTCCGCTTACACAGATATTCGCTTTACCGCTGGGATATTTTTACAGATCCAACACCCTGACATTGCAAGGCCGACGACCCCCTGCCCTGCACCCCCTTCCCTATATTCAACCCTCTGCAACACTCTTTGGGATTGTCCCCTCTCTCCCTTCCCACATACAATCGATTCAATGCGCTATCAGATTTGGAGGCTTGTGACTGACATAGCTTGAACAGGAGATTTCCTACTCCTGTTCAAAAGCCATCTACACGGGATTCTGAAACTAATATGTCTGTAACCACAATATACGATCAGGCAAAAATCCATCACACTTATGTCATGGAATATTGCTGGCCTGGGTAGTAAATTGTCAAATCCAGGCTGGATAAATAGTCGTTATGTAAGATCTGATTGGTTTCCAGGAAACATGGGAAACCGAGCCGATTAATTTAGATGGCTATCGTTCTTTCTATACTGCTGCCCTTCCATCAAGATCAGGTAGAGCCAGGGGAGGGATTTTAACCTTACTTAGAAACAGGTTATGACTGGAAGTCATGTCATACAATAAGGTCTCTCCTTTCTATCATTTGTTGCTCTTAAAAGATCCAGATGAGGACACAATTCTTTTAGTTAATTTTTATAACAACAACTTCACAGGGGATATGAAAAAGGTTGTAGACCAGCTGGAGGAAGATATTAATAATTGTCTTAGTACTTCAAAACACACTCCAAATATTCTGTGACTGGGAGATTGTAATGCACACTGCTGTCATCTTTCAAACTCAGCAGCATGTGGCTTTAACGATGATGAGGGTGATCCCTTACATCATTTTAATCATAACCATTATGGGGAAGCCCTGAATAGACTATTAATGATTAACAACCTAGAAATTTGCAACCCGACTGATATCTCATCTGGTATGCTGCAAAAAACATTTGGTACTCCATATCGGGGTACCACGACTGATTATATAATTATAGTGGAACCCCTTAAAAAAACGAATTTCTAGTTGTGAGGTTAAGCACCTAAATTTTAGTGACCACGCTGCAATCACTGCCAAATTGAATTGGGATGGAACACATTTGTGGCAGCCTAGACATGTTAAACCAACGATAATGGGATTACCCTAAAATGGGCTATGATAGCTAAATCAACCTTTGTCCCGAATATAATTGTAAAAAATCAAAATGACATTATAACGTGCCTAGAAACAGCATCCAGTCCAACCCAGGTAACCATGGCTTTTGAGTCTATACTATCGGAGATTAAGTCCCAACTACCCAGAAAAAAAGTCGACCCCTAAAACAGCAGGGCCGAGATGGTTTAATCAATCATGTACTAAGTCCCTAAGAGCCCTGCATCAGGCCCTCGGGTCAAAGCCTAGAGATACGGCCTTAGTTAAACTATGCCGTTTCGAATATAATGAGGATAGGAAGATTAGAATGAAATCCCGAAAGGAAGAAGCATGGGAACAACTCCACCTAGCTGCCATTTCCAAAAATCCTAGGGATTTCTGGAGTATCATTAATGCCCCTTTCCTTAAACCATCATCAGTTCTAACATTGGATTGCCATGTAGACGAGGCATCATGGGTCACATATTTTTCCAGTATATTCGATCCTAATATGAAGGGGGCGAAACTGCAGATTTTACCTATGCTTGCTCCTAGTAAACTCCCATTGATCTTTGATCATCAGGAGATAAAAGTAGCCCTTATGCAGTGCTCTGGCAACAAAGCGACTGGACCGGATTGTACCCCTATAGATTTCTTCCTTGATCAGCCGGACTTATGGGGTCCTGTGCTGACAAACGTCTTTAATGTAATAGCTAAGGTGGGTCCACCAGACTCATGGAAGAAATCTTAGTTCCAATTTACAAGCAAGGGGACAAAGCCGAGGCCAAAAACTATAGGTCAATTTCGTTGCTAGATAGCACAGCAAAACTAATGGGAAGGGTCTTATTAAACAGACTAGAGGAGTGGGGCAGCCAACAACAAGGTTTTAATACCAGTCCAATATGGCTTCAAAAAGGGAGTGGGCTCACAGGACCAGTGCCTTAATTTAAGCCTATTAATCTCCAAGTATTCCCAAGCAAAATCTGAGAGATTATACTTGCCGTTTATGGACTTGTCGGCAGCGTTTGACTGCGTGGCACACCAACATCTATAGAAGATAATGGAAGAAATGGGCATAGATGAGTCCATTATATCTTTTATTAGGCAGCTATACTCATCAGCCACGGCCTGCATCAGATACGGGAGAGAGGGGGAGTGCACCAGGGCGTTTCCAATTAACAGGGGAGTCCAGCAGGATTGGTTGCTCGCCCCATTTCTTTTTTCTATTTACACCAACGGGGTGGAAGCTCCCCTGCTGGACTTAATACCAGACGTCCCCAAAATTAACAACGTTTGCACCCCGATTCTCCTGTATGCTGATCATGTGGTGCTAATTGCCCGCACGGGCCTCGCCCTGAGAAGTTACTAAATACCTATGTAATCTATATGCAAAAACTAGGGCTAAAAACTAATGAGGCCAAGTCCTTTATTCTAATTACTGGCCGCAAAAATAGGAAGGTCCCAAATTTCCATATATCTGGCCAGAAAATAGCCCATACTGATACCTTTTCCTACTTAGGTGTAACATTTGATAGGCAACTATCATGGTCAAAAATGCTCGCTACTAGGGGTTTATCACTTGAGAGAAGCATTATTGCTCTCCACTCATTTATTAAAAAATTGGGGGTAAAACCCATTGACATGGCAAAAAAAGTTTACGCAGCAAAATAAGTGTCGGTAGGAACCTACGGGGCAGGCATTTGGGGCTACATCGACCCCTCTGTCCTTCAAATTATAGAGGACACATTTTGGAAAAAACTAGTGGGCCTCCCCGTAAGCTGCTCCAATTTTATTGCCCATGCAGAACTGGACGTCCCATATGTGACCGATACAATTGCCTTCGCTCCAATAATGTTGTGGAATTCTATATGGAGAAGGGAATCTATATCACTCAAAAGCTAATTGAAGACTGCCTATACCTGGAAAATGCCCATAGGATCCCCTGGATCTCCTATATTAAATCTACCTTTTCCTCTTTATTGTCCCTAGCGACTGTTTGAAGTTCTCAAAAAGGGAGATAAAATCCCGTTTCCTTAAACGAAGGGCTGAAGCAAGATTGAAAGCAAATTGCACAAAAGTATCGGTCAAAGCATATTTAGAAAGTCCAATGGTACAGGAAGGGCCAACATTCTACATTCTTACTGTGACAAATTCACGTCACAGATTTTTTCTAATTAGATTTCGATTGAATTTTATTCCATGTATGTTGGCCCACCCAGCTGGAATTTATTGCATAAATGAATTACCATCTTGTCCTTGCGATGGTGTTTCTGCACAATCAAATCCACACATTTTCTTTTTTTGCAAATTTTCTGCAGAACCACGTAAAAGATTTATTCTGCCCTTGTTGCGTAAACATTATTTTAAGCAATGTCGTGTAGCAATGTATTTTCTACATTCTTTGCCTAATCCTATGGTTTGTTTTTCTGTGGCGTCCTTTTTAATCCAATCACGAAAAATTAGGAAATTCCACAATATCTGAGAATGAATTTTAAACTGATCCCATCATCTGGTTTTTATTAATTGTTCTCTAATGGTGATTGTTATGATGCTTCTATCTTTAATCTTTTTATGTATATACATTTTTCCTTTTCTATAGATGTTTTAACTGTACTTTTTTGTACTTTTATGATATATTATAAGCATTGAATAAAGTAAATTGACTGACTGACTGACTTGTTGGCCTTTCACTCTTAAATGGCACGCACTTTTCAAACCTCAACCCCTTTCAAAATTTCCCGTCCTGCACATCGCAATGTGACAAAATGTCCGATAGGCATTCAAAGCTAATTTGTAGACGGTCGTTTAAGTGTCCCTCTTGTGACTCTGCCGCCAGTACCAGCGAAACGTGTAAAAACGCTCTCAAAATATGAGTAGGACTGACATCACGGGGGAAAGGCATTTGTAGGTTTAAAACACTGCTCTCTCAGTATGCCTAAACACTGTACTTCTGCTGCTCGCCCTGGGCCTCAGTTTGCCAATTAAGTTCCATTCCGGTTCGGGGCTGTCATTTTACTGCAGTTTCAAAACATTCTTCTAATTTCTGTCTCAGCGATACGCAAAGTACAACCGGCAAGGCTGAAATTCTTTTCCCAACTACAGGTCTCACGCAGTTGATTGGCTGGAAAGTCTGCACAGGCTCCGCTCCACCCCTTAACACACAAGCATTTTCAATGCAATAGGTTTAGCTTTTGCGAGCATTTAAGCGTTTGGCATTGTAAATGACAATGCCTTTTATTTATGTTTTAAACCCAACACATATATAAAAGGCATTGTTATTTTTAATGCCAAGAGCTCAAACTCTCGCAAATGCGAGAGAACTTTAATGTTGGCCACGCCCATTTCTTTAGACGCTGCTCACGATATTCAGGTTACAGTGAGCAGCGTCTACACAAAGGGGCACAGACAATATTAAAGTGAAAGCGCATACGGTGCGCTTTCACACAAACCAAAAATAAAATAATTTAGAAAGGTTCTGCACAGCCGCTGAAGTAAAAGCGCCCCAAGCTATTAACTAATAAAATAAATTAGAGCGTCCGATAATGTGAAAGCGGCCGCCTGTAAAAAGAATTAAATAAGCACAGCCGCTAAACTGAAAGCGAACCACGCCGTAGATTAAATAATTGAATAAGTGCGGCCGCTACAGTTAAAGGGAACGGCATAGTAAATTAGATAAATACAGTAGTAAGCATGGGGCTGCTGCAATGTCGTGGGTGGAATAGGGGAAGAGCATTAAGGAAAATAGTGTTCACCAACTTATAAATCAGAGCATGTAACACCAGTAAAAGGTCCAGTCCTTATGGACGGTAATAAACGGAGACAAGGCGGTACCAAGGAGGGACTAACAAGCCTTATAATGAATCGGAAGCCAGCGTTTACGAAGGACAATAGCACAAGCCAATTAAAAATATGGGAGGAGAGTGGGCGCGGCTTCTCTCCCATACTCTACTACAGCAGTCTTGCAGAGCGAGCAGTGCATGCGCGCTGCCGCTAGGCTCGACCTAAAAAACAAAAAGGATGCAAACACCCTGGCAGAAAATTACCAGGGTCTGAGGGTAATTAGTTATGTGTTTTTCAAAAAGAAACTAACACTGTGGGGGTTTGCTTTTATAAAAGTATGACAGTCAGCCTTCAAACTTTTCATACAGTAAAATTAATAACCCTGACAACTGTTCCTGTCAACGTGGAGAGAGATATCATTGAGGCCCCGATGTACATTTCTAAATCAGGGCGCGAAAAATTTACTTGCCCGCTCACATTTGCGAGCCAGATTTAATTAGGGCGACCTATTATTAGGTGCAGAAGTCCCTCAGAACACTAGAGGTAATAATGTTCTCTGCCATCCTGTGGGAGTAAACTCCGTTCACCATACTCTAAATTGGCCCCATGATAATAGAGTCTAAAATTAGAACAGAGACATTATTTTAGATTTTATAATCTTGTTTGGAGTTTATTTTTGGGGGTGCAACTTAAAAAAAAAAAAAAAAACAGAACATCTGAACTTAGATAAAATCATACTTTTTTTTTCCAGACGGGCTGTTGGGCAGCTACTGTGTCTCGAGCTGCAGAACTTTACTCTCCAACAGAGAATTTTTTGCACTTGGTGGAGTAAATCATAATATGGGAGCAGTGAACATTTACATTCATTTGCGTTGCCAAGATTTGAGTTTGCCTAGGGTCTTCTGGCTTGAGGAAAGGAGCTGCTGCAGAAGTAGAAGCCTCTTCTTCCTTCTCCGGTCTTTTTTTTATCACACTGTGCCACTTGTTCAAATACTTCCTCATGCCAGAAAGACCCCAAAGAACAAGTTACTTACCTTCGGTAACGATATATCTGTAAGAAACATTAGTAGTGATAGATTTCTTAACTTAGAATATCCCCAGGCGTCAGACTGGATCCGGAAAGTTTTCGTCAGCAGTACCCCTGCGCGTCGGAAGGTGGCATCGTGCGGCTCAGCGTCCGTCGTTGGCGTCGTGGTCGCCGAGATGACGTCGCAACAGCTATTTACACGCCGCCCTCACGCGCGGACGTCAGTTCTGTACACATCTTTCCGCGCCAGGAACGCAGAGCCATGCAAGTTACTGACCACTGGTGCATTGAAACTAGGGCCCTGAAAGGCATGACCTTAACCCTAGAAATCAGTTCGCAGAACGGGGAGGATGGGTGGGGCGATAAGGAATCTATCACTAACTAATATTTCTTACAGATATCGTTACTGAAGGTAAGTAACTTGTTCATTTGAAAGAAACACGTTAGTGATAGATTCCTTACCTTAGAATAGATACCCCCGCAATACCAACCTCGGTGGTGGGTCTGCGAACCAATATCACACCAGGAAGTCCCAGAGAACAGAACGGCCAAAGAAGCAGTCTCTCCGGACTTGGCTGTCCAGGCAATAGTGCTTAGTAAAAGTGTGCAGCGAGGCCCACGTAGCTGCCTGACAGATGTCTTGTAAGGGGACACCACGTCCCAACGCCGTAGTGGCAGCCGTCGCCCTGGTAGAATGGGCGCACAGCTCTAACGGAGGCTCCTTCTTTGCCAGAGAATAACAGGCTTTAATACACAAGACAACCCATCGGGAGATAGTCCGCTTGTGTACGGCCCGACCTTTCTTGGCGCCAACGTAGGCAACAAAGAGCTGGTCATCCACCCGGAACTGTTGTGTGCGATTCGGGTAAAAAGAGAGTGCACGTTTTGGGTCCAGACGGTGGAGCCTCTCTTCCTCTCTGGAAGGATACGGAGGCGGAAAGAAGGTGGGCAAAGTGATGGTCTGCCCGATGTGAAAGGCAGTAACAACCTTTGGCAGAAAGGATGGACGTGTCCTGAGGACAACCTTGTCCGGATGGACGGACAGAAAAGGAGGTTTACAAGAAAGAGGCTGGAGCTCACTCACTCTCCTAGCAGAGGTGATGGCAACCAGTCTTCCGAGTTAATAAACAAAGAGGCCAGTTGTGAAGAGGCTCAAAGGGAGCGCACATTAAGTATGTGAGAACCAGGTTCAAGTCCCACTGTGGCATCACAAAGGGAACAGGAGGAAAAAGGTGGGTAATGCCTTTAAGGAATCTGTTAACAACAGGGGGACTTGAAAAGAGAGAGCTGATCAGGGAGCCTGAGAAAGGCCGAAATAGCAGAAAGGTAGCCCTTAATAGTGCCCAGAGCAGAGCCCTGCTGGGCCAAAGAAAGAAGGAACAGTAGGACCTCAGAAAGAGGGGCAGAAAGGGGATCCACAGCTTTTTGCTGTGCACCATGCCACAAACTTGTTCCACCTACAGGCGTATACCAACTTAGTGGAGGGACGCCTGGCTGCCAGAATGACATCACAGACTTCAAGAGGCAAGTCGAAAGGAATCAACTGCCGCCGCTCAATCTCCACGCAAGGAGGTGGAGACTGGACAGGTTCGGGTGGAGGACCGTCCTCTGCTGCTGCGACAGGAGATCCTCCCGAAGAGGCAGTCGGATCGGGGGGATCGATGGTCATACTGAGTAGCTCGGGATACCAAACTCTTCGAGCCCAGTCTGGGGCCACAAGAATGACTTGGGCCGGGTCGCGCCTGATCTTCAGCACTCTAGGCAGAAGTGGTATAGGCGGAAAGGCGTACAACAGACCGCAACTCCACTCGCGACGAAAAGCGTCGCCGAGCGAATGCCGCCTTGGAAATTCCAACGCGCAGAACTGCTGACATTGCACGTTCCCTTCGGTGCCGAATAGATCTAACCAAGGTTCTCCCCACTGTTGAAAGAGACTTTGCGCCACGTCGGAGTGAAGACGCCATTCATGATCCATCATGCACCTGCGGCTGAGTTCGTCCGCCCTAGCGTTCAGTGAGCCTGCCAGGTGTTGAACCACCAGGGAAATGCCCTGATGTTCCAGCCATGTCCAGAGGCGCAGAGCCTCCCGACATAGGGTCCACGACCCCACCCAGCCCTGTTTGTTGCAGTACCACATGGCGGTGGTGTTGTCTGTGAACACCTGCACTACTCTCCCCTTGACAGAGGGAAGGAATGCCTTCAGTGCAAGTCGGATCGCTAGAAGGTTGATATGGAGCCTGGACTCCGCCGTAGACCAGAGGCCTCTGATCTCCGCCTCTTCCATGTGGCCGCCCCATCCTAGGAGGGACGCGTCCGTCACCACTGTGTGCTCCGGTTGGGGAAGGGAGAAGGATCTGCCATTGACCCAATGCCGGTTTGTGAGCCACCACTGCAGCTGTTGAGCAGTGCCCTCCGAGATCTGGACGTAATCGGACAGGTTCCCCTGATGCTGCGCCCATTGGAACTTCAGGTCCCACTGCAGAGCCCGCATATGCCATCTGGCATGATCGACCTGCAGGATGCAGGAGGCCATGAGGCCCAGCAGCCTCAGGGTCATCCTGACCGAAACCCAGGATAGAGGCTGAAAGATCGGAATCATAGCCTGAATATCCTGTACTCGCCGGTCGGGAGGATAGACCCGAAAGTGCGTCGTATCCAGAACCGCTTCGAAGAAGAGGAGCTTCTGAGAGGGAATCAGGTGCAACTTCGGCACGTTGGAGAACCCCAGCGAATGCAGGAGGTCAGCCGCAGTCTGGAGGTGGGAGACGACAGCCTGGGGCGAGCACGCCTTCAACAGCCAGTCGTCGAGATAGGGGAAGACTGGAACCCCTGATCTGCGCAGATGAGCTGCGACCACCGCCATCACTTTCGTGAACACCCGAGGGGCGCTGGTAAGGCCAAAGGGGAGCACGGTAAACAAAGTGCTTGTGGCCTACCGTAAACCGCAGGTAACGCCGGTGGGCCGGCAGGACGGGAATGTGGAAATATGCGTCCTGCAGGTCCAACGCTACCATCCAGTCTCTAGGGTCGAGAGCAGACAAGACCTGAGCCAGAGTTAACATCTTGAACTTCTCCTTCCGGAGGAAGCGATTGACGTCCCTGAGGTCCAAGATAGGACGCAGGCCCTTGTCCTTCTTCGGCACCAGAAAGTAGTGGGAATAACAACCACGTCCTACTTCTGGCGCAGGCACGCGCTCAATGGCCCCCTTGGCCAAGAGGGCCATGACTTCCTGTTGAAGAAGTGCCAAGTGATCCCCGACATGCGGTGGTACTGGGGTGGCATGGCTGGAGGGGTAGTCTCTAAGGGGAGGGAGTAGCCCCTTCGGACTATTTGTAAAAACCCACCTGTCCGAAGTGATGGTGCGCCAGTGGGGGAGGTGATGGCGAATCCTGCCGCCCACTGGCGTTTGATGGGCTTGAAAGACCGGACTAGGAAGGTTTGGAGGCAGTGGTGGCCGGTGTGGCGGTGGACTAACCAGCCCGCTGGCCCCCTGACCCGCATCAGCGGGTTCCGCGGCCGCGCTGAGACGTTGCTGCGCAGGCCTGTGGCTCTGAAGCAAACGTGTCGGGGCGCCCCTTCGTGGCCACGAAAGGAGCGAAAAGCATAAGGCGGAGGAGGGCGCGTGGCAGAAAGGCCCAGGGACTTGGCCGTAGCCCGCGAGTCCTTAAAGCGCTCCAACGCGCTATCTGCCTTGTTGCCAAAAAGGCGAATGCCATCAAAGGGCATGTCCATCAGGGTGTTCTGGACATCCCCCGAGAAACCAGTAGTCCTCAGCCAGGCATGGTGACGGAGCGCCACTGTCGTGGAAATCGCCCTGCCCAGCGAGTCGGCGTGTCAAGGCCACATCGAATTGTGAACTTTGCCGCATCTCTCCCTTCAGCAATAGCCTGAGAGAGCACTGTCTGGGCCTCCTCCGGACACTGAGGCAGCACTTGCGCCACCGTATCCCACAGAGTGGGAATAATGGCCCAAGAGGCATGCAGTGTTCACAGACCGCAGCCCTGAACTGACGGAAGAGAAAATCTTCTTCCCAAATTGTTCCAGTTTCTTGGATTCCCTATCCGGAGGTGCGGTAGGGAAGGCGCTCGGGGACACAGAGGCTTGGACAACCAAGCTCTCAGGGATGGGGTGTTGGGAGAGGAAAAGGGGGTTGCCTGGGGCCGGGCGATGGAGTCGGGCCACGTTCCTATCCACAGGAGCCCATGTGGTGGGCCTGGACCAGGTGCCCAAAAGAACGTCAGAAAGTGCATCATTAAAAGGCAGCAGTGGCTCCGCAGAGGTAGCTGCCGGCTGAAGCACTTCTGTCAGGAGGTTAGTCCTGACGGCCACTGTAGGGAGCTCGTGGTGGAGGGCCTCGGCCGCCCTACGCAACACCACGGCGTAACCTGCACCCTCCTCCGTAGCCACGGTAGGAGGAGTGAGCATGCCAAGGTCAGGAGAGGTGTCAAGACCACTGACATCCCCCAGTTCCTCTGCCCAGTCCGGGTCTAACTCACACTGTGTGGTGAGAGGGTCCTCAGACCCCTCCCAGTCCTCCCCTTCCTCCGAAGGCTGATGAACAGGCCGAAAAAAAGGAGGATGGACATAGGGAAAGAAGGGTCCCATTAGCGTCGGAATCGGCGCTGTGTCCACTTCGGGGCTGAAACCGGGGACGACATCGTCCGTCGGGACGGGCGATGTCGGAAGTGGTGCCGGAGGGGTCGACGTCTGTGGTGTTACGATGTCAACCGGCGTCAATCCGGGATCCAGGCCTGGATCCATGGGGGTCCTGCGGTGCCAGGGCCACAGCCGCCAGCGATGCCGGAGCTATCGGCACTGTAAGGCAAGGACCCCCAGTCGGGCCCGAAGGCGCACCAGCGGGACCCGATGGCCCAAAGAGGCGAGCCATGGCTGACAGAAAGTCCTGCAGCTGGGCCGGAGTCGCCGACGGACCCGGGAAGGGCGGGTAGGCCGACAGCGACTGCGTCGGCTCCGCCGAAGCCGCGGGGGTGGCACCACCCGCAACCTCAGCTGCGACAGGCGAGGGGAAGTCGGAGAGCGACGGCGCTTCTTCGACTTCTTAGAGTGCTTAGTCTTACCTGACCCAGAGTGCGAAGACTTCGATCCCGACGAACGATGGTGGTAGCTCCGCGACCGGTCCCTCGACCTCCCACGGGACCGGGACCTTGAGCGGCGCGGAGCCGCTGCCGGACTTGAAGCAACTTTCGGGACCGCTCCCGCAAAGTCTTCGGCGCCATGGCCCGGCAGTCGGGGCACGACTTGGGGTAGTGGTCGCGCCCCAGGCAGTAGAGAGACACGTGGTGCGGGTCCGTCACCGACATCATGCGATGACATTCCCCGCAGGACTTGAAGCCGGGCATCCCTACTGCACCAGGAGTCGATCGACTCGAAAAATATAGAGACAAAAAGCCTCAAAAACTCAGTCAAAAAATGACTGGGGGTACCGCTCTCTCCGGATCTGCGCTTGCAGGCGCGGAAAAAGAAAGAACTGACGTCAGCGCACGAGGGCGGAGTCTAAGTAGCTGCTGCGACGTCATCTCGGCGACCACGATGCAAACGACGGATGCGGAGCCGCACGACGCCACCTTCCGACGCACAGGGGTACTGCTGACGAAAACTTTCCGGATCCAGTCTGACGCCTGGGGATATTCTAAGGTAAGGAATCTATCACTAACGTGTTTCTTTCAGATTAATATTTTTTTGCTGGTACCCCTGCTGAACTCATTGTGGCACAAGTTGCAGGTGACCATTTTCGCAGACACTTTCGTCTCCCCAGTCAGAAGCAAAAAAACATTGGGAGATGATGGATCTTGCTGTGATGCAATCTCTTCTCCAAATGCCATGGTTTATATTTCTTTTCTTGTAGCACCCTCAAAAAATGGAGTTCATAGAAAGAGGGTCAGGGCAGAGCACCAAATATTCACACACCCAAGTGCAAGAGCCTAATATAGGGCAAACAGGTGGGTACTTCCTCAAGATGCAGGAATACAGTCATTACAACCAATCAAAAGTGATTTTACTGTGAGTGACAGTACCAATGTTATGTATAGGGACACCTAAAAATGCAGACATTTGTAATAAAAACAACTCCTTGTTTGTGCCGGTCAGGAAACCCACAGGCTCAAGGTCTAAATAAAACAATACCCTTCACAGTAAACAATTCTTACTAAAATTTCCAGGTCTTGTGGGATTTCCGTAGGACCTGGGAAAGGAAGTGAAGGCCCTGCAGGTGTTACACAGCACTCAGTCATTGGCTCTAGAAGTCCTGTGGGAGTGGGTGCAAATAGATAAATAAATAGAAGTGAAAACAGCCATTTGGTCAGAAAGTGAATTGGAGCTAAACAAAGCCTACAAACCTATGGAAATAAACAGGAAAAAAACCACTTGAATAGCATTTGCCATTGCTTTTGCAGAGACACCATGGAAAAAAAAAAATCCAGATCCATCATGGCACCCACAGAAAGTGGGGAAAACAAATAGAGGCTAAGAGACAGAAAGAGAAACAGTCTTCCCTGCGAGATCACTCAATGTGGCGGGGGCATGGAAGAGCATATTGTTAGTGCTCATAAACAGTGGTCAAAGTGGAGGGGATCTGAGGGGCACGACGTGACCATACTTTTTAAATTTTAGTTAAACAGTTCCCCTACTTTTTAGGTCTCGCCTAGCGTTGCAGCGCGAATGCGCTGCCATCGCTTTGCGAGGCATGCAGTATACACTATAGTGTGGCAGCTTCGTGGATGCTCCGCCCATTCTCTGGCCCATCTTCTTCATTTGCTTAGGTTATAAATGCTGCCTTCCAATTGGTTTTAAGCTTGTTAGTAGCTCCCCATGACAGCCATGTCAGTCATTTGTATCCTTCCATGGCTACTGGCCCCTTCACTGCACAGACTACTTTCTTCCTGTGCCCCCCTCCCGCAGTCCGATGCCTTCTTGCCGGCCGCTCCCCCTACCCCCCCGCTTCGTGCCTCGTCGCTCGGGAACTAGCAGCCATGCGCACGCAATCCCTGCCTTTCAATTTCCAGGCAGTGCGCGTCTTCGGCATTGCTGTATTATAGCATGCCCTTTACAGTGCCCCGGGGGTACAAGCAGGGACCAACTACAGTGCTCCTGTACTAGCACGCAGTCTATGTTCCCCCCGGTGCACAAGCAGGCATCTACTTCTGCGTGCCTTTCTTGTTAAAACTGAAATGGTGAAAAAGCGAGGTCGGCAGAGGTGGACACCAGTAAGGTTTATAAGGTAGGTAAAGTCACAGACTTTATTGCCTCCTTGACACCACCGCCGGTGCAAAAGGAAGTCGATGCCCTGGCCAAACACTCCCGATGAACATGCAGTGCAGACCACGTGCTGGTTTGGTAGAGTGTTTGACTGTAGTAGTGTGCAAAGTGTATTTGTTAATGGCAGGTCAGGAGCGTCGCGCCGACCTGGTGGCTCATTGCTGCGCTGGCTGCAGCAAAGAGCATTCATTATTAGCCCAGATTCTGTGGCCGGCCGGGGATACCCACTGCATTCACGTGACATGGTGAGTTCACGTGATTGCAACAAATACTCTATCCGTAACTCTCGCCGAGTGCGCGGCAGGGCGAGCATCAGTTTTGTTTCTTTACTTTCATTACTTTGCAGCTGCCTGCCGCGCCGCAATCATTATTTTGGTGCCCCCGCCGCACACCGGCGTTTACTGGATGGATCTGTCACAAGAGGCAGCAGGAGCAGATGATTAATAGAAAAGATCCGTGGCAGCTGAGGTGTTAGCACGCCACCACTCGCACCACGCAGGTGATCCAGCGCGGCTAATATAAATTCCTCCTCAGGACACCAACCCAGAGAAAAACACCTATTCACACACTTTGTCGGTGGGGCCCATGACACCACTCACATACATTCATTCAATCGTCTGGATTTAAACCCTAAGGAGAAAATGAGCTGCTGGACGAGCGGGATACCTTATAAAATAACAGAATTATATCTACACATTATATACATTAACGTCAAATCCTGTCAGTTCTAAACATCAAGGTATTCCGCTATTTTGGTCGATGGACCAACTTAGTAGAATCAGTTGATGGTGATTAAGACCAGCTCAATCACAAATAAAACTCAACATTTGATAAAACATTGATTTTATTTTAAAGAACCACAGACTCAATTTAAGTTAGAATATGATTATCTAAATTCTTTTCATAGTAAGTAAAATTCTTTATTCAATAATACACTTAGATATCAGTAAAAGCAATTAGGAAATTTTAATAAAGAAAATTATGCTTTACCCTCAAATCATGAAGTGATGGCAAGAAAAGTTCACCAAAGAAGATGAACCGCAGATCACTGGAAATGACTCCCAAAACTGACTGACTGTCCCGCTAACCTCCTCGGACGCACCTCCCGGGGCAGACTTCCCGCAACGTTCTGTTTGTCTTTCCCTGCATTCAGGTTGGTCTGTTTCAGATTCTGAACTGGTATCTGATATTTCCAGATGTCGACTTACAGGTCGAGCTTCAAGATCTGAAACTCTTGTTTCAGTTTCTTCTTTAATTATTGAATTGGTACCCGATACTTCCAGATGTCGACTTACAGGTCGAGCTTCAGGATCTGGAACTCTTGCTTCAGTCTCTGCTTCAGACTCTGAACTGGTGGCTGATATTTCCAGATGTCTACTTGCAGGTCGAGCTTCAGGATCTGGAACTCTTGCTTCAGTCTCTGCTTCAGACTCTGAACTGGTGGCTGATATTTCCAGATGTCGACTTGCAGGTCGAGCTTCAGGATCTGGAACTCTTGCTTCAGTCTCTGCTTCAGACTCTGAACTGGTGGCTGATATTTCCAGATGTCGACTTACAGGTCGAGCTTCAGGATCTGGAACTCTGATTGTATGGCTGGCATGTATCCAATTTTTCACACCTGCACACTTTACTGCAGTTGTCACCAGAATCACTTGATGTGGCTTATCCCAACGCGGAACCAAGCAATTTCTTCTTCTGTGGACTTTTATGCGGACCCAATCTCCTGGACAGATCATGAGCTGGTTTTCTTTCAAGAGTGGTCGCATCCGATCCAACCTGATGAAACACAATGTACCACATCAGCTAATCCTTTGCAATAGTCCAGTACGAGATCATCAGTTATAGTCAGCAATTCGTTCACAGGTACATGTGCTTGTCTCATTGCTCGTCCCATGATTATTTCGTGGGGACTTAAACCAGTCTTTCTGTCAGGTATACTTCTTATGCTCATTAGCACCAATGGCAGTGGCATCGGGCCATTCGAGTCCTGTTGCTTGACACATTTTTCCCAGTCTATTCTTTATGGTGCCATTTACTTGCTCTACTACTCCAGAAGCCTCTGGTCTGTAGGCACAATGCAGCTTTTGTCGAATATCCAGTGCTTCACATATTAGTTGGATAATTTCATTTTGAAAATGTGTTCCTCTATCTGTCTCAATCATTACTGGAAAACCATACCTTGGGATGAATTCTCTCAATAGGAGTTTTGCCACACTAACTCCATCATTCCTTCTAGTCGGATAAGCTTCTACCCAACGGGAAAACAAATAAACAACTACCAGAACATATCTTAATCTGTTACTCGGGGGCATTTCAATAAAATCTAGTTGCATTTTGGTAAATGGACCTCCTTCTCGTCCTATTGTTCCTAGGCTCACCACTGTTTTCCTTCCAGGATTTAGCTGTTGGCAAATAAGGCATCTTTGGCAAAGACTTTCAGCTATAGCCCTACATTTTGGGTTGTACCAAGTCTGTTTGAAAAGTCCGATCATGGCATCCCTACCTATGTGTGCCTGTCCATGGTACATCCGTGCCATGATAGAGATCATGCTATCAGGCATAACTGGTCTTTCAGCTCTGTAAACCCAAACTCCATCTTCTTCTCTCTGCCTACAACCTGCTTTTATCCAAATGTCTTTTTCCTCATCACTTGTCTCTTCTTGCAGATCCCTCACTTCTTCCCATGTTTCAATGAGTTAGTAAACAGCAAGGGACATGGAACATTTTCTTTCTCCCTTCTTCGATTCAATGAGGTCTCATTTCTGGCACAATATTGGGCTATTTCGTCAGCAAACTTATTACCCACTGAAATATAATCCGATCCATTTTTGTGAGCTGCACATTTTACTACTGCAATCTGTTTAGGCAGCTGTATCGCCTCAAGCAACTTCATTACAAATTCACCATTTCTAATAGGAGACCCTGAGGAAGTGAGGAATCCCCTCTGGGACCAGATCTGTCCGAAATCATGGACCACTCCAAAGCCATACTGGCTATCTGTGATCACAGTGATTCGGAAATTTCTTCCCAGTATGCATGCTCGAATCAGAGCAATCAGCTCGGGAACCTGGGCTGAACGTATTCCTCTCAAACAAGATGCTTCCATTATGCTTGCCACTGTACATACAGCATATGCAGCACTTAAGACTCCTTTATTCGTTCTCAAACACGACCCATCCACAAACATTACATAATCTGATTCTTTCAGAGGTTCATCTCTAATGTCTGGGCAGGGTTTTGTGCAAAATTCAAGCACATGCAGACAGTTATGATCAACATCATCTTTGACTTCTGGATCTACTGCATCTGGCAGTGAAGTAGAAGGATTCATACTTGTGCATCTTACAATGGTTACATTTCCTGCACCCAAGATCACCTTTTCATACCTAGTCAGCAGACTGTGTCATGTATTGGGTTTTTGTTCGGGTCAGAAGGATTTCGACGGAGTGAGGGACGTATACCCTTAAAGGATATCCCATTACAATGCCTTCACTTTGTTCCAGACTCACACAAGTAGCAGCTACTGCTTTTAGACATCCAGGCAACGCTTCTGCTACCGGGTCCAAAACAGCTGAAAAATAAGCTATTGGTCGTTCCATTCTTCCATGTCTTTGTACCAGAACTGAAGGCGCACATCCATCTCTCTCACTGCAATACAGTTCAAACTCTTTCTCATAATCAGGCATTCCTAATGCTGGTGCTTCGCACAAACTTGTTCTCAAATCCTTGAAAGATTTCATTTCTTCATCATTCAATTCAATCGGATCTTTGACATCTTTCTTTGTCAATCTCTGTAAAGGTTTTGCAATCAATGAAAATCCATTTATCCACTGTCGACAATAACCAACCATTCCAAGGAACATTCTCACCTCTCTTTGTGTCATTGGGGCTCTCATTCCTTTAATAATCCTTATTCTTTCTGTTGTCACTTTTCTCATTCCATTTTCAATCTTATGACCTAGGTACTGTACTTCTTGTTGACAGAATTGTAGTTTTGATGGGGACACTTTGTGTCCTTCTGCTAAGTGAGTCAGTAAAGCAATGGTGTCCGTAACACATGCTTCTCTAGTCTTCGATGCCACCAATAGGTCATAGATATACTGTACCATCACAGATTTTTCTGGCATTTTTAAATCTTCCAGAGCTTTCTTTAGAATCTGATTAAATATAGAAGGACTTTCAGTATACCCTTGAGGAATACGGCACCATGCCAAAATACGCTCTCCGAACCGAAACGCAAATAATGGCTGGCTGTCAGGGTGCAATGGAATAGAAAAGAATGCATGGCACAAATCAATGACAGTGTACCATTCTGCATCATGTGGGATTTGATACAGTATTACAGCGGGGTTTGGTACAATTGGGCAACAAGGAATAACAACCTTGTTTATTTTTCTCAAATCTTGAACGATTCTAAATGTTCCATTTAGCTTTTTCAGTCCCATTATAGGTGAATTATATGGGCTGCTCATTATTTCTTTCAAAATTCCTTGTTCAATCATCTTATTAATCACAGGTGTTATTCCCTCAATTTCTGGGGTCAATTTATATTGCTGGGTGTTTGGGTAATTTGTTCCTTCTTTTACGGAAATCTTTACAGGCTCAACTCCTCTCATTAGTACAACATCTTCCCCTGTGAAATCCCATACATCAGACCCGACCGTTTCTTTTAATTCAGCATGGATTCTTTCTGCATCAAACACAGGAAATTTATCATACAATCCTGGCTCCAGTTCTGTCATTGTTAGTTTATACAAAACATCTTCATCTGGGGTTTAGAAAGCAACAACATCTGGAGAACAGTAGATGGTACAATTCATTTTACAAAGCATATCTCGTCCTAACAAATTTACAGGACTACAATCACATACTACAAAACGATGCATGTCTTTGAATGGACCTATTTCCACCTCTATCGGTTTAGTAAGAGGGGTTTTAATCTGCCTGTTTGAAACACCTACAACTTGGATGTGTTCTCCTGAGAGAGGAAGGTTTGGAATTTCCACTGACCTGACAGTAGAACGGGTAGCACCAGTGTCCACAAGGAAAGTAACACTTACACCATTCACCTTTCCATCCACAAATGGACCTGACTGATCTACCTCCAGAGTTGCGTCAAGCACGCACTCTTCTTCCTCTCCTAGGCACCGTCATAAACTTTCATCCGATTCATTTCCATCCTGTCGTAACCAATACTGCGAAATTGCAGCTGCGCGCGGCAACTTTGTTACCTGCTCTCCTCCGTAGAATCCTGTCTCTGCACTGTATCTCTGAGGATTTACACTCTTTGGAAGAGGTGGTTGCGGCACCTGACACTGTTGAGAAACTACCTGTGGCTGCTGTGGTTGTTGGTAACTCACCTCATTCTGCACCTGTGAATTCAATAATTGATTTTCTGTGTTAGTTTTCGGAGGTAACCTACACTCGTTTCTCCAATGCCCTAATTTTCCGCAATTGTGACACGGCCACTTTTTCTTTGCCTTTTCTATACTCATCTGACCTTTTCCCTTCCCAATATTTGGTTTAGACTTGGTCTTTCCTGCATCACTAGACTGATTATTTATTTGAGCTTCTTGTTTTTCTGCAACCTTTACTTGTGCCCACATTGCCTTTTCCTTGAGTTTACGCTGTCTACACTCAATATCATCACTACAGTATTTTGCATACCGTAATACCTCGTCTACTGTGCTGTTCTGCCAGCACAACATATGCTGTTTAATCATTTCACTTATCTCAGGTCTTAAACCATATACAAATCTATATACAAAATGACTCGTCCTTTTCACTCATTCTCGTGTCCACTATACTGTTTAAAGACCAAAAGTAGTCTCTCATAATATGCATGTACGGATTCCTTACTCTCCTGAGTTGTTCTATCTATTTTCACCCAATCTGTCTCTTTTGGTGGAATTTTATTTTTCAGAAACGTGATTGCCTGTTCATATTTTCTCATTACCTCTGGACCTGGCGCTCCTGTTTTTGCATCTCTAGGATATTCTTCCTTTGGCCAACCAACTGTGATTTTACACACTGTCCATAAATCTGCAGGGACAACAATTTCAAATAGTCCATCTTAATCTTCCCACAATACTTTTGAAACCTTTACAAACCTCTCTACCTGCCTATACCATTCTACAGGTTTTTCTCTCAATCTTGGAAAATCATTCGTAAATGACAATATATCTTGTCTGGACCATGGAACATGTACATAACTTCCTCCTGGAGTCTCTCTCATAGGACACTCCATTACTGTTTGTTCTTTCTCTATTACTGGAAAAGCCAATGATGCTTTATCTGTTGTTCCCTCTTTCCTTCTTACCACCTACTTCTCCATTTCTCTAGATTTCCCCATCTTCTCAATAAGACAATTAGTTCTTTTATCTGAGTCAATCGTCCTGAAGTGTTCAGATTTTCTATGTCTTTCTCACTGAAATCTACCCTGTATGGTTTCTGTAATCCTTTAATCTTCCCAAAATCTACTCCCAATTCATTCGCTGTTTCTTCTAGTTTTTCATGCAAATTCCTAGCACTCCAAGTGATGCTTTTGCACATGAACATTAACTCCTCATCTTGATAGGACTTTAATCGATCTGAACCAATAGTTCCTAGAATCAATTCTTCCATATCTATTTTTAATCTGACCACATCCAAAAGTTGTGGTTCAGCATCCTTTTTCTGTACACTCCTTATCCAATCATTTAATTCTTCTGCAGTTGGACCCACAGGGGTCCTATTTAATTCCATCCAATTTGTACTTCTCTCTGGGGTTTCAGTTTCTGACTCAGCTCCCCTAGGAGTCCTATTTATCTGACTCTCATTAATCGTCAAATTTACGGGTGGACTTAAACTATAGGGACAGACAAAATCTTCTCCCTCTATTTTCTGCAATTGTTTCTACTCTCACCCTTTGCATACTACAATTCAATGGAATTGTCAAGGTATGTTCATCTATCTTCTGATTTTCAAATACTGGGATTACTGGCCCAATACTTACTGGTACAGTCACAGCTTCCATATTCTTTGTTAATTCTCTTATCTTTTCAGTCAGTTCTTTAGTGGTTCTGGCTAATTCATCTGTATTACCATTATCATGACTCACAGTCTGTGGTGTTTCTAACTTATTAATTTGGCTATTTATTTCAGACCATCGTTCAGGGCTTTGACTCATCACAGTTCTCATTGGCGGTGCATTTGGTGTCACCACCGCAGAATCCTGTTGATATGGAGGGGGTCTTTTATTCAAAATGTCCTCCAGCAATTCATCCTCCGGGTCACTTCCTCCATACCCACATCTCTCTGTTACTACATGCCTCTTTTTCTCCATGCACTTATTCCCTGTGATTTCTTCAACCGTTCTGGCAGGAAACATACCATCCGTCATATTAGCATATCGCCATCTTCTCATCCTGTCCTCATGATTCACTCCCCATACTCTTCCATGAACCAAACTATAATTCTTTGCACCTCTGTGTTTTTCCCTTTCATACATCTTGTCTTCCCATTCGCCTAAAGCTTCAAACAGTGTCGGTCTAGGTCTCGGTTCAAGTTTCATACTCTCAAATTTCGAAGTACTGCTGTGCTAAATGAACCATTTTCTGAAAATGCTAATACTCCATCGCCTTTGGTGTATTTCACCCAATTTTCCAACCAAATGAAAGTATGATAGCCATATTTCAACATCATATGAGATGCCGGCGTTTTCGGCGGTGGAAGTACTTCTCCTTTCCTAGTCACAACCTTCTTATCTTTCTTAAAAAAGTTCTTAACTTTTGTCAACCAAGATGGTTTCTCTCTCTCGTATTCATTATAATAAGGCATTTTCACTGCTTGTTTTGCCGAAGTGACTCACACAATCCTTTACTAAACTATCTTTTCTACTGCTCGGTTATTTGAACCTATCCCAGCGCGTCTCACACCAACGCACCAATCAGAAAGCGTTTACGTCACTCTCACACTAACCTATCCCAGCGCGTCTCACACCAACGCACCAATCAGAAACTCTCCGTGTTTTTCCTCACTAGCCAATACCAGCGCGGTTCCTGTTGACGTCAGCTCTACTCCTGCTTCTGCTGACCGCTCCTTTACAAAAATTATCGGTACTGTGCTTGACTTGTCTTTTCGACTAAAATTATTAGTTACAACGTAAAACACCTTTCCATTGTCTGTTTCTCTAAGCAAAAAGGATAGTTTATTCTTTCTTACAAGAATAATGTTTTGTTCGATAAGTGTAGCACTTCCCTCTACCTTACCCTTCTCTCAAGCAAGAGGTAAACCTGTTTCTCTGGGGATAAAACACATGTGGAGACTACACTGCTCCTGAGAATTAAGGCCAAAGTTTCACAAGAAAACCTGTTGCTTTTTTCATTCATACATTATTCATACATGAAATTTCCCTATCGTAACACAATCCTGTTTTATCACCAATTTTGAAATCAGACAATGCACAATTCCGTGTGACTTCTCTTGCCACACGTGTCCACTTCCTACTTCCTGGAAGCTTCAAAACTTTAGACTTACATATAACATAATACAAATTTAACATGGAGTGTTAGACATATAAAATCAATAATCAATGAATAATAATCACCAAACTAATCTATAGTAACCATATCTCTGCTACCAATAAATCTGATCCAGCGCGGCTAATATAAATTTCTCCTCAGGACACCAACCCAGAGAAAAACACCTATTCACACACTTTGTCGGTGGGGCCCATGACACCGCTCACATACATTCATTCAATCGTCTGGATTTAAACCCTAAGGAGAAAATGAGCTGCTGGACGAGCGGGATACCTTATAAAATAACAGAATTATATCTACACATTATATACTTTAACGTCAAATCCTGTCAGTTCTAAACATCAAGGTATTCCGCTATTTTGGTCGATGGACCAACTTAGTAGAATCAGTTGATGGTGATTAAGACCAGCTCAATCACAAATAAAACTCAACATTTGATAAAACATTGATTTTATTTTAAAGAACCACAGACTCAATTTAAGTTAGAATATGATTATCTAAATTCTTTTCATAGTAAGTAAAATTCTTTATTCAACAATACACTTAGATATCAGTAAAAGCAATTAGGAAATTTTAATAAAGAAAATTATGCTTTACCCTCAAATCATGAAGTGATGGCAAGAAAAGTTCACCAAAGAAGATGAACCGCAGATCACTGGAAATGACTCCCAAAACTGACTGACTGTCCCGCTAACCTCCTCGGACGCACCTCCCGGGGCAGACTTCCCGCAACGTTCTTGTTCCTCCTTGATCAAAATTCAAAGTCCAAAATGACAAAAGTCTCTCTCAGCATCAAGTCGAAAAATGAAAAGCAAAAGAGTTTTTTAACGTCAGAGCAGACCCTCTTATACCCTATTTTCTGGCTCACTACATTAAATAGTTGCAAACTTTCGGGGCAAAAATCACGCTAATTGGTCCATTTGGAGGGGTGGTGATGGTCACCTCATCGCCCTCCTTGTTCGATCCGGTTTGGGACAATAAAGTACACAATAGGTTTTCATATCCAAAAGTAGTTCCATTGGTTATATTCTTTTTGTTGCAAATCCGATGGCCACACATTACTTCATACTTTTCATTTGTTCTTTTCCTTTTATTCCCATGCATTCTATGCTGATCTTCTTGGCAGGCGCCTAATGGCAGGTCAAGCTGTCCTTGACATCTCAAACTCCGGGCACAGGCCGCATTCACGTGATTAGAATTCTTCAACGCCCATGCGCAGAGATCCTTTGGGTTCGGCGCGCGCATCTCATCCTTTCTGTCGGCCATTTTGGAAACATGGCCTATCAGGCCCGAACTAAACTAATATAAGAACAAACACAACAGTAATTAAAACATGGAAAATAAGCCTTTCTGTTTACCACCCACCATTCGAAAGACCCGCGTTAGGTATTACCTAGCAAAAGCGACATTTAAAGCCATTTTACTTACCACCTGCATTCTTTGCAATGGTACAACTTATCATGCAACATAAATCATGCACATTTTCATTATTTACTACTTAAGTCACTATATTAGTCAGCTTCACATTTGTAAATAAATTAGTTAGCTTCATGCATTTAGCAATATTGCCCACGTGTAAATGTTTAACAAAAGTGTGTAGTTGTTGGTTAGTTTATGCAATTTTCAAAAGGTTAGTACCATTAAATTATGAGGTCATTAATTTCAAAGGGGTACATATTATTTTTGTTTCCCCTGCTCCATCACAGGCTTGCCTCGGACAGTAAAGCTCACCCGACCCCTCCAGTTTTACCTGCTGCCACCCTGTTGCAGAGATTACTGCTCGCCACTTTCGACCCGCTGCATGCTCGGTCTGTGCAGAGTGCTTAGTGTGGTATATTCATATATATATTCAAGTGATGAGACCCAATCTGGAAAACGGTCCTCATCGCCTCCTTTTCTCCCCCCATAGCAGTCATTATGTTATTCCCTGTACTTGAGGTGAGCAAGTGGCAGGCACACTGCGCCGGTGTTCCAACAGATATTCTGACCCTACTACAATAACTGACTTTGCTAACATTTACAGAAACGTTCTTTTGTGTGCAGTGGCGCAGCGCGCATTGTCAATGAGTGGTGCAGATCTGAGTCCTCGTTTTGTTTAACAGTATGATCAGTTTAGATGGGCACTAGATGCTTCAGTGTCTGGTTAATTCCAGCAGTTTTAACATCTTCTTAGCGTGTCTTGTTTATTAAGCAATTGAGCTGAACTGTGCCGCTGGGAAGCGTTGGGGTGAAGGCGGCCATTCCCCTTCAGTGAGTCACGGCTCTCACAGGGCATTTTGTAAGTGCTCGGAGTTGAATTTTGAAGACTGTTTGTTCCTTTGGGACTGTGTTCTGCGTTTAGGCCTTCTCGACGGTTCCACTTTTATTTCATATGTGTCTTATTGTGAAGTGTCAACAGTAAATCAAAGATGATGACCCACGTTACCTACAAATGCACCGAGGCCGTCTCCATAAAGACACGAGTGCTTAAAGAGCTCCAAACAAACAGGCATGGAGAAGGCACAGAGCGGCCAGCCACGGCTTGGCTTTAGGGACTCTTCTCATGAATTGATAAGCAATGCTTCTATGCAGGGCCGGCGCTAGGCATGGGCAGCGTAGGCAGCTGCCCAGGCCCCGCGCCTGCTCGCATCCATGGGGCCTCGCACCTTTAAAGACATCAGGAGTTCCGGGGCCCAGGAAGCCCCCTGAGAGTTTTTTTAAAAAAAATTTTATGTCAATCTCCCCTGCTGGCCCGTCTCTGTGGGCTTAATGGCTGCATCTGCATGTTGATGACAGCAATCAGACAGGAAATTTGAGTGCCCTTGCCTGTGAAGTGGCCCTGCCCCTGTATGAATAAAAGACAGAATATCCTGCAGGGGCACAGCAAAGGATAGAATGGCGATGGCGGCACATCACAATGGAAACTGCTCACCAAGGACAAGTGGAAAGGGAGCAGAGAGGCAAATAAAAGGGGCAAGACAAATGGAATACAGTGGGGGTGGGTGGGGAGCAGATAGGTGTGTGCGCGGCATTGAGACAAGAGGTGCACGCAGAGGAGCAGAATCCGCATGTAAAAGTGGATGGAGCAGGGTTTAAAGTCTGCTGGGTCACTCAAGTCTTAGACCCGGTAGTAAATTAAAATGGACATTGAAAAGGGGCCCTATATTCATGTCCTTAACTTTGCCTGCAAAAACACTGATCCAGTGTCTGCACAATGAATGAAAGTTCTGAAAAGCAGGTGATGAGACGGTCCCGCTCTCCATTTTTGCCCTCACCCTCAGAGGGAAAAAACAAATCTTAACTCTGCAGCAGTGCCACCCTTCGCTACCTTTAATGCAACTTCAGTGAGACTCGCTATAGTTCTTTCACAGTCTCATCATGTCAGAACTGGAGCATTTTCAATATTATATACAAGGAAGCTGTATTTGCTGCTTATTCATCTTATGCAACTAATAACCACTGACAAAGCCAATAGTACTGGCTTGTTCTAGGTGTCATTTTACTTGTTTCAATATTTATCTGGAGGCAATGACAGGTTTTTTCACCGCACTTAAAGCCCTGCTGTCGGGTCAGTATGTAGGACGTTTTTTGGGCTAGTTGTGGACCTGCTTTATGGTCCGGTGAGCCGGTTTTTACTGTTGATTTTTATGATATTAAAGCAACCATTGCCTGCAGCAAACTCAAATCAGTGCAGTTTGCCATACCTTACAAAAAACTTATATAGCAGGTCTTTACAAGTTTAAAACTGCCCTAGTTTGCAAACATGGGACACTTTTCTAGCTAACTAACTCCCTAATGGGGGCCCCTTTTATTTTGGTACAGAGGCCTATTTTCTGTCCCAGTCTGATGCTGCATGTTAGGCAGGGCCACTGGAATTATGCGATTGTGCGGTGGCGGCAATTTCTGCATAATTATGCATTTGACGCATTTGCCACATAATCCATCAGCTGCTGCATAATCTACAGATTTTAACAACAAAATTGCTTTCTATCTCAAACAGTTCAAAAGTTACTAAAAATGCAGTGACACGTCTTGCCGCATGTGAGAAGGCCCTTTGAAAAGCTGGAATAGTCAACTTTCTGTTTCCCACTACTAAATTTGGGTGTTAAATTGGTACTAATGGGGTGCAACCAGTGCCCAAACAGTGTTACCAAGTTTAAAAATGGCAAGAAAATGAAGTAATACTATTTTAAAATGTGCCGGGTTATGCCGCATAATTTGCCTTTTCTTGCCACATAATTTACTCACCCTGCCACATAATTTAACCCTCTCCTGCCACATAATTCCAGTGGTCCTGCTGTTAGGGTAATCCATGACAGTAATTTTGTTCCTGTTTATATTTCCCATGCTTTACTGAATCTTGCATTCCCCAAGAGTGCTAGCTATTTCCAGCATGTGTGTTTGTGTATTTTATTTCACAGCATATTACTCTTCAATGATGCACCCTTTGTACTGAGTCGCCTCCAGGTGTTTATAACAGGCTACAGTTGAGCACTTTGGAGTTGAGGCTGCAGGAAGTACAACTTTCACACTGTGCCTGTCTGTGGGTCAAAAAGGTGTTCATATTACATGACCATTCAAAATATGGCCTCTCTGCAGAGCACAAAGAGCAATGGTCCTGCATTGCAGTTGTGATTCTATGCAAGTGTGTGTGAAGGAGCTACTTATTGGTCAAAACAACAAGGTGAAAGTAAAATCATTTATTGTAGTTACTCATTTAGCTTAAACTGCTAACAACCATTGACAAAACCCAGTTGCGGCCGGCATGAGTCGGCCGCGGCTGTGTTTTGTCAATGGTTGTTAGCTGTTAACTGTGGGGGCAGGGGGTAATTATAATTTAAAGGGGAAAAAAAATCACTTTCTTAGCCGGCCCGATCCGATCCCGCGTCGCATCTGCTTAGGGGCCTCACATGTTCCTATTCTGCCCGGGGCCACACATATCCTAGGACCGGCCCTGCTTCTATGTGTAATAAATGATTTTAAATCACAAGCGACATTATCAGCATTAAGCTGCAGATTTCACATCGACTTTTACGTCTACAACCTTTTTTTTCTGGTTTATATGGAGCGAACTCGATCTGAAGGTATTGGATCGCTTTTCTTAAGTGCACCAGTTACATTACACAAAGACCCATTAATTTTTGTAGGCACGGGAGATAAGTGATTTGCCCAGGATCACAGGACGTTGAGCTGACGCCGAGACTAGATCCTGGTTCCTCAGTTTCAAAGTCAGCAGCTCTTTCCATAATGCCACATTCATGCCAACATTTTAGAAGAGTAAAGTGGGCGTTTAAAAAAAAAAAATAATGGAGAGAATGTATTTCCCCAGATGATTTCTACTGAAGCAGAGACGATTTCAGGCGGGAGACAGCCCAAATAAATCCACTTTTAGCGTAAAAATTGGGAGCCTCCTGCCGAAATCGGGTCTATTTGCAGTTATGATACTACATTCTCTCACCTTTTTAACATCTTCTACAAAACTTACATAGAGACGTGACGAAGAAGTGTTAACCAGGAAAGTCTCCTTTCGAACTCTATAGCCATACATAATGAAAACGCTCATCCGTTTCCTCATGTAGGAATTCCACTTCTAGAGATGTTCATCACTTTGTCCTCCAATAAAGTCATAAGTAATAAAATCTGAAGCCATGCCACGTCCATGACTTTCTGAAAGTGTGGAAGATGGCACTATGGTCTGAGCTGTAGTTTTGAACATGGACTTAGAGGATGCTGGTTTGCAAGACCCATGTGGCGTTGAGAACTGTGTCATCTGCTTCCTTCCTTGTGTGGACTGTTTATTTTGCGCAGCAGGATTAATTACTGCTAAGCGGGGGGAGGGGGGGCTCCGATATCGGCACTATGCTTTTGCGTTCCCCTTCCCCCCTTCTCCTCTCTCGCATTTTTTGATGCTCTTTTCTTCTCTTCCAGTCTTTCCGTCTTTTTGCTTCTCTCTCCCCACCCTCCGAGTTTCTCTGTGTTCTTTGATTGTCTGTTTGTTCTCTTTTTTAGGTCTCGCCTGAGCCAGCGCATGCGCTGCTCTGGCGAGAGTTTTAGTAAGCGGGTTTTGGAAGTGCAAACAGCAGTGGCTTTTGCTGGGGACCAGCTTGCGTTCACGCGAGCGTGCACGCCCGATCAGGCACCATATGGCTTCCCTCGCCATCTGGCTTCCCTCTCGATTACTTCCACTTTCGCGGCCGTGTCAGTTTCACGGCCGCGCGGCCAATGCTTTTTACTAGTAGAACACTGCTCTTTGTCTCGCCTTTGGGTGTGTGTTCACATTCGTGGCGACTGCCCCTTCTACAAGTGCCATTACGCTTGAATTCATTTATGGTTTGTTCAGGCACTATTTAATTTGCATGGAAAGGTACCCTCACATTTCTTGCTCGTCGACGGCCGCTCTCGTTACCTTCTAAGCATATCTACCATATGCTCCTATCAGCGAGCGCTACTCGTTGTCAGTTGCCATTGCTCGCGCCCCCTCCCACTGTCAGTGTGCAGCAACTCCCTCATTTTAGTGCAAATAAACTTTCAAGCATGGTTTTGTTTACATTTAAAATGGGCACGTCTGCATTTCTGTAGACACAGGAGAGTGGATGCGAGACTCAAACCCACTTCTCCACTTCCAAAATCAGCCGCTCTTCGTGTTATGCCAAATCCTCTCAGTAAAAGAATCGGCATCTTTTGCTCCTATCTCAAGCGCTACTATTGTCAGGTTGCCTTTGCTCCTGTCCCCTCCCGTTCTCACGCACCTTAATTGACGTAAATAGGTTAAATTCTTTTTAAAAAAATGCAAATTTGCCCATGTTTTTTTCTAGGATTAATCATTTTTTTCAACATTTAATATAATTTCAAACTACTTCAAAATGGCCACAGCATTTATGTCGAAACTGGGGCTAGTGCTTTGTCCTTCCTCTATTTCCATGGTGATGTCTGTTTAGCTCTGGAAACCTCGAGTTTTCCATTGTTCTTTAAGCTTTCCGGGAGCTGCTTCATCGACGGTGGGTGATTGACTGAGGTGGCAGGAGCTCCCTCTGGTCAGTGGTTGACTAGATGCAGTGGAGTGGTGTGCCATACCTTGATTTTTTTGGCTGCTTGTAGATTCTGGAAATCGGCAACTCTCCGACTTTAACTGCGATTTAGTGCCTGTAATGTTCTGGACAATCTCTTACAGTGAATGTTTGTATTATGGTTTCTGCTTGAACTTTGCTAAGTCACAAAAGGATTGCTTGTTTCACGCTCCAAAAAATCATTTTGAAGTCCTCAAAATCTCGATGCTTACGACCCCACCCGGAGCTCCTACACTGGTTTCCTGAGAGCTTTCCATTTTGTACAATTGAACTACTATCGTGTGAAGACGGCGTTTGTATTTTTTTTTTTTACACAATAAAGACATGAACACAAACGGTTATGGGAAAAGGAAAAAGTGATTTTCCTTGCAAGTATTTCCTTTGTGTCACTACATTAGGAAACGACACCTTATATATATCACACTCTGCCTGTGGGTACTGCTGCAGTTGACACTCTACAATACGTAACCCTCTGCGCAGCTGAGTCACGCCATCCATTGACAGATCACACTTGGCTGCGCCATAAGGTTGCGATCACATATGTATGACGACATCCGCCACTGGTGTCTGTTGACTGTGAAAGCCAAACATCATTATAGGGTGAGATAAACCACCCAGGATAAGAACAGAATTTTTGCAAGACAAAACCGCCTAGGTCTCGTGCAGCAGCTGTCACTGGGAAATTCGGACCTCTCTGTCCTGGTGTAAAGCAAAATTATTTAGAAACAGTTCCATTTTGCAACAAGCATTAATTTTTACCAAAGCTAATTAGTGAAAAGTAGTGTAGCCTTCACCTTAATGGGTCCCAGAGGCAAGTACGAGAAGCTTTCGCTAACACCTGCTCCACACAGGCAAGATGCAGACACAAAGAAATACCCCACTTCCCTTCTCTAAAGTCTAGCATTTAGCAGCATTTTTGTGGTATTCCCACACCCATACATTCTTCCAGTAGCCCTTTGTGATAAGAGAAAAAAAGTGTGGTGTCTGCTGGTCAATGCATTATCCCTATCAAACAGAGGGTTAATGTGACCTTTAAGGCTGTAGGTTATTGGGATGGGCGGAGAAATCTGGGCTTTTGTGCTACAGTTGTCAGGGCCCAATCTTGGTGGTGGCACGTGCCTCACAAATGGCTACACCCAAGAGCCATTACAGGGTAAGTCTAGGTAGTGGGCAGAATAATTTCCAATAGTTCATTGGTAGGTTTCAAGTGCGTTGTGTTTATTCATATTCTCATACATAGGAAAAAAACAGCCGACACGTGTTTCGCCCGTATGGCCCATCGGCCGAGGGCTTTTTCAAGGCAGGGTTTCTTGTCTGATGGTAGTGTTCCTTGTAAATAATGTGAAGCGGTCTCTGCAGTCCCAAGAACTTGGGACCGCAGAGACCGCTTCACATTATTTACTGCCAGACCTTTAAGGCTGTGTCTGGCAGTGACCAATAAATGCAACGTGACCCGCCACCTGTCTGAGTGATGCTGTGGTTAGTATGCATTTCAAATTAATAAAGCACAAAGAAGCCCTTACAGATCACAATACAATATTTTACGTCGATGTACTGGTCTGATACAGATGCCCCACATCTACATTTATTAAATATGTATTTCTTACTCCTTGGATCATACATGTCACTGTAGATTGGGCTCTAATCAGCCCCCAAATGGCCAGTAAAATTCAAAATACAGACTTAGAACTGGTTACCTGTCACAGACGCCCTCTAGATAAAAGTCAACGTGACAGGTGCACGTAAACCAAGCTTAAGATTAAAGTTTATCTGACACAAACTGGGTTAATCAATAAGTTAACAACAAGTTATAAAGTAATGTGAGAACCTATGACAGCGAAAGGAATGGACAAGCATAAAAGGTAAAGCGAGGTGGCATATGTTAGGCATGCAAAATATGCTTAAGAATTTTGATGTCCTTATCTAAAAAAAAGTCTTTTTGGGACAAAAATTAAAAAATGGCATCCAAGTCAATACTTCCAAAATAATAATAATCATGGGTCAGCTGAGCCAGGAGTCCAGCTTTCACTCAGAAGAGACTCACATTTAATGTGTTTCTAAGGTTAGATCTCTTGACTTCTCATGTAATTCTAGCTTCTACATACATAGTCATGTGAAACACCCTCTTCAGGCATACTCTGTCTTTTGAGAGCACATTAATATTTCCATTTGGTTCACATAGTGCTATTGACAATAATTGATACCTACTGTTCCCCTAATCTCTTAGCGGATTGCTTCTAGTGAATTGGAAGGCACAGGGCAGGTTGGTATGTGACGCACCCCTGTTGCTTTACGAGAAACCCACATTTGCAAATTTTATTTTGTTTTATTTACTAATCCAACTTGGATCAGTAACTAAAAGAATAAAAAAAAGCGTCTATCATTATATAGGCATGTGCGTACGTGGTGCAGGTGCCTGTAAAATAACGCAGGTGGCCACTTCAAAGGTTTTTTTGTTTTTACTTCAGCCATGCTGCAGAGCATCAGGGATGCTGTGCAACGGGCCTAAAAACCATTGGCAAAGCCTCCAGTTCACAAAGGCGAGACCTATTGGCTTTGCCAATGCTGGTTACTCTTTCCTGGGCTGCTTTATCCTGTATTTTTCACCAGCTTTTATACCCCTTTGTTTTGTCTCTCATCTTCAACCTATTCCGTGCTTTTGATTTCACTCGTTCTTCTGGCTCGTTGTTTGCTTTTTTAGACAAAATTCACTTTCCAGTACGCCGCTTGCCAGGCTTTTCTGAGCCCCACAACACACTGCACTGCTGTGCGTGCTGTTGGCAATTCCTAGGTTATACATGTTAATAACAGCACATAACATTTTTACATGCTTTGAAGCAGTCATTTGTGCTCTAAGCGCTATACAAAAAGCATTAGTAAGACCAGTACTGTGTGCCAGTCCTTTTAGAGCTGAAAGCCACTAGTAAATGGGAAAAGCTTCCCTTTAGAATGATGCTATAATGGCAATCATTAGAGTCCCAGGTGGCACTGAAAGAAAGGCAGAGGGCCACGGTGAGCGGAGGCGCCAGCCTAAGCGCTGGTGCGGCTTGTGCTTCGTGTCGCCTTCTCCCACACCTTTCCTTTCCGATCATCTTTTACCTACAGTGGTCCAAAACAAATCCAGCAGATGTCATAGCCCATTGATTTCAGATTTCATTGTCATCAGACCAATAGACAGACAGGTTTTTAGGCCCTGCTGCCTCCTACCTATCTGCTCTCCGTGCTATCTCAGGGTAAACAGTGGACACTGCCAACACTCTCGGAGCTGCACTGCTACCGGTCCTGATTTCAGCGACATCAAAGTGAGAACTGCCCTAGCTGCACTGTACTCGCATGGAGTTCCTTGCACTAAACGACCTCGCAGTGGGCGCTGCCCTCGCTACAATAAGAAACATCACTTCTCCCCAATCATATGCTGTCTTTTCTCTCACTTTAATTGCCCCACTCTCTTTCTCTTGTATTTCTCCTCCTGTCTTTCACCCCCTCCTCTCTCCTATTACACACCTGTCCCACAGAACGCCCCCCTGCTCTAACAATGTCTGCCTTTCTCTGTGCACCTCAAACACTGCAGGCATGCATGTTAATTTACACAAAGGTACATAAACCTCTTTGTAGGTTCCACTTTTAATAAATGTAATTAAAGTTTATCAATAATTTAATGTATTAATCTTCAGACCACTTCTAAGAGCTCAAATACCACCTTCATTGCCAAATCTACTGCCACACTGTTAGACTTGGCATCTTTTGGCGTGTTTCCCCTGACTTTTTGCTTTCTGACCTCCTGGTTTTGACTGTGTTTTTCCTGGTGTAATGATTCTGCGCACTTTCCTCACTGCTGTCCAGTGGGAAAGTGCAAGTGCTCCTGTAGAAAATGTGTTATGGATTGGTGTTTCCATGATTGGCCTATTTGATTTATGTGTCAGTCCCTAGCAAAGTGCACTGCGAGTGCCAGGGCCTATAAATCAAATGCTGTTGGTGGGCTGCAGCACTGGATTGTGCCACCCACGCAAACAGCCCGTAAAGTGTAACTCTGTCCTGCCATTGCAGAGCCTGTGTGCAGCCTGGGGCTGCCATGTCGACTTGGCA
The DNA here is from genome assembly GCA_963921515.1 of Calotriton arnoldi. Classification (NCBI taxonomy): domain Eukaryota; kingdom Metazoa; phylum Chordata; class Amphibia; order Caudata; family Salamandridae; genus Calotriton; species Calotriton arnoldi. Next base: position 144,503 of record CAWUFW010004506.1, on the reverse strand, counting down.
AGTGCACACACTTGCCAGTCCCTAAACCTTCCCTTTTCTACATGTTAGTCACCCCTAAGGTAGGCCCAAGGTACTCCTGTGGGCAGGGTGCATTGTATGTGAAAGGTAGGACATGCCCTGGTGTGTGTGGCATGCCCTGATAGTGAAATACAGCCTACTTCGTTTTTCACTATTGCAAGGCTACCTGTTTCCCATAGGCCAGAATGGGCAGTTTTGATTATTACATCCTATGATCCTAACTGACCCAGGGAACATGGTAGAAATTCGAGTTTAGTATGCCTGAACTCAGAATGATAAAATGCATCTTTTAGTGAAGTTGGTTTTAACATTCTGTGTTTGAAAATACCACTTTTAGAAAGTAGGTATTTTCTTGTCTAACCATCCCAGTCTGCCTCTGCTAGGTTGTGTATTCCTTGTCTGGAGTGTGAGTGACATGGGCTGGGGGATTCCAGGAGACCGGGTGAGTCAGCACAGGGCTTAATAGCAAGATCTACATGTAGATGGGTGGGAGGAGATGCACCTGAGACCTGAATAGGGCTGTGCCTTCCCTCCACCATGCTGGCTCCACCTCCTGTGGTGTGTCTGATGTCCCTGGCCTACACTGCAAAAGGAAAGAAAGAGTCTTGTCAACAAAGTGCTCCAGGACTGACCAGAACTGGTTTGGACTAGGCAAAGGCCTCTCTGCCTTCAGAGAACAAAGAGAAATTGAGGATAAAAAGGGGGACCCAAACCCCAGAATTTTAGAACTCTTTTGGACCAAGAAGAAGAGCTGGAGAAGCTGTGAGGAGGAACTACCACTTTGCTGTGTGCTTTGCTGTGTTGGCCTGCAGTGGCTGCTTCTGTCTTGGGCAGTGAAAGGACTGGACTGAACTTTCTGCAATCTACTTTGTGAGTTTCTCCAAGGGCTTGAGGTAGAGCTTGCCCCCTGTTCAAGAAGTCTCAGGAACAGCAAAGACTTCAAGCCCGACGCCGTCTACGACGCCGCTGCCGACTCCGTGTCCTGAAGGCACCACAGAGGGCACCGCGACCTGTGGGCACCGCACTCCGCACCGCTTCACGACGACGCCTTGGTATCCCCGGCGACGCCGCTCCACGCCGGACTCGACGCCGCTGCTTGCACCGTGGTTCGAGGGCACCGCTCGTACAGTTACACGACGCACCGCCCTCATCCCGCACCGCAGCCTTGGCCTACCGACGCCGGTGCCATCGACTCCAGTTCGTCAGCCGACGACAGCGCTTCAGCAACGACGACGCTGCTGCACCGTGACCTGCCAGCACCGTGACGAGCACTGCCTTCATCTCACACCGCGACCCTGGTCTCACCGACGACGCCATCCGACGCCGCCGAGCCGCTGCTCGCACCGCGACCTGAGGGCACCGCACCGCTGCACTTCGCACCGCAGCACCAGACGCCTGCGCTCCTGACTTCAACCGAGAGGAGATCGATCTGCAACGCGTGTGACTTCGAGGGCCCCGACGACGCCTGCACCGACCTCCGGAACCGACGCCTGCGGACGCCGTGTTTTTGGAAGCTCACCCCGAGGTCATCGACGCCCTGCATTTCTGAAAGGTACTGTTTGCGGGTCTTCCCGACACCGTAGTTGACCCGCAACGTCGCGGTCAGCCAGAACGGTTTGGATTTGTTTGTTCACGACGCCGTGATAGCCCCGGACGGAGCTATCGACATCAAGGAACTGTTATTAAGGACACTGTGATAACTGAAGATTTTTAAAGTACTGTACTGTGGATTTTTATCGTATTGGTCTTGTTTTAAGTATATAAAAATATTGGATATTTTTCTAAACTGTTGTGGTGACCGTTTGTAGTGCTTACACTGTATTACTGTTGGTTATGTGCAAATGCTTTACACACTGCCTCTAAGATAAGCCTGACTGCTCGTGCCAAGCTACCAAGGGGGTGAGCAGGGGTTATTTTAGGAGTGTAACTCCCTTATCCTGACTAGGAAGAAGGGTCCCTACTTGGACAAAGGTGCAAGCCCTTGCCAACTAGAGACCCCCATTTCTAACACACACTTATAATCACTGCCACACAGTCCATTGCAGTAATGTGGGATAATATACAGCATGGCTAAACACTTAAGGTCCCAAAGGTGAGACCGATTGCATTGCAAATGCGTGTTTTCAAAAGACAACTGTCCCGGGAACAGTTAATTCTGACCGCTGCCTCCTGTGCAGTGAAACCGAGGGAGGGGCAGACAGCTAAACAAGCTTTCTTGCCAGTGTAAATATGCTCAACTAGTCAATCTGCAAACGTAGAGGGCGCCTGAAAGATGATATTGGCTTTAATTGATGGAATCACTTGAAGTTTCCTGGTGACACATTTATTTTTTTGAGGAGTACTGTAAGGGAGCTGCCAGCTAAGATGTGAAGTGTGTGCTTTTAAAATATTGTTACCAAAAAAAATTGCTTCTTATTGACACATTTATTCTTTTTGAGGGGGTATTGCTAAGGTAAGCTGTGAAGTGTGCTTTTAAAAGATAGTTCTAAAAAAAACTGCACTACATACAGCCTGCAAAAATCTATATATTTTGGAAACACCTTTTATCCTAAACCTTTTTGCGCATTCTGTAGTAGCCTATCTGATACTGTGTGTAATGCAAGCTTAAAATAATGACTTACATGTTTACAGGGCTTTCTGCCCCAGATTGGGACATTTTAGCACTAAACATACACAAGCCGCTATTCTCCACTGTACCAACCAGAATTTGGTTGGGTGTATTAACTATAATGTACCAGAGTGCATTTCCCACTGATTAACAATCTGTATTTCATTTAAGCTGTGTGTTATTTTATATGTAGTTACCGGAAGGTAAAAGACCCAAAAAAGTTACATAATATTTTGTTTATTAGCCACGCCCACAGGCTCACTCAAAACTCACCCCGCTCACCTACCCCACCTCCTTGCACGCAGCATCACAGTTTCCATACTTTTTTAATGCACTCCGACCACTTCTCAAAATCAAGGGAAACTGGGAGGATACTGTGCACGGTGATATGTAATGGCCTTATTTGTAAATGAACCTTCTAGAAAGGACTAAAGTGTCAATATCAAAAGCAGCCAATAGGGAGGCAGCAGAGAAGAGGGAGAATAAGTAACCAGGATAGACAGGTCTCCGGGCAAAGAAGATGTATGCACCATGGATGGAAACTAAGGCAGAGAACTAGGGAAAAGAACTGTAAGAAATTAATTATCGACAACAGGCAACAAACGTTACTAAAATAAATCAAAAGCTACAGACTATCCATCATAAGCGGGTCAGTGAGTCAGATACACTTTATTCAGTTTCCGTCACATAAAACCATAGAAGTAAACAGTCCTACATACTCTTTTACAATAAAATAGCATAAATCCACGTAAATATCACATTACAGTTAGACATAAAATAAAAATCATAATAAATTCAGTATGTCAGAAAATATAAACGCATATCCAAGTGCTACAAATTATATAAATAAAAAGCTATCTCAAGCCATTGAGGCTTTTATAAAAGATTAATCATCGAGAGGTATACATCATACATAGGAACAAATTAAAATCATGATTTCTACCAGGCTCTTACTTATGTATAGTGCATTCGTGACGAATGCTAAAACAGCGCAGATCTATGGATTATGTAATTGCTGTAATAATTATAAAGAAAAATAAAATGTAACGGAGATTATGCTGACAAACTATAAACTGGTCCTTTGAGCAAAAGCTATCATAGGGAGTGCCAGTCCTCAATGTTGTTTAATGCCTTTTGTTTAGGGTATTGCATCGTCACATTCATTTAAGTTCTTTGCATAACAATCTGGAAATAGTACCTCCTCTTTGGAGAAGAGAAACCACTTCCACCACTTGGCATTTCAAGTTATTTTTCGTATGGGTCTTTTCCTGGAAATGTGCAACTAAAGGAGTGTTGGGTAACTTGCACCTGATGTAGAAGTTTTCTTTACACTTCCAACAGGGCAAAAAGAAAATTAATGTCCTTTCTCTCACTTGCACCAAGGGAAGTCAGGATAGTACTCCATGGCGACATCTGGAAAGTGTAAGCACCTTCGGTCCCATAATCTGAACCACATTGCCTGGGCTCAGATAGAGAGACAAGGAGATGAAGGTGATAAAGAAGAGGAGAGGAAAGTCCACTGTATGAGGTTCTACGATAGGCAGGACAGATTAACACTTTTATGCAGTACTCTAGTACTATGCAACGTACTGCACTACCTTTTATATAATAAAGGTGGTCTCATCAGGGGAGAAAAACAAAAGAGCTTTCTCCAAAGCTCTGCGACGGTATATGAAGGAGCAACACAATGACATTTCCAAAAGTGTTAAGTTTACAGTTCGTGGTCTGTAAAAGATTAGATGCAATTAGAGGTTGGAAACCTTTCCTTGTTCACTAAGCTCAATGCACACAGGCATAGCTTGTGCAACATCGGAGTAGTGCACCATACAACACGGACACATACGAAAAATTAAAATATGATCAAAAACCCTCGAAATTCACTAAGAAAGATTAAAGTGATGTTATAGTTAAGTGATGAAGTCAAACAAAATGTAACGTTTAAAAACTGAAAAATCCCTGAAATTTGCCAGTTATAGTTCAGTAAGCCAACTATTACCTGTACCCCCCCGTCACACACTGCTTATGACATCAAATACTACAACACTCATGACATGTTAAATGATGACATCACTGGTGATATCATCCAAGCTACTGCTCCTCTAACTCTATAATCAGCCAAGTCATTCTAAAACGAGCATTGGCAAAGCCAATATGTCTCGCCTTTGGGACCTTATAAGTGTTTAGCCAGAGCTATTGGCTATGTTGTAGAGCATTGTGGCTGCTGTGCATCATGTTGGAAAGTTATAATAAAGTGTTATAAGCATTTGTTACCTTCATACAGGCCAGGAAGACATTAAATACAACTGAACGACCCGATTAAAAAAGAATGAATATAAAAAATGTCTTGTAGTTTTTTTGTACTTGCACTGCTGGCAACTTCTTCCTGCCTGTTTTAATGCTTGTTTGATATAATTTTTTTTGTTAGGGGGGGGCGGGACATAAACCGGGGAGTGGAGGTTAGGAAACAGTACCTGAATTACAACGCGAGCAGTGGACAGATTGCCAGATTCTGAAGGCGGACTGATGTGGTGCGGAGGTGGTGGTGTGCTGGTGCAGAGGTGGTGGAGTGCTGGTGCAGAGGTGGTGGAGAGCTGGTACAGAGGTGGTGGAGAGCTGGTACAGAGGTGGTGGAGAGCTGGTACAGAGGTGGTGGAGAGCTGGTACAGAGGTGGTGGAGAGCTGGTACAGAGGTGGTGGAGAGCTGGTACAGAGGTGGTGGTGTGCTAGTGCAGAGGTGGTGGTGTGCTAGTGCAGAATTGATGCTTAGGTGATGCTGAGTGATGCTGGTGCTGTGGTGCAGAGTCATGCTGAGGGGGTGGTGCTGCACTGGTGCTGAGCTGGTGCCCAGGTGATGCCGAGTTGGTGCTGTGCTGAGGTGATGGTTGATGCGGAGGTGGTGCTGCACTGATGCTGGAGTGGTGCTGCGCTGGTGCTGAATTGCTGCTGAGGTGGGGCTGCGCTGGTTGTGGTGCACTGATGAGGAGGTGGTGCTGTGCTGATGCTGAGAGAGTGCTGTGCAGATGCGGAGGTGGTGCTCAGGTGGCGCTGTGTGCGTATGCTGAGGTGGTATTGCGCAGATGCTGAGGTGGTGCTGCGCTGATGCAAAGTGGTGGTGTGGTGATGCGGAGTGATGTTTGGTAGTGCTCAGGTGGTGCTGTGCTGGTGCTCAGGCGGTGTTGAGTGATACCAAGTTGGTACTGAGGTGATGCTGCATTGGTGCTGAGTTGGTGCTGTGCTAATGCTGAGGTGGTGCTGTGGTGGGGCTGCACTGGTGCTGAATTGGTGCTGTAGTGGATGGTGCATTGATGAGGAGGTGGTGCTATAGTGGTGTTGAGTGATGCTGAGGAGATGCTGCACTGGTGCCGAGTGATGCTGTGGTGGCACTGAGTGATGCCGTGCAGAGGTGTTAATGCTTTGCTGGTGCTCAAGTGGTGCTAAACTGGTGCTCAGGTGGTGCTGAGGTGGGGTTTCTATGTGGTGTGGATTGGAGGTACATGGTGTGTTGTGTAGTTGAAATATATTGTTTGGTTTGTAATTATGTGATGTGTATTAGAAATGTGTGGAGTTGAATTGTTTGGCCTGGAACTGTGTTGAGTGAAATTATGCTCAGTGAAATGGGTCATGGTGTGGAGTGCATTTATGTTGATTGGTGTTATGTGGCATAGAGTGCATTTATGTGGGGTGTTATGTTGTGTGGTGTAGAATTACGTGGCATTGAGTTGTGTTGTGTGGAATTATGTGAGATGGTTTGGAGTGGCATTATATGGTGTGCATTTATGTGGCTTCTTGCAAAGTTGAATTTATTTTGTGCAATGCCAATAGGTCTCATATTTGCAAGAGTTAGAACTATTGGCATTGTAAATGACAATGTTTTTTTACCCATGTGTTATATATAGAGTGGAGTGGACATTTATGGTGTGGAGTGGAATTATGTGGTTTGGTTTGGAATCGTTAGTTGTGGAATTGTGTGGTGCGGAAAATGTGTAGCGTGGATGTGTGTTGTGGAATTACATGGCATGGTGTGCAGTGGAATTATGTGGATAGTAATTGTGTCGTTTTGAGTGTAGTGGAATTATGTGGAGTGGGATTGTGTGTCTGAAAGACTGGAAGGGCTGGGGCAGTGTTAGTGGAATGGCAAACCCTGCTTGCCATGCTGGATGTCGGCCAAATGCATTACACAATTTTGGTAAAACTGATGTCTTGATGTTGGGGGTACATTTTGCAACATGGAATGGAACGCTGAACTTTCACTGCAAAATTACCACAAAAATGGTTGAAAATATTTAGTCAAGAAACCAGACCTGAATACTGCATCGTGGACTTGGTGTCAGTGTGTAAATATGAAGACGTTTGATAAGCTCAAAACTATTTATATGTACAATCTTAAGTAGATGTGCCCATTGTTCAAGTGTTTAGCATGTGAAATCTGCATATTTATTTAAACCTCGGGATTATGGAAGTTTAACAATTCAGTGGGATGTGGGAGAATTGCTTATATTTTGTAGAAGCCTTGGTTTATGTCATTATTTTTTTGATAAACAAATTTTTATTTCCACACACAATTCCAGCCACTTATCACAATACAATGGAAAAGCATAAGTTTGTTCCAAGGCTAGATTTTCCCAAATACGGATCTGGTAGGATATATAATAGTATACCTAGACATTCCCGGCAAGTCTAATCCAGTCCCCCCCAACCACTTCCCCCATACCCTGCGGTATTTCTTGGAACAACCGCATGCCTCGTACAGTGTTTTCTCCTGCGTGGCGCACCAGTCAACCCCGCTCCGCCAGCTTCCAATGTTCGGAGGGTCCGGGCATTTCCAAGAGGCGGCTATGTCCCTCTTTGCCATTGCAGTGGTGAAAAACAGTTTCTCATTCCTGGACCCATCCAGCCCATCTGTAATACCCAGAAGTGTGTGTCGATGATCATGGGGAACCTCCCATCCCAGCACCTCCGTGAGTTCCTCTTCGATGTCACCCCAGAATCGCGACAACTTGGGGCAAGCCCATACCATATGGAAGAAGTCGGCAGGTTCATGTGCACACCTGGTGCATGCGGGGGTCGGGCGGAATCCAGCCCGATGGAGGCGTAACGGGGTCAGGTAGGCTGCATGCAGGTAATAGAGTTGGACCAAGCGGAGTCTGGCGGAGGCAGTGACAGTCCTGGGGGCCATAAGGGTGTTGCGCCAGTCCTCCTCATCCAGAGTTCCCACCCATTGCTCACATTGTTGCCGGAGTCGGTCTAACGTGGTCGGAGTGTTATTGATCAGTGTGCGGTAGATGCGGGAGATTCCCCCCTTCCCCAAGTCGCCTAGCATGATCTGAGCCTCAGGCGGGCTATGTTCGGGAATCCGCGTGCCTTCAGGGAGGTGTACATGGAGGGCATGGCGCAGTTGCAAATATTTGTAAAATTGAGACTGGTGCAGGGAGTACCGGGTCTGGAGGCCCGCGAAGGAGCGCACATGACCGCCCGTCCACACATCACCCAATTGCGAGATCCCAATAAGATCCCAGGAGCGAAAGCCTTGCAGGCCACTCACCTCCTTAAGCCAGGTGCCGTGCCAGAGGGGGGTGCATTGGGTCAATCTGCGTGTCCACTGAGTGTGTCGCAGTGCGGCCGGTTTATGTCATTATTATTATACCCTTTTCTTCTTTTACTGACTTATACTGGGGTCACTTTTCCTTTGGAGGTTTGATATCGTGTAGTTAAATATCTTAATGAACAATTCAGGTGTATTGCCGGTTAATCCTGAAATGGTTACCACACTTCACAGTTTTAAAAACGTGGAGTATATCACTTTAGCGAACTCCGTGTCATTGTGGTTGCTTGTAACTGCAAGCCCTACTGTGTCCACCGTCTTTATTAGGTTGTAGTTTCACTTGTTGTTGTTTGGTAAATCCCCATTTTAATCCCGAGAGCCGATCCTTCAAGGCTACAGCAATGTGGGGGTGTTGGGTGCAAAGGGGTGCAAGGCACAGGTGTTGATGGCATGGGAAATGGGTTTAGTTGGTTGCAGTCCTTGGGTGATGAGTACAGGGATTCGGTTTGTGGGAGGGGCTGCTAAAGAGAAAGAACAGAGTTTTTCAGGCTGGCTCACCAGTTGTGCTGTTCCTCTGCAGACAGGCAACAGCACTGAGCAGGTCGAGCTCCCCTCTTTCCCTCCCCCTGTCCTCTCCAGATTACTCCTCAATCCATTGGTTCTGCTTTCCCTCCAACCAGCCGAGGCAACCCCCAGAGTACGAAAGATCATGCTCTCTTTGACAATGGAAAAGAAAGACAATCATCGTCGCTGGCTCCTAGGCAAGATACAATCTTTGTGTGTAAAAATAGATGTTTTTGTAGGTTTGCCAAAAAGAAGCAACACGGTCTACCTGGGGTTTGTGGAGTCTTTCTAGTGTCCAGGAGCATCTATGAATGAAATCTCTGTTGCCGCCACTGCTAGAGGAGACTCTTGGTCCCAGAAACTACCGGCCCTAGGAAGAGGGGCTACTGTGGATCATGTATTTGGTTTTTGATAGCATCGGTGATATCTTATTTGAAAAAGTGGATCTCTAGATACGTCCAGTCGTAGATCATATTATTTGGATGGTTCTGCCTCCCATTTCTGCTCGTTTCAAATTTGAGCTCTGTGTGATTTAGGCAGGAGTAACTTATATACTTTGGATAGTATTAGCAACCTGTTTTAAGTGTAAGTATTACATTTAAACAAGTAAGAGACTGAGCACAACTACTGTGAGCAGACAAATTTCAAGTAGGCTGTTTAAATCAAAGATCTGTGGCCAAAAATATGTGAGAAAAACTAAAGCTTATCTTTACAATAAATTAATCACCTGTGGATTTCTGGGCACATCCTGTTAAAGAGTTCTCAGAGTGTTATGGACTATTTGTTTTTTAAACTGGATATTTATAAGACACACATTGATTTCCAGAAGTTCAGTACAAATGTAGAGCCATTATACATTGTTGAAGAATGTATAATGGTTGCGTAAATCACTCACAGACGCTTTAATTTGCACAGACAATTCAAATTGCACTATTCTAATGGTGTATGCCATTCTGCTAATTTCAAGAATAGGTGTAGTGTATTTCTACAAACTACAGAGGGTTGCCTATAGGGCCTGGCTCTATATGCCTGCTAAATGGATAATGCATATATGTAAAGCTATTGAATTAAAATTCTACGTCAGATGAGGTATTGAATAGTCACATATAAGATTATTAATCTCTAAACACTCGGAGGGTATTTAAGGTTTAATAATTTGCTATTCGCAATAATGTTTACAGAGCCTTTTAATTTCTTAAACATGTAAATACCAGTTTAAAAAAAAAAAAAGGAGAGAAGCAAGTGTGGGTGATTTCACAGATCTGCTTCATCTGCTGCACCTTGCGAAAGGTTACATCCATTAGTACTAGAGAGATGATAGAAAATTGAGCCTAGATGTAGCTTGCTGAAGACCTTCTGCCATTAAAAGCCTCTAGTAAACCATCATTCATTGGATGATACCATCAGTGAGGTAATCAATGACGTCATTTAACATGTCATGAGGGATGTAATATGTGAGGCCATACACAGTGAATGACGGGGGCGCAAGTTATAGCAAGTTTACTTAACAATAACAGCCACTGGAATAATGCGATTTTGCAGCTGCAGCGTTTTTCGCATAATTGTGGATTTACCACGTTTGTCCAATAATCCATCATCTACTGCACTCTGCGGATTTTAACAAAAACAATTGTTTCTAGCTAAAAGGTTTCAAAAGTTACAAACTAACACCTGTTGCCACAGTGTGGAAGGGCCTTCACAAAGCTTGACCGGTCACCTTTCTGTTGCTTTTTGCTCTATTTGGGTATTAAACTAGTATCAACATGGTGAAACCTTTGCCTAGACAGCGTTAATGTGTGAAAATGACAAAATAATGAAGTATTATCCCAAAATGGGCTGCATAACGGCACATAAGTTGCTTTTTGTTGCCGCATAATTTAGTCAGTCAGTAAAAAGAAGCTTTATTCGACTATACAAGTCATAAAAGCGTTACGCATAAAAAGTTCAAACAAAACAGAAGTTAAAATCTCAAGTTAAAATGTTTGTGCAAATTGGCAAGATAATAGACAGAATGAACAAGTTACTTACCTTCGGTAACGATATATCTGTAAGAAACATTAGTGATAGATTCCTTACCTTAGAATATCCCCAGGCGTTAGACTGGATCCGGAAAGTTTTCGTCAGCAGTACCCCTGCGCGTCGGTAGGTGGCGTTGCGCGGCTCCGCGTCAGTCGTTGGCGTCGTGGTCGCCGAGAGGACGTCGCGGGCGCTACTTAGACGCCGCCCACGCGTGCTGACGTCAGTTCTGTACACGACTTTCCGCGCCAGGAACGCAGAGCCATGCAAGATACTGACCACTGGTGCATTGAAACTAGGGCCCTGAAAGGGATGACCTTAACCCTAGAAATCAGTTCGCAGAACGGTGAGGCGGTAAGGAATCTAGCACTACTAATGTTTCTTACAGATATATCGTTACCGAAGGTAAGTAACTTGTTCATCTGAAAGAAACACAGTGATAGATTCCTTACCTTAGAATAGATACCCCAGCAATACCAACCCCGGTGGTGGGTCTGCGAACCAAGATCACTCCAGAAAGTCACGGAGAACAGAACGGCCAAAGAAGCTGCCTCTCCGGACTTGGCTGTCCAGGCAATAATGCTTAGTAAACGTGTGCAGCGAGGCCCACGTGGCTGCCTGACCGATGTCATGCAGGGGGACACCACGTCCCAATGCAGTAGTGGCTGCAGTAGCTCTGGTGGAATGAGCACGCAGACCCACCGGAGGTTCTTTTTGAGCCAAAGAGTAACAGGCTTTGATACACAAGACGACCCAGCGGGAGATAGTCCTCTTGTGTACCGCCCGACCTTTCTTGGTGCCAAAGTAGCCAACAAAGAGTTGGTCATCCACCCGGAACTGTTGCGTGCGGTGGAGATAAAATGAGAGCGCACGTTTTGGGTCCAGACGGTGGAGCCTCTCTTCCTCTCTGGAAGGATGCGGAGGTGGAAAGAAGGTGGGCAAGGTAATAGTCTGCCCAATGTGAAAGGCCGTAACAACTTTTGGCAAAAAGGAAGGACGGGGCCTAAGCACAACCTTGTCCGGATGGACTGATAGGAAAGGAGGCTTACAAGAAAGAGCCTGGAGCTTACTCACTCGCCTAGCGGAGGTGATGACCACCAGGAAAGCAGTCTTCAAGGTCAAGAGACGAAGAGGACAGTTGTGAAGGGGCTCAAAGGGAGCGCACATCAAGTATGTAAGAACCAGATTCAATTCCCACAGTGGCATCACTAAATGAATAAGAGGAAAAAGGTGCGTAATGCCTTTGAGAAATCTATTTACAACAGGGGACTTGAAAAGAGGGCTGATCAGGGAGCCTGAGAAAGGCCGAAATAGCAGAAAGATAGCCCTTTATAGTGCCCAGAGCAGAGCCCTGCTGGGCCAAAGAAAGAAGGAACAAAAGGACTTCTGAAAGAGGGGGAGAAAGGGGATCCACAGCCTTTGCTGTGCACCATGCCACAAATTTGTTCCACCTGCAGGCGTATACCAACTTAGCGGAGGGACGCCTGGCTGCCAGAATGACATCACAAACTTCAGGAGGCAAGTCGAAAGGAATCAACTGCCGCCGCTCAATCTCCATGCAAAGAGGTGGAGGCTGGACAGGTTCGGGTGGAGGACCGTCCCCTGCTGCTGCGACAGAAGATCCTCCCGAAGAGGCAGTCTGATCGGAGGATCGATGCGGATACTGAGTAGCTCGGGATACCATACTCTTCAAGCCCAGTCTGGGGCCACAAGGATGACTTGTGCACGGTCGCGCCTGAGCTTCTTCATGACTCTGGGCAGAAGTGGTATAGGCGGAAAGGCTTACAACAGACCGCAACTCCACTCGTGACGAAAAGTGTCGCCGAGTGAGTGCCGCCTTGGAAATTCCAACGCGCACAACTGATGACATTGCGCGTTCTCTTCGGTGGCGAATAGATCTAACCAAGGCTCTCCCCACTGCTGAAAGAGACCTTGCACCACCTCCGAGTGAAGACGCCATTCGTGATCCAGCATGCACCTGCGGATGAGTTCGTCCACCCTGGCGTTCAGAGAACCTGCCAGGTGTTGAACCACCAGGGACATGCCCTGATGCTCCAGCCATGTCCAGAGACGCAGAGCCTCCTGACAGAGGGTCCACGACCCCACCCCGCCTTGCTTGTTGCAGTACCACATGGCGGTGGTGTTGTCTGTGAACATCTGCACTACTCTCCCCTTGACAGAGGGAAGGAATGCCTTCAGTGCAAGCCGTATCGCCCGAAGCTCCAGAAGGTTGATATGGAGCTTGGACTCCGCCGGAGACCAGAGGCCTCTGATCTCCACCTCTCCCATGTGGCTGCCCCATCCCAGGAGGGACGCATCCGTCACCACTGTAACCTCCGGTTGGGGAAGGGAGAGGGATTTGCCGTCGACCCAATGCCGGTTCGTGAGCCACCACTGCAACTGTCGTGCAGTGCCCTCTGAGATCTGGACGTGATCGGACAGGTTCCCCTGATGCTGCGCCCACTGGAACTTCAGGTCCCACTGCAGTGCCCGCATATGCCATCTGGCATGATCGATCAGCAGGATGCAGGAGGCCCAGCAGCCTCAGTCACTCTGACCGAAACCCGGGACAAGGGCTGAAAGATCTGAATCAGAGCCCGAATATCCCGGACTCGCTGTTTGGGAGGATAGACCCGAAACTGCGCCGTGTCCAGAACCGCTCCGATAAAGAGGAGCTTCTGAGAGGGAATCAGGTGCGACTTCGGCACGTTGATGGAGAACCCCAGCAAGTGCAGGAGGTCGGCCGTAGTCTGGAGGTGGGAGACGACTGCCTGGGGCGAGCCCGCCTTCAACAACCAGTCGTCGAGATAGGGGAAGACTGAAATCCCTGATCTGCGCAGATGAGCTGCGAACACCGCCATCACTTTTGTGAACACCCGAGGGGCGCTGGTAAGGCCAAAAGGGAGCACAGTGAACTGAAAGTGCTTGTGGCCTACCGTGAACCGCAGGTAACGCCGGTGGGCTTGCAGGACTGGGATGTGGAAATAGGCATCCTGCAAGTCTAGCGCCACCATCCAGTCTTGTGGATCGAGAGCAGACAAGACCTGAGCCAGAGTGAGCATCTTGAACTTCTCTTTGCGGAGGAAGCGATTGACGTTCCGGAGGTCTAAGATAGGACGCAGGCCCTTGTCCTTCTTGGGTACCAGAAAGTAGTGGGAATAGCAACCACGACCTACTTCTGGCGTCGGAACGCGCTCGATGGCCCCCTTGGCCAAGAGGGCCGCAACTTCCTGCTGAAGAAGCACCAAGTGATCCCCCAACATGCGGTGGTACTGAGGTGGCATGGCTGGAGGGGTAGTCTCGAAGGGGAGGGAGTAGCCCCTTCGGACTATCTATAAAACTTACCTGTCCGAAGTGATGGTGCGCCAGTGGGGGAGGGGATGGCGAAGCCTGCTGCCCACTGGCGTTTGATGGGCCTGAAAGTTCGGACTAGGAAGGTTTGGAGGCAGTGGTGGCCGGGGTGGAGGTGGACTGACCCGCCCGCGGTCCGCCACTGCGGAACCCGCGTCCACGGCTGCGCTGGGATGGTTGCTGCGCAGGCCTGTGGCTCTGTTGCGAACGCTGCGGGGCGCCCCTTCCGGTGCCACGAAGGGAGCGAAAAGCAGAAGGAAGAGGAGGGCGGACTGCAGAGAGTCCCAAGGACTTGGCCGTAGCCCGCGAGTCCTTAAACCGCTCCAACGCACTGTCCGCTTTGTCGCCCAAAAGGCGACGGCCATCAAAGGGCATGTCCATAAGTGTGTTTTGGACATCCCCCGAAAATCCAGTTGTCCTCAACCACGCGTGGCGTCGAACCGCCATCGTCGTTGCAATCGATCTGCCCAGTGAGTCGGCGGTGTCTAGGCCACAACGAATCATTAACTTAGCTGCGTCTCTCCCCTCTGCAACAGCCTGGGAGATAGCTGTCCGGGCCTCCTCCCGACACTCGGGCAGCACTTGCGCCACCGTATCCCAGAGTGTGGGAATAATAGCCCAAGAGGCATGCGGTGTTCACGGACCGCAGCGCAGAACTGGCGGAAGAAAAAATCTTCTTTCCGAACTGATCCAGTTTCTTGGATTCCCTATCCGGTGGTGCGGAAGGGAAGGCGGTCGGGGAAGCAGAGGCTTGGACAACCAAGCTCTCGGGGTGGGATGTTGGGAGAGGAAAATGGGGTCACCCTGAGCCGGGCGATGGCGTCGGGCCACGTTCCTATCCACAGGAGCCCCTGTGGTGGGCCTGGACCAAGTGCCCAAAAGAACGTCAGAAAGGGCTTCATTGAAGGGAAGCAGCGGCTCCGCAGAAGTAGCTGCTGGCTGAAGCACCTGTCAGGAGGTTAGTCCTGACGGCCACAGTAGGGAGCACGAGGTGTAGGGCCTAGGCCGCCCCACCACAGCATAACTAGCACCCTCCTCCGTAGCCACGGTAGGAGGAGACAGCATGTCAAGGTCTGGTGAGGCATCCAGACCACTGGCGTCCCCCAACTCGTCAGCCCAGTCCTGTACAGACTCGCAATCAGCTGCGAGAGGGTCCTCAGACCCCTCCCAGTCCCCTCCTACCTCCTCAGGCTGTTCAACAGGCCAAAAATAAGGAGCAGGGACATGGGGATAGAAATCCCCGAGCAACGTCGAGAACGGCATCGATCGACGCCGGCTCGACGCCGCGCCAACTTCAGGGCTGAAACCAGGGTCGACGTCGTCCCGAGGAGCGGGCAGCGTCAGAAGTGGTGCCGGTGGGGTCGACGTCGGTGGAGGTGTTATAAGGTCAACCGGCGTCGACCGGGATCCAGGCCTGGATCCAGGGGGGTCCTGCGGTGCCGAGGCCGGAGCAGACAGCGGCGTCGGGGCCGGAGCCGCCGGCGAGGACCCCCAGTCGGGACCGCGGGGCTCGAAGGCGCACCAGCGGGACCCGATGGCCCAAAGAGGCGAGCCGTGGCCGACAGGAATTCCTGTATTTGGGCTGGAGTCGCCGACGGACCCGGGAAGGGCGGGTAGGCCGGCGGCGACTGCACAGGCTCCGCCGGAGCCGCGGTGGAGGCACCACCCGCACCCTCAGCCGCGTCGCGCGACCGGCAAGGTTAAGTCGGAGATCAATGGCGTTTCTTCGACTTCTTGTGCTTCGCCTTACCTGACCCCGAGTGCGAAGACTTGGATCCCGAAGACCGATGGTGATGACTCCACGCACGGTCCCTCGACCTCCCACGGGACCTCAAACGGCCCGGAGCCGACTGCCGGGCTTCCAGCAACTTTCGGGACAGCTCCCGCAAAGTCTTCGGCGCCATGGCCCGGCAGTCGGGGCACAACTTGGGGTCGTGGTTGCGCCCCAGGCAGAAAAGACACACACGGTGCGGGTCCGTCACCGACATCATACGGTGACAGTCCCCGCAGGACTTAAAACAGGGCCTCCTAAGTGCACCAGGAGTCGAAGACTTGATGAAAAATAGAGACAAAAAGCCTCAAAAAGTCAGTCAAAAATTGACTGGGGGTTCCTGCTCTTCCCAAATCTGCGATTGCTGGTGCGGAAAAAGAAAGAACTGATGTCAGCGCGCGTGGGCGGCGTCTAAGTAGCGCCCGCGACGTCATCTCGGCGACCACGACGCCAACGACGGTCACGGAGCCGCACAACGCCACCTACCGACGCGCAGGGGTACTGCTGACGAAAACTTTCCGGATCCAGTCTGACGCCTGGGGATATTCTACGGTAAGGAATCTATCACTGTGTGTTTCTTTCAGATATTTCCTATATAGTCCAGGGGCGCATTCCGTAACGTGTCAGACATAAAGAGCATAAAATTCAGGTAGTCTCCACAAACGTTTAAAATCATGTTGGACCCCAAACATCACTTTTAACCCAAGTGCACCTTCGTAATTGGAAAAGTATTCCCATTTTTATTTTTCAACCATGGTTTGCTGAGATCGGATATGTCACATCCACCTTAAGAATTTTGCCACTGGGATTGCATACCTAGGTGATAGGTCAGTACAGAGAATTCGCAGAGCTGTACTACATGATCTAGTACCCATATTCGTACAAATCTGCGCCAACCAAGCTTTGCGCGGACCAGAGTAGGCAGGGCAAACAAATAGCACATGCGAATAGGTTTCTGCATGATCGACATGTGTAGCATTTATTATTCTCAGTGGAGGACCATTTAGATGTAAAGCACTTTAGGGGTAAGGATCCTGATCGGAGTTGAAAATAGAGTTTTCGGTCGAAGGGCTTTATGATGACATCCCAGTAATGCTCGAGGCTCGGGCGTGGTTTTATCTGTAGAAAGGACCCTGAAAGTGAGGTAGAATCATGGCGCCTGATCTCTTCATGCGCAATCATTTCCCAGTATGTATCCTTGAGTGAGTCTCTTGACGGGAACAGGGAGCTGGGGAGAGAATCCCACAAATATGATAGGCCCATTTTGTTAAGAAGGCTTCTCAAGTCTTGCAACCAACTGATTTTATGGAATTGATCCGTATCGATAATGTCCCTTAGACCCTTCAGCATATACGGCCAGTTCCGGCGTACACCATATTCTGCGCCTATATAGGATAGGCCGTAACCTGGCAAGATCCACCATAGCTTTCCTGCCTAAATCATTCCTTAATGGGAGAGTGGGTGTACTTTGTGGGAGACATAATTTAGTCAACACTGCTACATAATTTGGTCTTTCCCTGGCACAAAATTCCAGTGGCCTTGAATAAGTGCTTTTCTAGTTTTTAAACATGGTTTTGTGCGACTTCATCACCTATAACGTCACTTTAACCATAGTTTCTTCCAGTGTATATCCATCGATTTATTCCCGCATAGATACATATTCTAGTCACCAGAGTTTTAACATCAGCATGTCTACGTAACCAAATTCACATCTATGTCCCCCTACATTTTTCAGTATTTATGATGAATATGTGAATTGTGTACCTGTAAAGATAGAATCTCTACAAATAATTTTGGGTAGGGGAGCACAGTGGGGAGGAGGAGAGCAATAAGATGGATGACAACAAACAGTAGTTGAGAGCTTCTGGACCCCAGACCATCCAACGACATTCTGAGGTCTTTCAAGGTCTGTAATACTTAAAACAACAGCACAGGCACCCAAATCAACTGGTGACAGATACAACCACCCATTGGATGAAGTGGCTGACCTGCCAAGCCGAGAATAGTGTGGGTGCTTGCACCCTGCAAAATAGTGCTCGAGATGTGCCAAAGAGGCAACTCAGTCAAAGTCGGCAGACTGGCGGCATGTCTGTACCAGCGCTATTGCTGGAACACCCCCACCCCCAACCCCCTCCGAGAGTTTGTTGGGGCACAGGCAGCTGCTGTGAAGTGAGGCGCAGGGCGTGTCAGTTGTAGGAGAAGTGGGTTTATGAGCTCATTGCCGGAGGGCACTGGGCTGATACCATTGCTTCAGGCCTGCTGCAGTCACCACCACGATACAGGTTACGAACTGAAGGAGTGCAGGTAGTAGGAGAGAGGTGTTTCCATCTGTATCTGAATTATTCATGGTTTGGTTAAATGCCCCAGGGGGAATGTCCTTTCCCAGTGGGTAGGCCTTGAAGCTTGGGGATCACTTGTCATACCCCTCAGGGAGCGATAGAGGAGAGGCTGCAGGACCGGAAGAGGGAGGACAACAAGAGCACTGTGCAGTTGCCCACCCTGAGCATAGGTGATTGTTTGCGTTCTCAGCTGGGGCCTAGCAGTGACTTATGAGAGGAGGACTGGGCCTGTATCTGATAAACACTGAAAGTCCACAGGAATACGGGCTGGAATTACCCATCAGTGGCAGAGGTCCCTCACTCAAGGACTGGGGGATTGCAAAAAAGTAGTTATCCAGCTTATATTCAGGCTCTGTTTTAGTTTCTTGTTTTAGCATAGCATAATTTTCTAATAGTATTTTTCTATTGCAAGAATGGCCTTTATTCTGCACATTTAGTTCCAGGGTCGCACAACTGAGAACATGAAGCCTCATTTTGTTTTGTTCGTTGGAGACAACTGTTTCTCCCCAGACAAAGTAAGGCGCTGTTCTGCACCTTTGGCACAGTGCGAGGAGGTTGCTGTTTTTACTATTTAAATGGAATCTATGCTGAAGTCTATGCGAGCTTCACTTCACGCCGGAGTCATCAGGGAACACTGCCGTTACGGAGACGCAGTTCTACTGTCCCCAACTTTCATGCTGAGAATGAAGATAGCTGTGCAGGCTTGGTGTTGCATTCGTTAAGGCACTAAGACCGGCTTCCAGACATACAGTACCAAGGTATGGAGTTAGGTCATTCCAACATGCCTAGCAAATGGATACTCCCAACATGCTCTCTTTAACAGCGATATTAGCAATGGATAGGAGTAACATTAGTAATTCTAGCAACGCAATGAGCAATTAACATGGTTGATTTGTTTGCGTTTTTCAATATTCTAATAATGCTTATAACAATATGTATCATCTTTCTGACAATCACAGTTTATGTTTTATTTACAAACATTAGAGCTTTTCAATAAACGTTTGAAAATGCAATATTGTATCTTTTCTTTCTGACACTTTGGGGAGTGACAAATGAAAGGGTAGATCTGTTTCCACGATTTCCTTGGGAATCTGAGTGGTCATGTTCGAGATTACAAAACATGTATAACTCTGTACGATCAGGAGTTTAGATGCGTGTTACTGTGAGCTAGCCAAACAAAAACAACATTTACTGATTATAACCTAAGACCCACTATCTGTATTATGAAATGTTGTTTTACATACAGCCCTACAAGATTAGTAGGAACCGTATAACAATTTGAACTAGTTTGGGAGCGCATGAAGGCACCTACTTGTTCTGAGACCCTGACTGAAACCTGAGGGGTTCTCCTTCGGGGTAGCAGTGGTCCAAACAGCTACACTAAGTCAGAAAAGAAGACACTTCACAGGTACCAGAGCTGAGGGCCAAAGGGAGGTCTCCTTCGACCCTCTGGGGTCCACAAGCTAAACTTACCCAGAGAGGGGTAGTCCCCACGAGCAACAGGCATCAAGATCTGACAACAAAGTGGTGCTTTGCCAGGCATCTGCAGGCCACTGGGTGGTGAATGGCACTGCATAAACTAGTAGAGAATTCCAAAACACCACTCCCGGCACCAAATTTGGGGTCCTGGGTGATCAGTGAGGATGAGTAAGGACATAGCATCAAGTGCATCACAGCAAGGGGTTGCAGGCTTGGAGACCCCCATGGAATTAGGGGACACACAGTGGCTGGTGCCACCCATGGAACCAACAGCAGCACAAAATCTGGCCACGATTGAAGTCTCGAGGCAAGCCCTGGAAAGTAAAATCAACATCATGGCAACAGAAGTAAACCTACTAGGAGTTGACCTCCACAAGGTGAGCAACAGATCCCAACAGACTGAAAAATCAGTAGAGGAGTTGAAGGAAGAGGTGATGGACTTAAGGGCAACGGTCAATCAAAATGGCACTATTAAAGCGCAACTTGCCACCCTGAGGGGTATCCAGGTGCTGTGCTGCAGGTCTCAGTCGAAGAGCCAGGTCTTGAGGTCCGTTCTGAAGTGGTTCCGGGAGGGCGAGTTGCAGAGGTGGAGAGGGAGGGTGTTTCAGACTTTGGTGGCAAGGTGAGATAAGGAGCGTCCCCCGGTGCGGCTGCAGCAGATGCGTGGACTCTGTGCAAGGGTGAAGTGGGCAGAGTGAAGGTTTTGGGATGGTTGGTGGAAGGTCAGTCAGTGGATCATGTAGTGTGGTCCTAGGTTGTGGAGGGCTTTGTAGGCGTGGGTCAAGAGCTTGAACTGGTCTCTCTTCTGGACAGGTAGCCAGTATAGGTCTTTCAGGTGTTGGGTGCCCCACGGAGGCCGTGTGCAGAGTGGGAACACGACCGCGGGCTTACCTTAGCCACCAGGATACCTGCCTCAGGGAAGCCGGGTGCATAAGTGCGAAGTGACATAGGAAACAGCCGTCGAATTTAATAGAGGACTTCAGGAAGATGCCACTGGCGAAGAAGGTGAAAGTGTCCGGTGGAACCCAAAGGTGAATACAAGCTGAGAAGTACCTGCAAGCAGAGGGGACAGAGTCTATGTCACTCAGGAGTCACCAGAGGGCACGGTAACCGAATGCCCACCAATGTCGGGTGTTGCAGGAGAGTCAACGTGACCTTGGAGCTGCAGCTGTGAGGACCAAGTGACGCTGTGGAAGGCCAGGAGCCGTTCACGAGCTGTCCTAAGTCGGACGTCAAAAGTTGAGTGGTCGGTGTCCGTCAGGAGCACCAACAAGCCTTGGCAACTGCAAACAATGTGGAAAGCGAAGAAGGTGCAGTTACGGGACCAGCAAGGTCCAGGTGACTCACCACAAGCAGGGGAGTCAGGGCAGGCCCGAGCAATCAGGGGAGCCCACAGAAATCAAAGGAGACCCTCGAGAGGACACACAGGCCGGAGGCACTGGAGTCGCGAGAAGACCTCGAGCAGCTCACCAAAAATGCACGCTCACGATGCAAGTGATGCGGTGAGGATGAAGATCTTGGTCACAGGAGATGCTTGAGATTGGGGCTACTTGGAGCCCGATGATCTTGGTGGAAGGAAGCCAACAAGTCTTTGCAACTGCAGGTCGATGTGGTGCACAGGGGTCGGTTCCTGTGACTCAGACGAGGGATACTGGCCTCAAACTTGGCGACAGGTCAGGCCTCGAGGGATGTGAAGAACCACCACCTGTGTTGCTGAGCCTTTCGGAGTCCGAAGGGAGCCCAGGATCAGAAGACTGGTCAGCTTAGTTGCGATGCCTGCAGATGCAGGGAAGGGACTCCTTCACTTTAAGGGAGATTTCTTCAGGTGTCTTGGATGTCCACAGGCCTTGGAAGGTTCCTGTATGATGCACAGGCACGGACGTTGCAGCAGACGAGCAGGACGAGGAGATCAGGAGCAGCAGGTGTCTTCCCGGTTGCAGCCTTGATGCCCAGAGCGAAGTCCAGAGTGCCCAGACGGTTGATGAATAAGTGGTGTCTGAAATGGATCTTGTCCCACAACGAATCTAGGGACTCACCCTCAGGTAAGCCCTTAAGTACCCTATGAAAAGGGTTGGGACGATTCAGGTTTCCCTCCCAGGGGAGGGGTCGGACAGTGGGGAGGATACTCCCATGTCCTTTGTCCAGTTTTGTGCCAGAGCGGGAGCCAACGGCTCCCTGAGCTGGTTTGAACTGGACTATGCAAGGAGGGCACCAAATGTGCCCTTCAAGCAGACTGAGTAGCGCTGGCCAGCGCTACCACCCTATCCCAATACACTAAACCCTGTCTGGGAGGTGGTCACACCTCCCTGTGGCAGGATACCTATTGTTCTGCCTTCCCCTGCTCAAGCTTGGCTCAGCAGCAGGAGGGCAGAATTGTGTCTCTGGTCAGCAGCAGCCATGTTGTGCTGTCCGGGTATAGAAGACTGGTACCGGGAGCGCGGAGGGCTTCCTGGTGAAGCTTTACAGTGCATGGAATCATACCTCCCACACTGTTTACGGTGTGGAGATGTGATTCCAGCATGTTTGATACCAAACATGATAGGATTCGTTACAACCAGTTTCGAGATGGTCATCGGGTAATGACGCTGTGCCCCTCTATATGTTATATGGCTGTCTCACAACCCAGGAGAATGGACTCCGTAGGCTGTAGGGGTGTCCTGCTCAAGCAGGGGCACCCTCACACTTAGAACCGAGCACCCTGCCATCAGGATTGAAAGGCCTGCTTTAGGGGTGACATAAGTTTTAAGTGCAGTGACCTCAGATATAGGGAAAGCTATATCTTTCGTAAGTGGTGCTAGCACCAGCTTACACATGCTGCAATGGCAGGCCTGTAGTTACAAATTGAGTGGTCTCCCATGGGAGGCATAATACATGCTTCAGCCCATGGGGGACCCCTGGTGTACCCAAGCCCTGGGTACCTTAGTACCATATACTAGGGACTGATAAGTGTACACCAGTATCCAATCTGGGATGTACCCAAGTACTTACCATACCAATTTAGGGGAGAAAGCACAGAGACTGGGGTCCTGATTAGCAGGATCCCAGTCAGACTAGTCAGAAACAGCATTACATCAAGCAAAAAGTGGGGGAACTATAAAAGCAGATCCTACTTTCCTACAGAGCATATGACCAAGAAGCAGATCCTGCAAGAACAATGTGTCATGGAGTTCCCAAAGTAGGCGGAGGAAGCGGCGCTGGAACAGTTTCTGGAGAGGTGGATAAAGAGATAGCCTAAAATCCACCGGACTGTCAGCTTGGTTCACTGTAGAAAGGGAACATAGGGTGCTGGCTCTTCCTTTGTCCCCAGGGGCCCAACCCTGAGCCATAGCTGCTAGGGTCTTCAACTAAATTATCAGGACAGGTACATATTCCTGCAACCTACTAGAAAAGAGGGAGATGCTAAATATGAGGACAAGACCAACAGAATATTCCTGGACTCCACCCAAAAGCTCAGTAGATTCAATGAACTGGTAAAGCAGAAGCTCAGAGCGATCAACTTGAAATACATGCTCCTCTTCTTGGTGAAGCTGCTTGTGATACACAGGGGGCAGTCCCACATTTCACTACACCAGAGGAGGTGTGAGACTGAAAAAAATACCCATTGCCGCAAGGACGGAGCACTCAAAGAGAACCCATGCGGGTTGCAGTCATCGCTCCGATGCCATGGGTGGAGTTCCCCTGAGATGGGGGGGATGCCTGAAGCCCTCCAAGGTTAGTGGGTTAGATAGATGGGAGACTGGTAACAGAGAAGCACCTACGAGCGGAAATGAAATGTCAGCACTCCTGCGACACTGAATATGAGTGCACATAAACTGAAACTGGACAAGCATTAGAAGGTTAAGTTAAGTCCATCAACATCATTTTGAAAGAGGAGAGGGGAAGCAGCGACTCAGACACAATGGGGGTTTGTCAGGCCTCTCCCCTGCAGTCCCCTTGGCAAGGGACAAACCACCTTTGTAGAAGAGAACAGTGTTGGTCCTGGACCTAACCTGGGTCCAAAATGCTGTGCGCAAGGCAAAAGTACTCCTACGGTAAACTGGATCTTCCGGCTTCCGGTATGGCCAGAGTAAACTTTACCCTGCTATTAGGTGGTGCATGGGCGATCATCTTAGATCTTGTCGGACCTTGCAAGAAGCTCTGGAGTGGCCACTCTATAAATAGAGCCACAAGAGACCATCACTAGTCAGCATGAGCCGGCAGAGGAAGCAGCAGCAGCAAACTGAACCTCGCTAGTCAAAGCCTAGGAGTGCTGCAAAGTAAACTAACAAGTAACTGGGTCATCTTTGCGGCATAGGAGCTTCCAAACTTGAGACTGATTACTGGTTTAAAGAACTTTAAAAGTAAACCTTGCCCAAGTGTGTTATTTGTGTAAAGAGTAAGTGGTGGCATAAGTTATGATTTCAGAAATATAATTGCTATCTAAGAAGATTGTTGGTAAGTAGTGGAACAGTGCGAGACAACATTGGAACTTAATATACATCAATCCCTAAGGAATAATTAAAGGCCACAGCGAAGGGCTATTCAAGTGCCATGTTTTTTTTTGTTTTTTTTTTTACAAAACTGGAGAAAAAGTACTATGAAAGCTTGTCTTTGAGATTAACAGGAGAACTTGATGTAAAAGGACTAGAGAGTATTTTGGAGCTAGTCAGAACACCTGTGAGGAGTTAAAATGGGTGTATGTTCAAGGTTAGATCCATGGAGCATGCCACAGCTGTGGCATAGGAGCATGACATTTCTTGAAATCAGCCACTCAATACTTACCTAATATTTAAGAACCCCAAGACAATTCAAGACTTTAACTGGAACAAATGATGGATGGAATGCTGAAGAATGCAAACATTCACCCCCGTCCCAAAGATCTGGGCTAAATCCATTGTTCTTTTGCTCACCACACCACCACAGTTTGGACCCAGCCATTTGCAATTCAGTCTTGACCCTGCTCCTTGTGGGAACAGTCCAGCCCGAAATGCCAAGCCAGGTCCTCCCTGGACTGGAAACAGGCATCCTGGGACTGGTTTCAGGGCATCACCTCTCATCAGCCAGGCTAGCTTGAATCCAGTGGCGCAGTGAGCACGGGACCCACATCTGGGCATACACTTCCCACTTAGGGCGACAAAAACAAAAGGAACAAATGATGGAAGGAATGCTGAACCATACAAACATTCACCCCCAGTCACAAAGATCTGGGTTTAATCCGTAGTTCTTTTGCTCACCGCGTCACTCCAGTTTGGACCCGGCCATATGCAAATCAGTCTTGACCCTGCTCCTCATGGGAACAGTCCAGCTCCAAATGGCAAGCCAGCTCCTCCCTGGACAGGAAACAAGCTTCCTAGGACCGGTTTCGTGGCATCACCCCTCATCAGCCAGGCTAGTTTGAATCCAGTGGCATAGTGAGCACAAGACCCACTTCTGGGCATACCCTTCCCAATTAGTGCGACAAAAGCAAAAGGAAATGCCCCAAAACAGGTCCCAGGATGCCTGTTTCTGGTCCAGGGAGGACCCGGTTTGGCAGTTCGGGCTGGACTGTTACCATGAGGAGCAGGGTCAAGACTGATTTGCATATGGCTGGGTGTATGCTGGATTGGCGTGAGCAAAAGACCAATGGATTTAACCCAAATCTCTTGACTGGGGGTGAATGTTTGATTCATTCAGCATTCAGTCCATCATTTGCTGCCACAGCACTTTTCGCCCTAAGTAGAATGGGTATGCCCACACATGGGTCCCTTGCTCGCTGTGCTACTGGTTTCAAGCTAGCCTGGCTCATGAGGGGTGTTACCCAGAAACTGGTCCCAGGATGCTGGTTTCTGGTTCAGGGAGGACCCGGCTTGGCAGTTCCGGCTGGACTGTTCCCATTAGGAGCAGGGTCAAGACTGATTTGCATATTGCTGGATCCAAACTGTGGTGGCGTAGTGAGCAAAAGAACGATGGATTTAACCCAGATCTCTTGACTGGGGGTGAATGTTAGATTCAATCAGCATTCCATCCATAAGACTAACTGGGAAAGGATACGATTGGAATAGCAGCCTTTCTAAAAGGACTTTAAAGAACAGAATACAGTATGTTCCTAATGTATGTGTGTAGTGTTTTTTTGTTTTTTTCTATTACAATTTGAGAGCCTTTAACTGTGCTAACAAATGTATTTCTTCCTAGTGCCAATTCCATTCCCCTTTCCTAACGCTGGACTGACCTGGATGGAACAAGTGAATTTTCAGCCATAGGAAAATGCTTTCTAATTCACAGGTAGGGGTGCTACTGATTGTGGTCAATATCTGTATACCCCTCAGGCCAAGGAAATCATCCCATCGAAGTGGCATGCTTCATCATCTGGTTGTGTTCCACGTTGGGCGGGAGCTGCAATGATAAATGGGCCCCTCGAAGGGGCTCTTTGCTGGAGGTCTTTTCTCTTGCTGACCTGTTTGGAAAAGTGCCACATCGTCTGCAAATGCCCCTAATTTTAGTAATCAGGCAAATGAAATTAGTGGATTGCGCTGGGTTATTAAAATTACATAAGGTGTCCAGAAGCCCTTTATTTTTGGTGGAAGCTCCTGTTATAGGTTAAAAACAAATAGGACTCTTGGGGAGATGATGGCCCCTAAGTTCATCAGTCAGTCAACATGTTTCTCGCCCCTCCTGCCATGAAATGGATCAATTACGATTCATCAGGACCTAATAAAGCAATGCCTAATCTACATAAATGGCTAAACACCTTATTCATGCATAGTGTATGTCCAAGTGACAAAAGGTAAAGAAAAAGCACGTAATCTGTGAGTGCACATCAATGATAATACCACTTACAGCCACTAATGCGAAAATGTGTGTGTTTCAATTCTCTCCAACCCTAATCCTAATTAGATCAGGCCTCTTGGGAAGTTGTTGTCATGGGACTTCCATCATCATGAAGTCCCCACTGGTAGCCTACCCTGTACCATGAACCCGGAGATCATCTCTGGGTTCGCTGCACCATGAACCAGTGGGGACTTCACGATGATCAAATATATCTTATTAAAGTCCTACGACTACTAGGTCCAAAGGGGCCCGGGGTGTTTCATTTATATTATGCTCCTATTGCTACCTCACCTTTAGAAGAGCCTCTTTTCATCTCCCCTCAAAGACCTGTATTAATTTATAGTCCCCCACTTATCTCTATCATGCTCTCTTGTGGATGATAGCCTGGATGATATGGGGAACTCTGTCAATATCTCACTGGTTTTGCTAGCCAGTCTACAGTACTGACAAATCCATCCAACCAGAAACAAGACTATCTCTGAGACAGTTTGTTTTATGTTTTTTTGCATTTTTCTTGCAGTTCTACATAGTGCAAAGTTGGATTCACCCAACAATAAGCTCTGAACTGCTAGCTTAGAAGGAATGGGCAGAACAAGCACTGTCAAATACAACAGATCTGGCTTACCAATTAAAGAGATTTGTCATTGATGGGTTTAGACACTTACTAAGTCATCATACATGCAGTGTCACTTATTTGTACACTTGTGCCTCCACTCATCCATCCACTGACTCATTCTTGCCTTCACTATCTGACAACTACAATAAAAAACAGACAAACTCAACAAAATATGCAAGATAAATTAAAAGATTACAAGCAGGAAAAAACTAAAACATGCTATGCCTAAACAAGATGGGAAAATTCTTGCAATAAGAAAACTAAACATAGCACTGGGCGCCAATCTTGCAATAATATTGTACACAGACTGTTATTTTAAAGTTCCAGATTGTCCACCACGTTCAGAACTAATGTGCTGGCCATCTTGGAAAGGTAAATCAAAAGTTACAGAATTCATTATTGGTTATCTGGTTTAGAGGAAGTGGCCACGTGAAATGCGATAAGCGGCAAGCAAGCAGCTTGTTGACACTGCCTAGGGAGCTGTAGAATACTCTTAATAGGAGAAGCAAAGAAATTAAAGTGCAACTATAAAAGGAGATTATTGAAAACTAAAAGACTAACCAACCAGCCCGGACACTTAAGTACAGTCCTTTTCGGGTGGATGTGCATGTGATCAGAAAAAGTCGTTGTAGCAAAGTGCCATTTTTTGACATGGTCACTCCCACTTTTTGCCTAGTATTTGATGTGATTTCGACTGGAAGTGCACTGGATTCCTGCTAACCAGGTCCCCAGTGCCAGATCTGTTTCCTATTATTGTGCAACTGTACCCCAATAGGCAATACACCTTTAGCACTCCTTGTAAGTCCTTAGTGGGTGGTACCTCTGGTACCTAGGGCAAGGAGGCTAAAGAGGGTCCTTAAGGGCTACATCACTAATTATGCCACTCTAAAGGACTCCTCACCAAAAACATACAGACTGCCACTGCAGGCTGCAAGTCTTCATGCAGACAAAAGTGAAAACACAACATGACATCTCTGTGTGCTATGTCTACAGACACTGCATGCAGTATAGGTAAGTTACTCCTACAGCAGGCCTTACAGCCCTAAGACAGGATGCACTATACTACATGTGAGGACATATCTGCATGAGCAGATATGCCCCTGTGCTGGTCAGCTCTACTGCTTCCAGTACAAGTGAACAGGGAAGCCATTTTAAGTACATGTGCTGGACACTGGTGAAAACGAGTTCCCCAGGTACATGATGGCTTCACTGAAAATAGGGAAGTTTGGTATCAAAAATCTCATTAATAAACCCACACTGATGCCAGTGTTGGATTTATTAATACATGCACACAGAGGGTATCTTAGAGGGCCCCCTGAAAACCTACCAGCTACTGGTGTGCTGACTGACTGGTTTTCGCCAACCTGCCACCAGAGACAAGTTTCTGACCTCCAAGGGTGAGGGTCTTTGCTCTCAGGAGGTCAGAAACAAAGGCTACTTGGGCAGAGGGTGTTTACACCCCCTCCCACAGGATGACCAGAAGATTTGCATTCCAAGGCAGGGAAGCTTCAAAGAGACCACAGCCTTTGGTTTGCGAATCTGGCTTCCTTCACAGGAGAGGAGGCCGACCCACTTTGTCCAGAACCCTTTGGCACCTGGACGGGCGGGAAAATTAGCTAGTCAGATAGGCATGTCCATCCTCAGGCTAGTACCACCCCTAAGGTGGGCTACCTGAAGTGGAGGCGACTTTTCAAAGTTAGCCATCTTGGTGATGAACTCTGGCACAGGGTTATGCCCACTTTCCACAGGAAGTGGTCGTATAGGGGGTGTAGTGACCCCAGGGGTAGGTAGCCCATTGTCTACTACCCTACACTCCCCTAATGCCCCTAAATTCATTATTTAGGGGAGCCCCTGGCGTGTCCCCAGAAAATCAGATCCTGCTGACCTACGAAAAAGGAGGACACTGAAGAGCGGTGAAATCAAAGACTGAAGAAGAGCAACTGAGTCGGCACCAGCCTTGCCGTCCTGTCTGCTGTTCCCCGTCGAATTGTGCTAAAGCCGTATTGTCATGCAGGCTGTTGTGCCCCAAATGCCTGGGAGGAATGCCTGTCTTCAATAAAGATACAAGGACTCCTGTGGAGCAGCGGAGCTGCTTTCGTGCATCCTGCAGGCACCCAAAGAACTGCAAGGACTTCGGAATCGCCAAAACCCGCCGCCGCCAAGCACCACTGCTCCCAAGCCCCCAGTCCGAGCTGAAGTGGGCCAACGGTGTCAGCGTGGTCCCCAAACCCTCAAGAGACAGAGTCCACTTTGGTTTCACACCTCGTGAACTCCCCTGATGCTGCCTGTGACCTCTGTTTGCAAGCCCCCTCAACCACGAGTGCTCCCGGACGAAGAAACCCCACACCTCAAAGACCCTATCTACTCGGCCGCCGCGGGCCGAGGAGAAGAGGACCACCACTGTCTACACGTCCCCTAGCATCGCAAAACTTGAACCCTCTGGTTGGTTCAGCCAGACTGGCCTCCCAGTCTAAACCTGCAGTCTGTATTCCCGCAGATCGATTCCCGTTGACTAACATTGGGCACCTATCACTGTATTGCACCACGGCACCCGGCTGCCCTAGTGCCGCTGGAGGTGATCTGTGGGTGCTGCCTTGGACCATGCCCCATACTCACCCTAAGTCCAGGAGATTGGTCTCACAAGTCGCTGTACTTTACCTGAATGCAGACTTGTTTTTCCTCCCATGGGATAACATTGCAGCTTCTGAAAAATGCACTGTCGTCTTTTTAAATGTAAAAGTATTTCTCTTGCAAAACTTACTCACCTGATCAGATTGATTCTGGTGCCGAAATCTATATAAAGATGTGTGTTATTTTTATAGATTGGTGGGAATCTCCTTCTATAGTTGTGTGCATCATTTATTGACTATTGTGTGTTTTTGCAGATGTCTAACACTCTTCTCGGAGGCTGCTCGACCACACTACCCCCTAGAAGAGCACCTTGGGATTCCTAGAGCAAGTCCCTGTACATTCATACTGGTATACCTGGACTCACTGTATGATATACCTTTTTTAGTATGTCATATAAAGAGCCAGCTTCCTACATTGGTGGTGCAACGGTGGGATACAAGGAAAGACATCTGCTGTACCACATGATTAATAAGTGATGTCATAACCCACATCATCGAGACTGGCGCCTTTTTCAAAAAAAGAAAAGCTTTCACCGTGGCTGCAACCCCCGGCCGGTCTCCTGAACAGAGAAAGCGTCTTCTATTACACCTTTGACGCTTTGGTGAACTTTGAAGGGGTTCTTGACCCACAATGAGTGGCAGCAGCTTAGGGAGCTCCATCCCGCAGTGGACAGTGCGCCAGGAGGCGCAAGTGCAGAATGGTGTCTGCAGGGGGTGGGGCCTTCTATCGCGCACATAGCGCTCTCAGCAGTCCCGCTCGGAGGAGGCTGGACCACTTCTCTTGGTGTGTGTCGCTTTCATCATCCAATAATCCAATACATGACCATCTTTACCAGAGGTGAATCAGAAGGCTACTGCAATTGCAGGCAACACTAATGGCAGCCGGGGGGCTGGCTCAATTACTTATTATTTTACTACTGCCATGTCAGCTAATAACTCTGAGATCGAATCAGTGGAGGAGGCTGGGGCCCACCAGGAGATCGTGCTGCCACGCCCCTAAAAGCTGGCGATGTCAGCATTAAAAGCAATGTTTGGCGATTAGTGGGGGAAGTTGCATCAGCAGTAGCGGGCGATGTCAGAGAGGGGCGGGGTAGGGGGGGTGTTGGGGGGAAGAGACAACAAACAACAACAAAAAAAGAACTTACCTGCAGCCCGCGGCATCACCGTCTTCTGCTCCTCTAGTGGCTACACTGCAGGCAAAGACTCCTGTGCGGCCAATAGTGTAGCTGCTCTCACGCACGAGAGCAGCTTCAGGATTGGCCTGAGTGGCGAGGATTTGCGCTCCCAGGGAGACTGGGAGCCTGTGCTTTGCTGTCTCCAACTCAGCAATGCAGCTGGGTTGGAGAGAGCATCAATGCGCATGACGGTTTGGCCAGCCTGAGACGGCTGGCCAAACCATCTTGCACATTGATAACAGTGCATTCCACTCCCCGTGGGTGCCTGTTATCCCCCTGGCATCACCCCCAAGACTCCTGTGAACAAAATAAAACGCTAATAAACACAGAGTTATTATAGTTTTATTTATTTATTTCATTTACGCTGCTGGCCGGGTTGTGACGCTCCTCCGCCATAGCGGAGGAGCCGGGCCTGTGCCTCAGGGCCAACTAATTGCTGGGGGATTTAGACATTGTATCTACATCACAGGAGCAACAGCCCCACACTGGGGAAAATTGTAGTACAGACGCTATAGTCTCCCCACAAACCAAAAGAAAGAAAGGTTATGTGCTTCGGACGCATGCCCCCAAGCAGAGCAGGTTGTGAATAGAGGTGGCCGCTATGATCACAAAGGGCTGCCTCAAGTATATAGTGGGACAATGGGAGTCGAAAATGTGCTTGCTTTGCAGGGAAATTTGACTAAAACTGAAGGAAATTTGACTAAAACTGAAGGAATTCTTATTATCTTATTGACACTCAAGCCAGTGGTTTTGCAGAGCATTGATAAAACCCTGAATAAACTGCTCAGACATGTTCAATCCAAGCCACCCACTACGATTATGCCGGTGTGGCACGAAATTTCCCCTTCAGTGGCGCCACTTGCGCCCTTGGCCTCCAGTATGGGTACTGCTGATGGCAGTGGAATCAATCGGACATACAAGGGCAATTTGGGCTCTGCAACACAACAGGATGTGGATTGCCTCATGCCGTACCCAATAGCAAGCCTGCTCCCTGAAAAGACATTAACTCTGGTATTGGATGCCAGTAGAAACTTCAAGACCTTACAGCTTCCTCCAGAGTGCACCCCGTATGTGGTAATTCTAAAAAATGAGCCACTGCTGCATACAAAACAAGTCGAATTAGACTATCAGCTGAAGAATAAAGTGATTAATTGGTTTTGTACTACCCTCAGGTGCATCATAAGCAATGTGCTTGCAAATGATATTATTGGTGTACGAAGGGTTCAATGGGTGGGGAATGTTCCCAAGACGGATGCAGGTGATTACACTGTAATTAACTTTTGTGATACTTACCTGGTGAAGTTTATCCTGTCTAGATTCAGCAATTCACAAGGACCTACTACGCAAGGGATCTGTCCAGTGCCCTCGGGTTTCTTAAATAGGTCAAGGCCTGAGGTTCCATTCAACAAACCCACCAATAATCCAGGTGACAATAGGCCCTTTTCTGTGTCAACCTACAATTGTTTTGTTGTCCTGGAGGAGGTTGATTGACTGTCCCGTGGGCAGGCAGTCACTCCCAATAGGGATATAGTCAGTGACCCAAGAGGTGACAAACACCACAGCTGACCAGGACAAGACAATTGTCTTTTCTGTCCAAAGGACTTGGGGGGGGGGTGGCCTAAATCATCACTAAGTACCACCGGAAGACAGGGAAAAGGCTATGGGCATTCTTATTAACCTTCCTTCTACTAATGCTCAAATCAATCCATTGGTTGACATCGAAAATATCCCCCATCACCTTAATACAGAAGGAGCCCGATAGCCTTGTTCACTCATCCCATAAAGTCCTGATTTCACATGATCCAAGTGGTATGGATGCTATGAGACCTGATTTGAATATTTTGCACTGGAATATTGCGGGTCTTAGTGCAAAGTTAAATAAAAGAAATTGGGTATCTTTAATTTCCAGCTATCAGATCATCTGTTTACAAGAGACCTGGTTACGGTCGGATACACACATAAATAGCTTTCACCCAGTGTTTTCCCCAGCAACTGTGTCACTGTCTGAGCACCACAGTGGGAGCCTCCTAACCTTAATCAGCATCACTATGGCAGCTAAGATAGTGTAAACTCACATCGACTCCCCTTTTTAACAGATAATCTGCTTGTCCTTGTCTGGGGCACATTTAATGGTACTTATCAATTGATAAGTACCAGATTATTGATTCACTTGCCTATGCCTTAGACGGTATACTATCAGGTCTGAAAGAGGTCTATGTAATATTATGGGGAGGAGATTTTAATCTTAGACTGTGCTCTACAGCAGAGGATAGTGTTTGTGGTACAATGAATGAAGATTTCTGTAACCTTTTACATTTTGCACATAACCCTTGTGGAGTTAAATTAAACGGGATCCTGAAGACCCATGACTTTATCCTCAGTGTAGATCTGGTCACTAAACAGATCCTGAATTAAGTCACTTACACGGGAAAAGGTAATGGGTCTCTAATTGATTTTTTGAATTATCGGAGATATGGGGTAGAAATGTCTCTAAATTCCAGATATTGAAGACTGCTTTGAGTGATCACAACCCGCTGGCTCTAAGCCTTAAACGCCTCGGAAGAAGATGGCCTGCCCAATTGATTATACAAAAAAATGGGAGTACCCCATAAATGAAGAGATGTCGAGCCAAAGGCTTTTCAAGCCTTCTTGTAGTGAACCAGTGAGAACAGTTTGAGCTCTGTCTCACTGCTGACCTGGACCCCTGAGTCGGTCTTGGGGACCTTATCTGCTATTTGTAAAAAGGCACCTGAGTGATTAACGGCACCCAACTAAAACTATGCCCCAAGGATGCATAAATGGTTTGACAAATCATGCTCAAGTGCCCATAGCAGCCTTGTACAAGCTCTTAAAACCTTGCCTACAGCTCTCTCTATGAAATTAGAAACTGTATGAGGCTATACCAAGCAGCAATTAAGACACAAAAGCAGGAGATTAGGAGAGAGGCCTGGGAGCAGTTGTCTATTGCACGCGCTAGAAACGATGCGTTCCAATTCTGGAAGGTTGTCAATGCACCTTTCTTTTCAAACAATTCCACCAGCAGCATAGATGATACGATACCCGACCATGCTTGGGTAAAGCCCTTCACAAATTTATATGACCTTAATGAACCGGTGCCCGCTGAGTATAGTAGCGTCACTAAGGTTTCAGTCAGCCCAGAGGTTACAGAAAAGATATCAATCACCCTGCGGGATGTCATTTTGGTCCTGAATAGATGCCCAAACAATAAAGCACCGAGACCTGACAGGTCCCTGTTGATCTTTTCAAGGTCAAGCTGGCATTTGGGGCCCCTATACAGGTAAACGTCCTGCAGACTGCGAGCCGGGCTGGCCCTCCTAGATCCTGGTCGAGGGCTATCATTGTTCCCATTTTTAAAAAGAGGGACAGGAGTGACCCCCCATTGCTACCGGCTAATATCACTAATTGATTCCATTGCCAAGGTATTTGGTAGAGTTTTACTGAACCAACTGGAGAACTGGGCCTGCAAGAAAAGTATTCCAACATCTGTTCATTATGGCTTTAGACAAGGACTGAGGACAGTAGATCAGTGCTTGAATTTACATCTAATAGTAAACAAATATGTGGCTGCCAAAGAGGGATGTCTCTTTTTGGCATTCAAGGACCTAAGTGTAGCCTTTGATAATGTTGTAAGGGGGAAATTGCGGAGTATGCTAATAAGTAAGGGTGCCAACCCCAATATTGTCCGCCTACTATCCCAGTTGCATGCAGACGCAGAGGGAAGAGTTAGATTTGGGCCAAAAGGGGAATGCACCCCTATATAAAGATAAGAAAAGGGGTCAGACAAGGCTGTGTGTTGGCACCCTTCCTTTTTAGTTTATCAATGACCTAGATGATTGTCTGATTAGTGCAGCAACTGATCCTCCAAGGATGGGGGCTCATCATCTACCTATACTTATGTGCGCAGATGAATGCGTGCTCTTGGGCAGGAAGGGGAGGGGTCTACAAAGATTTCTAGATAACTTTGTGGCTTTTATGTCTAAAATGGGCCACTCCACAAACAAAGCAAAATCTTTTGCCATGGTGTGCGGCCGCTCACGGAGTAAGCTAACTCCCTTTCATATTGGAGGCACCACTCTTAAGTGTGTACCTATGTTCACTTATATGGGGGTCCCTTTTGACCATTCCAGCACCTGGAAGCACCTTAAGAATGGGAGGCTAACCCAATTTGAACAAGCCACAGCTTCCCTTTTTAAATTTGCTGCAAAATTAGGGTCCATGCCCCTAGATGCTGCCATGATGATATATAAAGCTAGACCAATATCGATTGCCACTTATGGTGTAGGGGTCTGGAGGCACACCGGGTGTACACAACTGCAAATCAGTGAAAAACGGTTTTTGAGAAGACTTTTGTCACTGCCCTTCAATAATAGTGTACGAGGAATTGAGATTATCGTACAATGAAGATGAGGTAATATTGGCACTTATTCTGCTATGGTTATGAAATGAAATGAAATTTGTACTTGTAAAGCGCACTGATACCCTGGGGTGTCCTGGCGCTGTACGCATACCGCTGTGGAACCCTTCCTGGCTTTTCCCTGTGAAATGTCCACTCCTGGGCACCCCCAAGGTGAAGCCAGGCATCCCAGCGCTGGTGGGGCCGTTGTGGAGATTAAGCAAGCTATTGCCCAGAGTTGCAGAGTGGGACCCATGATTAGAATAGGCACCGAGGCAAGAATTATCAGGTCCGAGGAAATTGAGCCCAAGAACCCTGGTCCCGGGCCAGATCTCTGCATCAGGGTCTGCCGCTCTAACCATTGAGCCACACTTCTCCAGAATTCCAGATTCTTCTATGAATCTGGAATAGGCCAAAAGCAGCACTCATACACAGTGATCACAGATTGTCTAAATTTCTCACGGGTCCATAAAATTGGCTCATGTATGGTTAGAGACGGAATTCATTCTCTTCATTGGCTCCCTGTCAGGTGGCGAATTTCCTTCATGACCTTGTGCTTAGTTTTTAAGGCTCTTCATCATAGGGGCCCCAGCCAAATGAATGCTCTTTTACATTGGTACACTCCTGGAAGACCACTTAGATCCTCATGATGTAAAAAACATAGGATCCCCAGATTTTGGAAGACTAGATGGAGTGGGCGCTCCTTTTTGGTAGCCGCCACAAAACTATGGAACACTCTGCCTACCTATTTCTCAGAAGCAGATTCATTGAAGTCCTTTTAAAAAACATCTGAAAACCTGGCTCCTTTCATCTCAGAATTCTTGATTCTTGGCTGTGCTGCTCTTGCCGATTCATCTGTCCTGCTATAGAGCTTTGGCACCATCGGGTTTTAGTGTGCTCTATACATTTTATCCTATCCTATGTAAAAGAGGGTCTTTGAACAATTAGTAGATCTGACTTGTTTAAGTATCCGACACGTATAGAACCATCAGCTAAATGTCTGGTTAAAACCGAATTTTTAGGCTTACTAGCCGTAAAGAGAATCAAGGTTGAATCAAGGAAGAAGATGGTCTTGACATATCTCCCACTATGCACATCAGGCATTGAGCCATACTTGCTTAAGGTGCCACGCCGGCAGAGATTTTACCAGATTTGATGTAGGCTCAGCTTGGCACACTTTCTGGTTTTCTATCCCTCTAATGTGTACATCGAGAAAGATTTGATATTATGTCCATGCAATTCTACAGTGCCCCAATCCTAACTGCACATGTTTTTCTTTTGTGAACTGTACAAAAAGCAGAGAATTTGTTTTTTGTGATTTCTTTTGAGGAACCTAAACATCAGGAAATGTAAAGAGGCATTGGAGCATTTACAGCTACTGCAAACTGATGTGGTTTGTGATACGGTTTACAATTTTATCACTTCTGTTGTCATGCACAGGAGGATAGTTGGAAATAGCGGAGAATTCGAGAGCGGCTTTTAAATGTTATTCTCTGTTTTCTTTTAATAATGTTTTTAGCTTTTATTCTCTGTTAATGAATTGCACTGTCTGTTTTTAACTTAACTGTGCGCTCGGTCACTTTATCTAAGGATTGCTTTATAATCATTGAGATACATTGCATTTGGTGGAAATGCTCGCTAATGTTTAAGAGGAATTTTTAATGTTTTAATTGATTTGTATTTTATATATGTGCTTTTATGGTTTGTACTAAATCGAATACAGTCTTTTGAACTGAAGTGCTTCCACTAAGGAATCCAAAATTGTAATTAGTTAAAAACATTGTTTCCGATTTCAATTTAAAAAAAAATAAAAATGTTTTTAACCTAGCTGTTTAGCATTTAAAAAGCATACTACTAGTTAGGCCTAAAAGTTGTCAGATTTTTTTTGTCGTTTTCTAAAAAGAGGTCCCAACTTTTAGTAACAATGTCTTCCACAGCGGATCCGGTCTAGGAGCTCAACCTGGCAAAGCTCCAGGAGCTCTTAGAGTATGAGAAAAACCATCCAGAGGATGACACTGATCTCTCTGAGGGTCAGAATGGAGACAGTGAGGAGAGAAGACCTAGGACGGGCCCTGTCGAAGAAGGAATGGATGGCAATATTAGAAATCTGACACGTGTCCCTCGCAACCAGCGTTTCCGGCAGATTCAATATTTTATTCTCCACTGCGCGTATCTCTCCCCTGCCCAGATAAACAAGTTCTTCCATCGGGATGACTCTGAATGTCCTGCATATGCTCTGGCATTGCCCTGCCCTGGGGGAGTACTGGATGGACATATCGGCCACTTTGTCCCGCTGCACCAAGCGTGAAGTTCCCTTCCGTTGGGAGGTGTATATATTGCATCTCTTCAAGAGGAGCAGGAAACACAAGGTCACCACACGATTCTTAGACCTGGGCCTAGTCACGGCAAAACGCCTGATCACTAAAAGATGGAAAGCTCCGGCGGCACTGCATACATTGGCCTGGCGCCACTCTTTGCTCAATTGGGCCAGGGCAGAGGGCATGGCTCTGCAGAGGGAGGACCAACTGGAGCTTCGCAAGTTCCCCCTAGCTATAGATTGGGGGGCTATTGTGAATGAATTGCAGAAGTTGGTTACACCCACTGCAGACACAGGAAGAGGCGGAGGTCTCAGCAGCGCCAAGATGACATTCCACTACCACTAACGCAATACCAAAATGGGGGCAGCGCCTCACAATCCCCGCTCGCCCTGGCGAATCATAGAACCCTCATGCGCGCTATAAGCAGTTATTTACCCGTTGCAACACTTCAGGGCCTTGGGTCACGTGCGGTTACCCCTTTCCCTCAGTTAAGTTATTTTGTCCTCATTATGTTGTACCCTCTACCCACCGTTCAGTGTTACACTACATCACACATAGATCAATGCCACAATAAGCAGCGCGATGGCTGTACATCCGCTTGCACCTCTTCTCAGGTGTTCTAATGTTGTTGATATCCTTACTACACCATACCAGAGACAGTATGCGCCTGCTATCACTGCTATAACCTCAGCATATGTTTTCCTAACGCTTTATTACTTAGCAATTGGGGTCGTTTAGCTATTGTTGTACTGTACTGTTAAAACTATAAATGTCAATAGAAAGATTTAAACAAAAAATGGAGACAGTGAGGAGAGCTTAGATCCTCCTCTCTTATAGAGAGGACCTCCCAAAGGAGGAAACTCTTCTAGAAAGTCTAGCCAGGAGGGCGCTCTAGAAGCCAAAATCCTGGCTATAGGAAAAGAAAGTTGAGATGAGCCTAGGACCCAACTCTGGTGGCAGCAAAATTATGAATGGGAGAAAGAAGAAGCTTTTGGCCCCAAGATCCCAAAAGGATTGTCCCCAAATATACAGAGGGTGATGATATCAACAAATGGTTTAAAGCCTTTGAAAGGGCTTGTAAAATGAGGAAACTCAGCCAGAAGTATTGGGGCTCTCTTCCCTGGGAGCTGTTCTCAGGAAAATGTAGGGATAGGCTCCTGACACTGGTTGAGACAGATGCCGAGTCCTATGACCTCATGAAGGATACCCTGATTGAAGGCTTTGGACTCACCACTGAGGAATACATGATCAGGTTCAGGGAGACTCGACAAACCCAGAATCAGCCCAGGGTAGATTTTGTAAACTTCTCAGTGAAACCACTAGGTGTCTGATTAAAAGGTAACAAGGTGCAAGACTATGATGGGCTTTATAATCATGTTTTGAAAGAGCATCTATTGATTAACTGTGTTCCTGAAAAGTTACATCAGTACCCGGTCAGACCTAGGTCCACTTTTTCCTCAAGAGTTAGGGAAGAAGGCAGACCACTAGGTCAAGACAAGGGTAACCAAGACAACCCATGGTGGGGGTCACCAAAACAAAGGGGTTGCTATACCCCTCCAAGGGAAAAATGATTACCAGTCCAAAGATAACAAAGGGTCTTCTCAAGGCCCCCAAAAACCTGTTCAGAAGGGTGGGTTCCAAGCTAATATACAGTCTAAGGGTGGGTACCAGAGTAAAAACTGAGATTTCAAGAAGGCTTGGTGCTTTAATTGTAAGGTCAGTGGGCACTGAACTGGAGACCCTAGCTGTACCAAAAAGAATCCCCCAAGTCCACCTGCAGTCCCTACTGCAGTGTTAAGTTTCCAGATGGGATCCCAGGCGAGCCCTGGCCATGTCAAAGAGCTCACTGAAACAGAATTAGTCTCAGAGGGCGGGGTGGATGTAGGTGCCCTGGCTGTCTGCCCCAGTAACCTGGAGAAATACAGAAAATAGCCTAATATAAATGAGATCAGAGTTGAAGCACTGAGGGATACAGGCGCAAGAGTCACTATGGTGACTGAAAAACTGATATCCTCAGAACAGTATCTGACTGGTGAAACCTTCACAGTTATCAGTACAGACAACCAAATTAAGGTCCATCCTATGGCAATGGTTTCCTTCGAATGGGGAGGGGTTACAGGCCAAAAGAAGGTGGTGGTACCCTCGGCAATTCCTGTAGTCAGTCTGCTAGGAAATGATCTGGAGTCCTCAGCATGGACTGATGTTGAAAGAAAGACCCATGTAGCTATGCTTCATTCAAAAAACAGGTCAAATGGCTACTATTGGAAGAACTGCATCAACAATAGCCTCCATGCCATTTGCTAGTCAATTACCTGCATTCTTGACAAGCATTTTTACTTTGTTGTGTTGAAATTTATGCTTGACAATGTACTTTCACTTTATGTTTGTAACTCGTGCTTGACAATCATTCTCACTTGGGGTTTAAAACGTATCTCCTCTGTCTTTATAGTAAGGCGATGATGAAACTGTTCAGCCTCATCTGGGTGGGCTGTATATTGTTTGTTCATTTTCTACCTACTCTTCCCCTAGCGTCCTCATGTATTTTATGCCTCAGATTCCTCTCATGTTGCCTTATGGGGTGTCCTTGGGTGTGTTATTGTATGCTTAACAATTTACTTTCACTTTATGTTTGAAACTTATGCTTGACAATCATTTCTACTGTGGGTTTAAACTTACTTCATTTGTCTTTGAAGTCAGTCTATGATGACAATGCTTGGCCTCATATTTCCTTTTTTGTAAGTGTATTTATATTGTCTCTGTACGTATACGTCAGCTTTCCTCTTTGTACAGCGCTCTGATACCCGGTTGGGTCTTGTTCGCGCTTTATAAAACTTTTCAAATAAATATGCTGGGTATACCCAAATGTAAACACAAGAGCACAATGCAAGGCCTAGGTGAAAAAGAAGAGTTAGAGCCTGAAATAATGGCGTAACCTTCCAAGAGAAAAGGCAGGAAGACTGGAAAACCAGCTTCGAATCATTCCACAAGCTCAGGTCCCCTCTCCTCAGGGAGAAGACCTGTCAGCCCCAGAGGCAACTGAAAGCCAGGAACTTGGGCGCCTTACAGGGCAGAGCTCCTAGGTTCAGGGGGACCCTCTAGGGAATTGCTGTCTCAGGGACAGAGGACCTGTCCCACTCTTGAAAGCCTGAGACAGCAAGCTGCAGATCAGGAAAAGGGAGATGTCCGTGGCTCCCAAAGAACCTATTGGGAGATGGGGTTCCTTTACACTGAGGCCAGAGACCCCAACCCTGGTGCCACTACGAGAGTTGCAGTGCCTCAGATGTACAGGGAGTTCTTACTCACTTTGGCTCATGACATCCCCTTAGCTGGGCATCTTGGCCAGGCCAAATCCTGGAGTAGGTTAGTCACCCACTTCTACTGGCCAGGTATGTCCAAGAAGGTGAAGGAGTTTTGCAACTCCTGTGTGCAACCTGCCAAGCCAGTGGCAAAGCAGGTGGCCATCCAAAGGCCCCCTTAGTTCCACTTCCAATGGTAGGGGTTCCCTTTGAAAGGCTATGAGTTGATGCGGTTAGCCCCTTGAAACCTCCAACAGCATCAGGGAACAGATTTATACTGGTGCTAGTGGATCGTGCCACCAGGTACCCTGAAGCCGTTCCCCTAAGGACTCACTGCTCCTGCAGTTGCCAGAGCCCTCATTAGTATTTATACTACAGTGGGTTTCCTAAGAAGGTGGTAGACAGAGGTAGTAACTTCATTTCTGGCTACCCGAAAGCCATATGGGCTGAATGTGGAGTGGCATACAAGTTCACCACCCCCTATCACCCACAAACAAATGGTTTAGTTGAGAGATTCAACAATACCATGAAAGGTCTGCTTGGTGGACTTCCTGAAAAACTCAGGAGATTGGTGGTCTTACTGCCATGCCTGCTTTTCGCATACAGAGAAGTACCATAGAAGGGAGTAGGTTGTTCCCCCTTTGAACTTCTGTTTGGTCATCCTGTAAGGGTACCATTGTGTCTAGTGAAGGTACGCTGGGAGAGACCTTTCAAAGACTAAGCAAGACATAGTGGACTATGTACTTGGTCTTCATTCAAGGATGGCTGAGTACATGGAAAAAGCATCCAAAAACCTTAAGCCCGGCCAAGATCTCCAGAAGCTCTGGTATTACCAAAAGGCTGCACTGGTGGAGTACCAACCAGGGCAGAATGTGCGGGCTTTGGAGCCTGTGGCACCTAGGGCCCTTTAGGACAAATGGAGTGGACCCTACCCTATGCTAAAAAGAAAAGGGGAGGTCACCTATCTGGTGAACCTTGGCACTTGCAAGAACCCCAAGAGGGTCTTAAATGTCAACCGCCTTAAACCCTATCATGACAGGGCTGAGGTGGCCATTATGATGGTTACTGATAAGGATGAGGAGGAAGAGAGTGAACCTCTCCCTGACCTCCTCTCTGACAACACTAAAGACGGGTCAGTGGAAGGAGTTGTCTTTTCAGACAATCCTCTATGTCCAACAGCAGACTGACCGCAGGCAAGTCCTGGAACAGTATGCTGAGCTCTTCTCTTTGAACCCTGGTCAGACAAGCTGGTGTACACATGATGTAGACATTGGGGACAGCCTACCTGTCAAAAATTAAATCTACAGGCAGTCTGACCAAGTCAAAGAGAGCATCAAGGCTGAAGTAAGAAAGATGTTGGAATTGGGAGTCATTGAACCCTCAGAGAGCCTCTGGGCCAGCCCAGTTGTCTTAGTCCTCAAACCCCACACCAAGGCTGGAAAAACAGAGCTGAGGTTTTGTGTGGACTCTAGAGGCCTAAATGCAGTAACCAAGACAGATGCACACCCAATTCCTAGGGCAGACGAATTGATTGACAGGTTAGGGGCAGCAAACTTTATCAGTATTTTGGATTTTACATCAGGGTACTGGCAGATTGGTCTGACCCCAGGAGCAAAAGAAAAATCTGCATTCTCAACCCCAGATGGGAATCATCAGTTCACTGTTATGCCCTTTGGACTAAATAAATCCCCTGCCACCTTCCAAAGGTTGGTGAACAAAGTCCTTGCTGGGTTGGAGACCTTTAGTGCAACATATCTGGACGATATTGCTGTCTTTAGCTCCACTTGGCAGGATATTCTGATCCACCTTGGAAAGGTCCTTGAGGTTCTGCAGAGTACAGGCCTCACTATCAAGGCAAGCAAGTGCCAGATAGGGCAGGGCTCTGTTGTATACTTGGACCACCTTGTAGGTGGAGGCCAGGTTCAACCCGTACAACCCAAGATCCAGACAATTGTGGACTGGGTAACTCCAACCACCCAGACTTAAGTCAGGGCATTCCTTGGCTTGACTGGGTACTACAGAAGGTTTGTGAAGGGGTATTGGTCCATTGTGCCCCCCCCCCCCCCAAATTGACCTCTAAGAAAATGCCAAAGAAAGTAAACTGGACAGTGATCTGTCAAAAGGCTTTTGACACTCTGAAGGAAGCCATGGGCTCAGCACCCATTCTAAAAGCTCCAGATTATTCTAAGCAGTTCATAGTGCAGATAGATGCCTCTGAACATAGAATAGGAGCAGTCCTATCCCAAACCAATGATGATGGCCATGACCAACCTGTTGCTTCCATCAGCAGGAGGTTACTCCCCAGAGAGCAGCGTTGGAGAGCCATTGAGAAGGAAGCATTTGCAGTGGTTTGGTTCCTGAAGAAGTTGAGGCCATACTTGTTTGGCACTCACTTCATTGTTCAAACTAACCACAGGCCTCTCAGATGGCTGATGCAAATGAAAGGTGAAAATCCCAAACTGTTGAGGTGGTCCATTTGCCTACAGGGGATGGACTTTACAGTGGAGCACAGACCTGGGACTGACCATGCCAATGCAGATGACCTTTCCAGGTTTTTCTACTTGGAAGATGGAGACTCTTGGG
Source organism: Calotriton arnoldi (assembly GCA_963921515.1). Lineage (NCBI taxonomy): Eukaryota > Metazoa > Chordata > Amphibia > Caudata > Salamandridae > Calotriton > Calotriton arnoldi. Next base: position 100,997 of record CAWUFW010004506.1, on the reverse strand, counting down.
AAAGGTTAGTCTCATTCTCTTGCGGGGGGGAGTTATGTAAGAAACTTCCCCGTTTAGACATGGTCACCCCCACTTTTTGCCTGGTATTTAATGTGATTTCGACTGAAAGTGCACTGGTTTCCTGCTAATCAGGTACCTAGTGCCAGATCTCTTTCCCAAAACTGTACAATTGTACCCCAACTGGCACTACCTTTAGCACTCCCTGTAAGTCCCAGGTAGGGGGTACCTCTGGTACCTAGGGCAAGGAAGATGAAGAGGGTCCTTAAGGGCTGCAGCACGAATTGTGCCACACTGAAGGATCCTTCACCAATTACATATAGACTGCAGCTGTAGGGTGCGTGTCAGTGCAGACAAAAGTGAAAACACAATATTGCACAAATCCCTGTGTGCCATGCCCACAGACACTGCATGCAGTATAGGTAAGTCACCCATACAGCAGGCCTTACAGCCCTAAGGCAGGGTGCACTATACTACATGTGAGGACATATCTGCATGAGCAGATATGCCCCTGTGCTGGTTAGCTCTATTGCTGCCAGTACAAGTGAACAGCGAAGTCATTTTAAGTACATGTGCTGAACAATAGTGAAAACGAGTTCCCCAGCTACATGATGGCTTCACTGAAAATGGGGATGTTTGGTATCAGAAACAGGAGGGGTATGCAGATCCTAGGTGAGTACAGAGAGTTTAGGAAGTGTTCAATTCCCTTTAGGACAAGGTGTCCTCCGGGGGAAAAACATTTTTTGGAAGAGGAGGAGGGGGAATTCCTCCTTTCGGAACTAGTGCCCTCACACACCCAGCCAGCTAGGTGTCATGCTTCATCATCGGGACTGCTCCTCATCGGGTCGGCGCTGCAATACCCGACGGGCACCCAATGATGGGGCTCTTTGGCGGAGATCTTTTGTTCCTTGCCGTTTGGTGAGGTATGGGTGAGGGGCCTAGGCTAGTGTAGATGTATTGTAGTGAAGGTGCGATTTAAAACAGGTTGGGTAGTCCAAAGCGATACTTTAATAGAATGGCTCCTACCTGAGTAAAATAAAACTAGAGTGGCAACTTCTATCTTAAATTTATTAGTTCAAGATTAGAGTGCTCTACTCTACAATGGTCAACATGTTTCTTGCCACAGCATCTGGGAGATCAGACGGCAATTCATCAGGATCAAAAGTGCAAACTATCTACACCTTGTGGTTGGTGACTATCACAATCTACCTACCACATTTATTATTTAGGTAAAGTACCTAAACACAGTTGAGGGTAATCTAAGGAGAAAGAAAAAGAAAAGATACCATGATCAATAGTGCATGATTATTGTGCATCCTTGATAACACTGTAGCTCTCTGTAGAATATCAATAGTATAAAAAGTGACCCAATGTGCTTGCACTGGTGACTTAAAACAACACTGTTGGTGGTGTGGTGACAGGCAGCACACGTGGTGACACATAAGCGTAAAAACAATTCTCCATAATATTCATTGTGAAGTGGTTTAAAAACAATTTCTCAGCTCTCATGGATATCTCAGAGTATCGACTCACCCTATAGAACCTCTGTCCATGCCTCAACAGTACCGGCGGGGCTATGACACAGAGGATAATTATCCTAAAGGGAGGATGGTATCAAACATCTCATATTGATAAACCCACACTGATGCCAGCGATGGATTTATTAATACATGTACACAGAGGGCATCTAAGAGGTGCACTTTAAAAACCCACCAGCTACTGGTGTGCTGACTGACTCGTTTTCGACAGCCACACACCAAGACAAGTTTCTGACCCAAAAGGGTGAGGGCCTTTGCTCTCAGGAGGTCAGAAAAGAAGCCTGCTCAGGCAGAGGGTGTTTACACCACCTACCACAGGATGACCTGCAGATTACAATCCAAGGCAGGGGAGCTTCAAAGAGCCCATCGCCTTTGGTATGCAAATCTGGCTTCCCTCACAGGAGAGGAAGCCGACACCCTTTGTCCAGAGCCCTTTGGCACCCGGACGGGCGGAGAAATTAGCTAGTCAGATAGGCGTGTCCACCCTCACAATAATACCACACCTAAGGTGGGCTAACTGAAGTGGAGGCGACTTTTTAAAGCTAGCCATCTTGGAGATGGCAAACTTAGGAACTCTGGGACACAGGACGTGGTCATAAAAGGGGTGTAGTGACCCCAGGGGTAGGTAGACAATTGGCTACTACCCTACACTCCCCTAACACCCCTAAATTCAGTATTTAAGGGAGCCCTTGGCACCAGAAAATCAGATCCTGCTGACTCAAGAAGAAGGACACTGAAGAGCAGCGAAAGCAAAGACTAAAGAAGAGCAACTGACTTTGCACCAAACCTGCTGGCCTGCCTGCTGTTCAACGTCAAATTGTGCCAAAGTCGCCTCGTCCTGCAAGCTGTCGTGCCTCCAAAGCCTGGGAGGACTTCTTGCCTTCAATAAAGATTCATGGACTTCCGTGGAGCAGCTCCTGCAGGCACCCGAAAAGAAGAACTGCAAGGACTTTGTAACCGCCAAAACCAGACGCCGCCAAGCACCACTGCACTGAAGCCCCGCAGCCCGAGTGGGCCAACGGTGTCAGTGTGGACCCCAAGCCATCAAGAAACAGAGTCCACTTCGGTTTCACCTCTCGTGAACTCCCCAACGCCACCTGCAGCCTCTGTTTGCTGACTGATGTAGACTCAACCACTACCCTACGCTACCCTACCCTACTACGCTGTCATGGATGGAAGCAGCGTGGAAATATATATGCACACTAAAAAAAACAAAGGATACAGGGACGTTCTAGTTAGGAATTAACATTTAAAAAAACCATAGAAATTCACAGAAAAAGCAAAGGTTACAGGGAAGTTGTAGTTGGGGTTAGATTTTATTCATGCAAAACCAGAGAAATTCAGCCGTTATAGTTACCCAAGTTAACTATAACTTGCGCCCGCGCAATGCACTGCTTATGACCTCACATATTACATCACTCATGACATGATCAGTTACATCACTGATGACATCAGTGATGACATCTCCAATGACATCACTGATGACATCATCCAGTGACTGTGTTTCTAAAAAGTTTATGAGTGTTAAATATATATACTAAGGTGTATTGGTGAATCAGTGGGTGCATGACTGGCTGTATAAGTGAGTGATTAGTTGTCTGAGTGAATGTATAGGTGAGTGACTGGTTGTGTAAATGAGTGCATCTGTCAGTTGATATCTAAGTGGGTGTATGAGTGTATTAGAGGGTACACGAATGGCTATATGGGTGATTGTTTGTTTGTCGGACTACCTCTATGATTGTCTGGGTGTCTATGTGTATGGGTGAGAAGGTGTGTGACTGCCTGTATGGATGAGTGAGTGGGTGAGTCAGTGGCTGTATGGGGTAACTGTGTACGTGTCTCAGAAGCTGCATGGGTGAGTGAGTGTCTGTATCGCTGTGCCAGTGATTGAGTGCAAGTGTCTGTATGGGTGAGTAACTGGGTATGTGAAAGGCAGCATAGGTGAGTGACGGGGTATATGAGTGATTGTATGCGTGAGTGAATATGAGACTGGCTATATGGATCAGTGCGTGCTTCTGTCACTAACTGTATAGGTGAGTGAGTATGTGTTACTATTTGTATGAGTAAGTAAGTGGGTGTGCATGTAACTGTTTGGGTGAGTAAGTGGCTGTGTGACTGACTGTATGGGTGAGTTCTAGGGGTGTGAGTAGTTCTATGGCTGACTCAGTGTGTGAGTGCCTATATGGGTGTATGAGTGGATATCTCAATGGCTGTATTAGTGAGTGGGCGTATGAGTGGCAGTATGGGTGAGCGAGTGGATGTGTGTGTTGATCTATGAATCAGTGAGTGGGTGTGTAAGTACTAGTATGGCTCTGAATGGGTTTGGGAATGGTTGAGTGGCAGTGGGTGTATATAAGATTCTATAGGGGTGTGAGTGAGTGCGTGCATCAGAGATGCTTTGGATGATGTCATCAGCAATGTCATTTGAGATGTCATCAGTGATGTCACTGACCATGTCATGAGTGATGTATTATGTGTGGTCATAAGCAGTGCATGGCGGGGGTGAGAGTTATAGTTAAATCTGGTAACTATAACGGCTGAATTTCTCTGGTTTTATACGAGTAAAATCTGACCCTAACTATAACGTCCCTGTAACCTTTGTTTTTTAGTGAAGTTTTTTAAATGCTAATTCCTAACTATAACGTCTTTTTTTTTTTTTTTTTAACTAGCAGTCACATTTGCAGAGTGGTGGAGAAAGGGGGCTGGGCCTCCGACCAGCTCTTAGGAATTCCGCTGTGTAGGACTTACAGGAGGTACCAGGACGGCTTATTGGCCCCCCCAAGGTCCCACTGGAGCCAAGGGGACTCCATCTCCCAACTAGTAGTGAGCCGGTAGGCACATTTGCAGAGTGGTGGAGAAAGGGGGCATTGCCTCCGACAACTTCTCAGCAATCCTGCTGTGTGGGACCTACTGGAGGAGTAGCTGGCCCCCAAGGACGTCCTTGGAGGCCAACTATCCCTCCTATTACCTCCAGTAAGTTCCATACAGCAGGATTGCTGAGATCTGATAGCAGGCCACGCTCCCTTTCTCCACCAACCTGCAAACGCACATCCTGACAAACTACTAGTAGGGGGATGAAGTCCCCTTGGCTACTGAGGGCCTAAACAGTTGGATTGCTGAGAGGTGGTCAGAGGCCACGCCCCCTTTCTCCACCCTCCTGGCGCACTGCTGCTTGGGGGATAAAGTCCACTTTAGTCCCGAGACCCTCAGGAGGCAAGGGGACCTCATCCCCCACCAGCAGTGTGACATAGGCGCCTTTGCAGAGTGGTGGAGAAAGGGACATGGCATCCTGCTACCTCTGAGCAATCCCACTGTGTGGGACTTACTGGAGGTAGCAGGAGGTCTTGTTGGCCCCTAAGGACCTTCACCAGCCAAGGGGACCACATGCCCCACTCAGCAGCGCCCCAGAAGGCGAGTTTGCAGAGTGGTGGAGAAAGGGGCGGGCCTCGATAATTTGCTGGCAGTTTTTTTCCCTATTTTTTTTTTTCGGAAGAGGGGCTGCGTGGCCCCCTTCCCTGGACCATTTTGGGCTCCGGGGACCCCATCCCCCCAGGCCTAGCCCATTTTTTGTAATGCTGAATAAAGGGAGGGGGGGCCCCCCTCCCGAGACCGATTTTGGCCCCAGGGACCCCATTCCCCGGGGACAGGCCTTCATACATATTTCTTTTTTTTTTTTTTTTAAAGGGAGGGGGGGCGCACAGCCCCCCTCCCCAGGCCTATTTCGCCCCTGGCTACCCCAACCCTAGGGCCGTGCATTTTCCTTTAAAAAAAAAAAAAATTTAAATAAAGGAGGGGGGCACCAATTCCCTGGGCCAGTTTTGGCCCCGGGAGCCCCGTCCCCTGGGGCCAGGCCTTAACCCTTTTTTTATTTTTCTTAAATGGGGAGGGGGGCCTGCGCATTGTATTGTATTGTATTGTATCGTAATTGCACTTGTATAGCGCTTACTACCCCTGACGAGGCGTCGAAGCGCTTTTCGGCGAGTAGCACGCTACTCCGGGACCCATAGAGGTTTAGTGTTGAATTAGTATAATGAAACATGCAAGTAAATTTTAAGTGGTGGATATGTTAGTCAGTTATTTGGATTGAGAAGGGTTGGGGAGGGGTAAAAAAGGGAAAAAGATTTGCATTTATATAGCGTTTGTAACCCTGATGAGGTGTTGAAACGCTTTGTTGGCGAGTAGCATGCTACTCTGGAACCCATAAAGGATTAGTGGTGAATTAGTATAGTGGAATATGGAATTAGAGAAGTGAACATGTTAGTCTGTTATTTTGATTGAAAGGGATAGTGGAGGGATAGAAGAGTGAAGGATTTCTTTTTTTTTAGGTCATAGCAGTAGGAGGCGGCTTTTGGATTAGTAAAAAGGGTTTTTGGAGGGGAAGAGTCAGATGGAAGAGTTTAGAAAGGTTTGTTTTCGGGGATCGGTATAGTAAAAGGTGTCAGATGATGCAAGGAGGGGTAGAGTAGGAGAGAGTCAAGAAAGGGTTATTTGGGGGAACATAGTAGTGGTATGGGGTTTGGGATAACAGAGTGGGTGTAGAGGATATATTGATAGATGTATAGGGTGAGAGATAGGGTAGTGCATTGGAAAGAGTAGTAGAAAAGTTTGAGATGAGTCAAAGTTGGGCTAGAAGATATATTGAGAGAAGTATAGGGTGAGAAATAGGGTAGTGCATTGGATATGCTGAATTAGAAGAAAGTGATAAATATATAGATCATAAGTACATTGAAAGTATATAGATGCATAAAGGAGGTAAGTATACCCAGATTAAAGATATTGATAGAGGTACAGGATGAGAAATAGGGCAGTGCATTGGATATGCTTTTTCAGTACACCTAGCACACACAGTACCACACAGTACCACATAGTACACCAAAGTACACATAGATCCACATAGTGCACACAGTATACATAGTATCACATAGTACACAGTACCAGATAGTACGTATAGTACCACATAAACCTCATACTACACATAGTACCACATAATACATGCAGTAACACATAGTACTACATAGTGCACATGAATCACATAGTACACATAATACCACATAGTACCTGTAGTACCACACAGTACACCTAGTAGTACATAAACCATATAGTACATAGAATACCACATAGTTGCTGCAGTACCACATAGTACACACAGTATACATAGCACCACAGTGCCACATAGTACCACGTTGTACCACATTATACCACATAGTACACACAGTACACATAGTACCTATCACATAGTAGCACACAGCACACGCATAGTACCACCATCCACTACATTCAGAACCAGCATGGATACCCCCACACCACCAGCCCCTCCCAGAGAGCCAGCAGCGGTGCTCCTCTTCCAGGCCCCCCAGCCCCTCCCAGAGAGCCTCCTGAAGCGGTGCTTCTCTTCCAGGCCCCCCCAGAGAGCCTCCTGCAGCGGTGCTTCTCTTCCGGGCCCCAAAGCCCCTCCCAGAGAGCCTCCTGCAGCGGTGTTTCTCTTCCAGGCCCCCCCAGCCCCTCCCAGAGAGCCTCCTGCAGCGGTGCTTCTCTTCCAGGCCCCCCAGCCCCTCCCAGAGAGCCTCCTGCAGCGGTGCTCCTCTTCCAGGCCCCCCAGCCCCTCCCAGAGAGCCTCCTGCAGCGGTGCTCCTCTTCCAGGCCCCCCAGCCCCTCCCAGAGAGCCTCCTGCAGCGGTGCTTCTCTTCCAGGCCCCCCCAGCCCCTCCCAGAGAGCCTCCTGCAGCGGTGCTTCTCTTCCAGGCCCCCCTGCCCCTCCCAGAGAGCCTCCTGCAGCGGTGCTTCTCTTCCAGGCCCCCAAAGCCCCTCCCAGAGAGCCTCCTGCAGCGGTGCTTCTCTTCCAGGCCCCCAAAGCCCCTCCCAGAGAGCCTCCTGCAGCGGTGCTTCTCTTCCAGACCAAACTTCTCTTCCAGACTCTCAGCCCCTCTGTCGGTTCCAGTCTCAGCGCAGACAGAGCGCTTTGCACGAGCACCGGTTACATTACACAAGGTCACACTCACCTTGTTTTTTTCCTTTTTTAGTTGTAGGCAGCTGCACGTCCCCAGCTCCCCCTCCCCCGTTGTACCCTCGGTGGTGCGTGGGCGGGCCTTCTTTGCCCCTTACCTCATCGGCTCCATCACCTTGCCCCCTCCTGCGCACCCTGGCACCGGGCTCACTGCATTCCTTGCCCGCTGCTGCCTCCTGGCGGCGGAGCCTGGAACCGTCTCCCGTGCACTTCAAAGGCTTCTGTGGCTTGTGCACAGGGCCGGGGCCAGGGGGTCAGGCCAGGGTCCTCGGGTGTGGGGACAGGCACTCCCCGCTGAGCCCCACTGGGCGAGGTCCTCCTCTCCAAGGACTGCCCTGGACCCCCCCCTCAGGGGACAGAGGATGTGAATCCTGGCACGTCCCTGGGAATCTGATCAGGTGCTGCTGTAGCGCTGCCTGCAGCCTGAGCAGCGTCAAGGAGCTAAGATGCCAGACCCCAGGGCAGGTGCACCGTCCCTGCTGCGAGCTTCTGGCTTTGGTATGCCACAGGACCTGGGTAATGTACGGTACTTGCAAAAATGTGGTCCGCTGGCAAATTATTTACAAAGAAATATATGATATTGAATAACATATTGTAATCAAGGAGTGAGAGAAAAGGAAGAGAAAGGAGCCCATATGTGAGATTTTCAAACTTAATTCAATTTATATTTTTTCAAGGGTTTTCTGGTCAATACATATATATGTTTAAGAAATTCATATCATGATTGCTCCAAAAGGTGCATAAAAAAGTAATCATAGAAGTGCTCGTATGCAGTGTGATGTAGAAAAGAAGAATGATATTTAGTCAAAGGGTTCTATTATACAATTTTTAACAATGGCTAACATGCCTCAACTTAGCCAATGTAATATGCCTGTTTGAAAAACAATTATCTGCTCAAAAATGATAATCCATTGCTAAGAGCCGGTGGTCACTGAATACTAACACACCATCATAAGGATCTATGTATTCATTCCAGGCTTGAAAGACAATGTTGACGTTTTGACCAGACTGTTGCATATGGTGAATTACAACCTTGCACTTGCGTCTTCATCAGGACAGTAGTGAAGAACTAATATGGCAATCCCTGGTAATGCAAACACAAGGTAGGTAGCGGGCTCCAACTCGGATGTACCCATAATGGGGCCCAAGGCTCCTAATGCAAAATATCAATGTAGTCCAGAGGATCTCTCAACAGTCAGCCAGCGAGCACAGGTCAACTGGGAGGACATGCAGGAAATGCAAGAATGTTTGAACCGGTCATATTAGGCCTTGTTATTCATAGTCCAGTCAATTAAGCCTGCGTACAGAAACACAAATGATTCGTAAGGGATTCTCCTTCATCTGACCGCTAATTTCGACTTTAACCAGTTCACCAATCATGTATTGCATTAGCTGAAATAGAGTAAGTTTGATTACAGAGCCATGGGATGACAACACCAATGTGACTACATTTCCAACAAAACAATACTCGGCCTCCTGAGAAGCTTATGGTGTTAAAATACTTGCCCATGTACTGAAGTGGCCGATTTTAAGTGTGGACAGAGGATGGTATATGTCCATAATAAATTCATAATGCCTAAGGATTGCAGAGTCTCAAAATATGGTGGACTCGTATAAGCACTTAGACTGCCAGAATTCCAACAGAACAGTGTGCTGGCTGACCACAAGAGTGGACACTGAAAATTCTAATCATGTAGATCAGGGTTGTCAAAGCCTATCCATGATGAGTTGACCCAAGACTTTTTTTTAAAGTCATCCATAGGATAAAGATACACGTGATATTACTGGCTTTATGGCTTCATTTGCAATCTGTGTTTAAGTGATGTGCATAGGATACTGCGGTTAATACTCAAAATGAAATGGCAAATTGTATTCCTTTGTCTGTGGTCGTTTCTGCTCCTCTAATAATATTGAATTTCTTTTTTATTCAGTGCGGTACTTTCATTTCTAGGTGGACGGATGGAAGATTGAGATGGTTTTGCCAGGATCCAAACTCATGATCTGCATTTCCTGGTGGTTACCCCCAAAGTAAATTATCTAAGGTAGAGGTCTGCAGTATACCTGTTGGCTTAAGAAAGCATTATGAAGAAGCCTACAAATAGATCAAGGCCTGTCTTTTAGGCTAACATCCACAGATAAAGCAACAGATGGGGGGGGGCATCAAACAGGTCCTGGAACACGGTTTACTTTGTTTTCTAATGCCACTCAACTGGTTGAGGTTGCTGCTGTCCCTCACGCTGTTCATCTATAAAAGTGCACTTCATAGAGCGAAGGTTTTTCATTTTCATTATGTGACATACACAAATAACCCTCAGGTCTTATGGATTAAATTAGTTAATGAACATCTTGTGCCTGCAACCACAGATAATTTCGCCTCTTTGCCACATACACATCAAGGTCGATCTGTGAACCGCACATGCATTAATGAAATCATCTTCCAATTATAAGGCACTTCCATCAAAACATCGGCAAGATACGGTTAGCGTCTCAATTTTTAATTTTCATGAGGTCTCCCAAGAAACTAGACACCGTTTTGTTTGTCCTTTCACAAGTGAAATGGTGATACACTCTAGAGCAGTCTGGCTCCATCATCAATCCAACCATCTTGATGAACCACTCAGTGTTCCCAGATCAAACCACTGAGGAGTCATTCTCTTGCCTGTGCATTGCCGCCTTCTCCTTCACCTCCTCTTCTAAGTTGGAATGTAAAGAAGAATATAGGATAACGAACCACAGGGCCTTTTAGGTAAGATTTTAGGCAAAGCCCTACATATTTTGATTCAGTGGAATGTTTTTGTGATTTTCATCACTTGACCAGGTCAGTGTTTAACATTTTCAGTGCCACCTTTTGCATACGCATTCCTTGGCCTTAAGCAAATCTTTGAGTCTAATGTCATCTGGGACCATTTCTGACATTTACATAGATATTCAGTTAGGTTTTCATGTGCACAGCTACACAAATCCTTGCTCTCCTATTCCTCACGGTCTTTGTTTTCCATTGCAGCTCAACCACCAACTGAAGACCCACACAGCTTTGCAGTGTTGAGGAGTGCACCAAGCCCCAGCTCCTTAAGGCTTTCTGTGGGCGCTGGCAGTGTACAAGGACCACAAATAGCCAGTTTCCCATGTACTGACTTGTCCTAGCAGTTTCTGGCACATTCACTCCCTCCATTTTAGAGGTCCTTGTGGGTTGAAGGCGCGCGTGTGTCTCTATATCTCTCTCACTCACTCACTCACTCTCACATATATTGCAGGATGCTCAGGGTATTTAAGCATTGAAAAGAATGAGGTAGAATAGAGAGTCCTGTGGAAGATCCTAAAACAATTGCTGTGGATATGCACTGCATGATATGTAAAATCTTGAAGAGATCTCGCAAGTGCTCAAGGAAACATTTTAAAAGGTTGATTGGACTAAAAATAGGAGTTCAAATCCTAACCATAATAAACAGCCCCTGTCCAATTCAGAGACATTGTTGGTGTGACTCTAGTGTTCTGTAATAAGGGTGGGATCCTACCAGTTAGGGACCATCCAAAAGGCATGGAGACATGAAGAGTGTAGCTAAAGACTCAGCCTCACCTTTGTACAGTGCTCCGTTTGTTTGTAAATCTTGAAATTCGAACATACACTGTTGTGTGCCCAATTGGCATGCATGGTTATCACGGCCCTCTCTATGTTGCCAAGATCTATTGATACAGTATTCAGAAACTGTACAGATATAAGATGTGCACCTGGCTCCAGCCATTTTTTGATGGATGGATGTGCTACAGGTTTGTGTGGCAGTTGAACACACAGACAAGAAAGGGTGTTCAGCTCTGAAAAGCCAGCTTTTAGTTAGTCAAATATATGTTTCTGGGCTCAGAAACCAATTTTGAGAATCAATTTCTGCTTTACTTAACAGTTCAGATGAAGAAGTAAATTAAACAATGATTACTTCAATTTTTTTAAATTTAAATATAATTTAAAATCCTACTTTCCTCCTTGCCCTCCTAACTGTACTTTATTTTAAATTTTACAGCAAAAAACAACAAATTAAACAGATGAAGTCCAAGTGGTTAAAATAAGTTAAAGATACTTAAAAAATAGGAAATAAAGGATATAATTAGATCTGTCTTACCAGCTGGATAATGTTCGAAACACTTAGCCACTTTGCTTGCTGAATGTTTTCTCCTCCTTCCACCAGTCCTTCATAACCCTCATATATCAGTAGTGATATTAAGAATGATCTATTGACCATTGGCATAATTGACTCCATTTCTGTACTAACTCAATCTTGTGTAACAGACTCCATTCTCTGTGCTCGCACGTAGCTGCAAAGTGAGGAGGGGATGTTTTCGCTCTTCACTTGTTTTCGCTCCTCACCGATCAGAGTGAACTGGAACATGTTGTGTGGGATGCGTGCTTGGTACCTTTCAGGGAATGTGTGGAATGTACAGCTCTGTCTCGGAGTCAAAATACAGGAGCCTGGCCAGCTTCTGTCTTGACCTTGGCACAGACCAGTACGGCCAGCTCGGTTTTTTGCAACAGAAGAAAGGGGGCGAGGTTTCTAGAACCTTCGCCTCACGGTGAGTAAAACGTATTAAAGCCGGAGAATGTTGACAGGTGGATTGGAGCTCACCTGAGGAGTAGAGATACTGTCGCAAACGAACGGAACCAGAGTCCTGGTTGAGAGTCCAAGACCAGCTGTCAATAGGCTCCCCAGCTTGAGTTGGCAAGGATGTCGAGTGAACGATCGGTGAGGTGTTACTTACTTTGTGTATATCATTTCTAAGTTTCTTTGCTACATGTATATATGCTATATCCTAATCTGGTTTTGTGCTTGAGTTACTTGATATTTGGGAGTCTGCATCAACCGATATATTTTGCCTTCCTTTTCAAAATATTGAATTACTAAACGTGTGTGTCACTTTAAATGCACCTGAATTTGTTTTCTTGCCGCGCCTTAAGAGTGCTGGGTCTTCTTTTATCACCTCGTCTTTTGGGAGTGCAGTTTTACGTGAGTTATTTAAAGGTGCAGCAGTGCATTTGCCTCCTCTCTGGAGTGTAGGATTTAGGTGTGGTCTATTATGTCAAATTACACGCACGACACGCGGCCCCCCTACCCGGGCTGATATTGCGACTGGGACCCCATCCCCCGGGGCATGGCCTCTTGTTGGGGACTGCGGGGGAGCCTCAAGGCCCCCGAAGTCCCGGCTTCCCCGCCTCCTGCGGGAGCCGGCATTGCTTTTGGGCATAGGGAGCTGCTAACATGCCGCTCCCTCCACCCAAAAGCAAATTCTGCTTGGCTTTGTGCAAGCAAGAGCATTTTTGCTCTCACTTACAAGAAGCATGTCTTGGGGGTGGACACCCTGGGACATTGCTGGAGCCGGCCCTGGGGGGAGGGGGTGGCGGTCCTCAGGGCCATGGAGGGCTCCTGGAGGGCCGCATGCCCCACTCCCATCTTCTCTATAGCCCAGGGGAGGTGTTGGTCCCCGAAGCCGGGGGTCCGCAACGGAACCCTGTCTTTACTTCATTTGTGCCCCGGGGAGATGGCGGTCCTGGGGCTGCGTGGGGGGGCTGAAGCCCCCCCACGCATTATTTCAGATATAGTCCCAGGGAGATGGCGTCCCTGGGGCTGCGGGGAGGCCACATGTCCTCCCCTATTTCAGTATGCGAGCCAAGAGGAGGTGGCAGTCCCTGCGGCTTTGTGGGGGGCTGGAGCCCCCCCAAGCATTATTTTAAATATAGCCCCTGGGAGGTGGCGGTCCCCGGGGCTGGGTGGCCCCTCTGCAGTTCAGTAAATTAGCCCCGGGGAGGTGGCGGTCCCCCACGCATTATTTTAAATAGAGCCCCCGGGAGGTGGCGGTCTCCGTGGCTGTGGTTGCACTGCGTGCCCCCCTGCATTTCAGTAAATTAGCCCAGGGGAGGTGGTGGTCCCCAGGGCTGCAGCTGCCCCCACGCATTATATTTTAATATAGCCCCGGGGAGGTGGTGGTCCCCAGAGCTGCGGGGGCCCCCCACCATTATTTATTGCCCCCGGGACCTGGCCCACCCAGGGGCCAAATTAAACGTAGAGCGGCAACCCACATATCATTTTTTTAAAACAATTCGCAGATCCTACGCGAATCTCGCCTAAATTTATTTTAAAAAAAATGCTTTTTGGGGCCTAGGGAGTCAAGGTGTTTCTACCCTGCCCCCTTTTCTTTTCTTTTTGCTTGCGACTCGGTTCAACACAAGATTCGGGAGGAGTCACGGATCCACCAAGGCCACAGTTGTATATCTGAGAAATCTTTAAATTTCTCAGAAACTACTGGACGGATTTACACAATTTAACAAAAAGAGTGCTTTCTGAACCAAGAGCTACCTTTCTGCCAAATTTGGTGTAATTCCGTTCAGCAGTTCGGGCTGTAGCCATGTCTAAAGTATCCTATGGAAATTGAGAAAAAGCGTTTTGGGACCCCCCCTTTTTCTCGGCCCCGCTTGATGGATCACTGCGAAATTATCAAGACAGCAGCTGACGTGACTGACCCATTACTTTTTCAAATTTTGCAAACGTCGAATGGTGAGATTTTAGCTTGTATTATTACACTGCTAATCTTCTCCTCTGGGGTTTCCCAAAGAGGGTAACCCGACACCAACATTTTTCCCTACAAGGGTAATCAGTGAGATTTCATGTATCAGAATATGTGACTGCAGGCTTTAACACGTTGCAAAATAATCTAGCCTAAAAGGCCTATTGGCTTTAATATATGCATTATACAGTAAATAAATCAAGCCTACTGCCTTGGTCATAAAGTTTCACAATAAACAGATCAGACTTATGGCAACTGCAATACCTTTTCCTAGGGAACCAACTAGCCTATCACTGTTATCATTGGCTTGGCACTATAACTAACTCTATAATATGAAGTTTAAGCCTTCTCACAAGGCCACCATTAGACAAACAGTCATAAAATTACAATAGTATACAAAATTACCGTTGGCAAAGCAAAATACTCACTCTCTCCTAACAGGGTCCAACAAGGATTCTCACAATGTAAACCCTCTAAAACCACAGTCTGTCAGAGGGGGTGACCAACACCTAAACCCTTGCCTACTATGGTATGCAGTGAGATTCCATGTAACAAAATAACTTGTAGGCTTTAATGCAGAATAATAACAATCCACCCTTAAATGCCTATTGCCTTTAGCATATGCTGTTCACAATTAGTGTCAGGCCTACTGCTGTTGCAGGGATTCTGCACATACACAGACCTATGCGCAGGAATACGAGATCTCGGTGTATAGGGGCTAAGCCTTCCTACCACCTAAGGATCCACAATACCAGGACAGACTAGCTATAGTGTCTCACTCGCTCTCCTACACAGTCACGAAGATGCAAATGATTAGACATCCCAGAACACAACACTCCTGACTCTCTCAGGAATCGCGGTGACAACATGTACGCTTTCGCTCACTCACTCTTACTTGTCCACAATAAGAATTGACAGAACACTGATATAGTTTAAAATGTTTATTTTAACTATTGTGCTCTAGAACGCAGTATACGAGCCACTACCAGCAGCAAAACGCATAAACCTAAAACAGCATTGTCGCAAGTCCATATATTATAAAAGGAGATGTCATCTTATATCGACAGTGGATAAAGGACTATAATGCCTAACCACCCTCCCCATGGTAAGAAGCAGTATTATTATATAATAGAAGATCTCTGGGCTTTGTCAGCAGACCCCATACCTTAGTGCCTAGATGGTATATCTACATCATAGGAACTGCATGGCTCTTCTCCCTGGAAAGGTCCCTCTCCAATTGTGTGTTAACCAAACATGTATCCCCATAATATCAAAGCACGAGTTTCCAGCAGCCGTGTTAGCATGTTTTGTCTAGGTGCTAGGGACTAACCAGAACAGAATAACAAGGGGCAGTGTTTATCGACCTTGCTCACAGTGTTCAGACTAAACTCCAGGAACAGGCATAGAACGCGCGAAGCAGGCGGTCTTATGTGAAAGGGATAAACAGAGTCCTGCAAAATAAAGTCATGTAGTCACGTGCGCAAAAGCATCATCATGGCAGCAGAGCTCATGCTAACTTAGCGATGTCGATAATGTCCCCATCAGCCCTATGACACCCTCCCCTTGGCCAGGTCGTAGCAAATCGATAACATACCTAAACAGAGTTCAAAGATAAGCAGAATCTAGAAACGCTTGAAAAAAGCCAAATTAGAAAATGAGAAGAAAAAAAAAAAAAAAAAAAAAGATTAGTTGAAAACGTGATTAACACGGATTTGAAAAAAGCATAAAATTCCGTGAACATAAGAATGCAATTTGTTCCAAAAGGTCATCCCCCATCGCTCGTCGCAAAGAGGGATGCCATCCAGTTAAGCAGGACGAAGGAACACACGTGTTCCTCATAATCCGATGCTTCCAAGAGTATATCCGGGCAACTTGCGTGATATTCGATGAAACAGCCGCACAGGTGTTCCCCATTCAGCCAACACTCCAAGTGCAGCCACACGCATCAAACTGTTATCCCCAGAACAGGCCTGGTCATGGGCCAATAATGGACCCACCAACAGATCATAATTCGGGTCTGCGCCGGACGCATTGGAGAGGCATGAATCCAAGGCCCAATAGAAAGGGCACCATCAGCAGTAGAACACAGGTTGCACGCAAGTGAAGTAGGGTAACGTCTAATCCAGGCATTAGCGCTGTCAGAGCGTGGGGAGATCTTTTACTTGTTCCTACATTTTTAGCGTTGTATTTTATGTGCTTTTAAAATTGTTATACTGTGCTTTTGAATATGAGAATGCCTCACCTTACTGCTGCTATCTCACGCTGATTGCAGTGCCCGCCTGTTAGAGCGGACCCGCCTTAAGGTCAGCGTTCTAGTTTGCTGCTCCAACTCCCACCACCGCTTCCTATAAATTCCTGGATGCTGCGACCGCGCTGCCGGATCGCCAAAGGCAAGCCCGTCTGCGCCCAGAGCGCTGCCAGCGCCAGAACCCCTGCCCTTTCTATGAGGCATACCTACACGCAAAGGGAACTCATTGATTTTAATCGTGGTGAGTGCCCTCAACCAATGTCAGTGCTGGATCAACTGAATTACAGCCCTAGGCGATGCAAATCATGCGGTCTGACGGCCATGAATCTCTCCACACAACCCAAATATAACACCAGGGGTGGAGAGAGTGTTACGCCTCCCACCAACTTGGACAATAATGCCCCCCAAGACACAAGGGGCTCTCAATCTCATGAATTAACTCAAGGAATTTCCAACAAAGATCCCAATGTTATTAGCTGCATCCTACTAAACACAAGGTCTATGATCAAACACAAGTACGACCTAGAATGTTTGATACAAGTTGGAAACCCAGATCTGGTGTTTCTTACGGAAACTTGGGCTAATAGTACCTCTGAGCCGGACTGGAACGCTGCTGTTCCGGCAGGCTACTTGGTAGCTCATGTAGATGGGGTAGGGGCAAAAGGGGGCGGGATAGCGCTGATTCACCGGTCCCACTACACGGTGAAGATTGTGCCAGAACCTACGTTGGAAGCTGAGGCGATGTCATTCAGTGTCAAAAATAACAACCGCGAACTCTTCCCGGGGCTACTTATTTATAGACCTCCAGGGACGAGATCCTCTTTTATTAGGTCACTGCAGTCCTTTCTGGAATCATGCTTAGATACGGCCACCTTCACGGTTTTGGGCGATTTTAACTTTCATTTAGAAGCAAATAACGATACTGACACCTCCTGCCTGATTGATAACCTGGCTAGCTATGTGCTGAGTCAGATTATATCTGAGCCAACGCATCAAGCGGGCCACACGCTGGATGGTATCTTTACCAACAATCAACATATTGAAGTTGAGAGTGTGTGACCAGTACCGTGGTCCGATCACTCCGCAGTCTATTTCAATGTTGAGATTTCAGCAACTAGCAGCTGTCGCAGGAACAGACCTTCTCTGATCAAATCACGTCCTTGGAAATGAATCCAGAAAAATGATCTGATCACAGCCTTGGCGAAGAACCCCCCCAGCTATAGCGGACTCAAATGCGGCAGCCGATAACTTTGAAAATTGGCTAAGTCAGGCAGTAAACAGGATGGCGCCGGAAGTGATTAGGCACCCTAGGAGAAGGCAAGTTACATCACTCTGGTACTCGGCTGAGCTCAGACAAATCAAAGTCAAATATAGACGAAAGGAATGTATTTGGAGATCTGACTATAGCATGGAACATAGAAAAGACTATAACACAGCCTTAGAGGAATACAAGATTGCTATAAAACAAGCTAAAACGGTATATTTTACCTCTAAAATTCAGGAGGCCACTAACTCCTCTAAGGAATTATTTAAAACTGTGACTGCTTTGTCAAAGTGCCCACGGGACACTGTTTTTTCACCTGACCAAAACCTTGTAGACAAAATGGCTGTTATCTTTCAAAACAAAGTTCAGACAGTCTACAATGAACTCCTGAACACAGCTGATGCTCCTGGGGAGAACTGCATAGAGATGCGGGAGGATACGGCACCTCAGTGTAGTCTATCACGGTTCTCACTATTAGGGGAAGAACAAGTTGTAGACCTATTACAAACGAAGTCCGGGTACCCTCTTGACCCCTGCCCCCCTTATACTGCACATCTGGCTCCGGAGGTCAGTGCATCCCTGACCCCCCCTACTTAATGAGATTACGAGTTCAGGGGTCTTTCCATTGCTTTGGAAAAAGGCTTGCATTAGACCTATCCTAAAAAAAGCCACGCTTGATCCCTTGGAGGCAAAAAACTATCGCCCAATATCCTGTTTCCCGCTACCCTCCAAGATCTTGGAGAAAGCCATAAACTCGGAACTGACGGAGTATTTGGATCATAATAACGTCCTTGACTCCACCCAGCATGGCTTCAGAGCTCGGCACTCTACTGAGTCAGCCTTGATTATGGCGACAGAAGAGATTCGCAAGATGATGGAGGGGGTAGGGCCGTTCTCATACTGCTAGACCTAACCGCAGCATTTGACACCGTAAACCATGCAGTATTGTTGCGAAGGATGAAGGCTGCTGGCATCAGGGATCAGGCTCTAACCTTACTTACATCATTTCTGGCATCCAGGGAACAACTAATTCACTGGGATGGACTTCAGTCAGGAAAGTTCCACCTCCCATGTGGAGTCCCCCAGGGATCGGCCTTGTCCCAGACTATGTTTAATCTGTACGTCGCTCCACTAGCTAGACTAATAAAAGAACATGGTCTTATGCTTGTGTCGTACGCGGATGACACCCAGTTAGTGGTGTCAGTTACCCAAAGCGTGGAGATGTCGGCTGAACGGTTCCGCAATTGCCTAACGGCACTGATGGCATGGATGAACGTTTTAAAGCTTAACACGGAAAAAAACAGGGTTATAGAGTTCGGTCAGAAACCTTCGGTTTGGAGTCAACTATGGTGGCCCCCCGAAGCAGGTACGTGCCCTGTCCCTGTGTTTAAGGCCAGGAATCCAGGCTTTCTGATTGATAAAGATCTAACGCTCGCCCCACAAATAAATCAAGTGTCTTCGGCCTGCTTCTTTACGCTGAAAGTCTTGCGTAAAATTCTTCCTTTTATTCCTTTTTCATTAAGGAAAACGGTAGTCGGAGCATTAGTTCTGTCGAGAGTGGATTATTGCAACGCGCTGTACCTGGGAGCTGGCGCAAGGCAATTTTCCAAACTTCAGTCACTCCAAAATGCGGCCGCCCGGGTATTGCTTGATCTACCCAAACATTACCCTACGTCCGCTAGCATAAAGCAGCTCCACTGGCTCTCAGTTCGACGGCGAGTTGATTTTAAGGCCCTTTGCCTAGTGCATAAAGCCCTATACGGAGGAGGCGCTGCGGATTTACAACTACTATTCCCCCGATATGTGCCACTACGCTGTTTAAGGTCCACTAACACTGGACTGGTACATATCCCCAAGATAAGAAGAGTCAGGTGGGGAGGAAAGGATTTCTCACTCCAAGCGGCTAAACTCTGGAACTCCCTACCCGTACAGATACGACTACAGTCTAGTAGGACTCTTTTTAGAAAAATGATAAAAACATGGCTCTTTACCAAGCTTTAGATCTGTTAGCTTCTCCTGGATTGCACACATCTCAGCGCCAAGACGCCTCGGCAATAGTGCGCTTTATAAATATTCAGTCAGCAAAGCGAAAAGTTAGTCCATAACTTAAGCCAAGCGTTGCTAATGGCAAGCATCCAAAAAGGTGTTGCATTCGGTCACAGTACAGTTGCAATTGGCCTGGTCTGTTCAGTACCACAAGATGGGCAGCCATTGCATAACAGGAGCAGAAGTATCAGAACGCCAGCGCCAGCGCTAGTATTAAGAGAAAGCCTTCGAAGGCGCTGGAAAAAATAGAATGGATAAAGGTCGGTATTACTCCAAAAATCGTCTGAAAAGAGGTCACAAGGTCAGATCCCACCAGTTAAAAAAATTAGCAAGGTCTTCTGTGTCAGAAGCATTAAATATTTGATGTATCAGTTCCCCAAAATGAAGTGGGAGATCCGTATTCAGCAGCGACTGAATCTCACTAGATCTTCTAGCCACCTGCAATTCGAAGGTCTCTCGAGCTGAAGTGAGAGCCACTTCCTGTTGAAACAATAGCACGTTTAGTCTGCTTAGTTTATTGAAATCTGTTTTCAAAGTTGGAAAGGAAAGCCAAAGGGAACTATCTACAATCCCATGTGGGGGTGGGAAAAGCACATTGCTTCAACAAGTAACACATTGTGAAACTGTTACTATATACGGGATCCCTGCCTGTAAGCCACAGCAGTCGTGGTTATTCAAAATAAGATAACTGCCATTCGAAAGAATGTGAGTGCGGGAATTATTGCTAGGACAGGAGTACCTTTCAAAAAACAAGCCAGATTAGGGGCGGACACGTTACAAGCCCCGTGCAACTTAACTTGTTTGCAAACTAAGGAATGTCCTACTTTGGAATCGCACTCCTCCCCTGTAAGGAAAACTTCCTTATCCTCCCATTGACATCTATAGGAAAAAGGCAAGGACCACAATTTGTGAATAACGCACTCCCTAGGGGTTCAAAGCAGTCTATCGGGAAATGTTTCATGCAAGATTTAAACTGAAATGGCGAGAATGGCAGAGAAATTTCGCCATGAATTAACCATACAGCCGAATCAGTTTCTGCCACAGAAAATGGTAAATGTTCAACTTGTTCAATGTGTAATAGGGTGTAGCATCTTTCATTGACATGAACCTTTGCTCATCAGTTAAGTTGAATGGCATAAATAGCGCTGAAGCGTTCAAATAATCCCATGGTACTTTTCCCATTTTGAGAGTTTGCAACGTCCATGCAAATTGCATCACAGATCGCAATTGATTCTGACCATGGTATAACACAGATGCATCACTTTGAACAATATCAATAACAGATGAAACAATATTATCTAAGGTGTAAATGCGGGAAGACAACGTATTTATGCTATTGTCGACAACTGCAAGAACTTTTTCTAAATTTGCTTGGTCAATTTGGCACAGACGGAACGCTGCCTCCATCTGCGAAAGTTTCCATAATTCATTATAAGCCCCATAGATAAACCTTTTTGATCGTGGGGATTTAGGGCCCCAGATAAAATCAGCCAAATTGATATCGCTCGATAAGAGACTGGTGTTGCTTCACTGACGACAGTGTGGAGTGTTCCAACCATTGCTGACACAATTTCCCCACCGAATACGTGGTGACCGAATGTGAATGTGGGAAACGTGTCAGGTCTAGTTTGAGTGAAACCTTTTGTTGCATTATGAAAACGCAGTTGACAAGCATTAGAGTTGGTTTGCCACAACAGCCATCCTGAGGGGTTAACGTCAGAGATATTTAAAGTGCCATTTCGAAACAGAGCTTGCAGGACATCGATTGTATGATTGGTGTGTTCAAGCCAATTAGCATACTCAGTCAATGAAGGGATGGACGGAATATTAAAATATTTGGCTGTAGCCAGGCCAAAACAAGTAGTTTGGTGCACCGTGTAATTTAAAAATAATATTTGAGTCGAAATGAGACATGCACGATGCAAAGCTTTGGGTCTCTGGACCTGCCAAGCTTTGGTGCCCCAAATTGATTTCAAATCAATGGTATTTCTCCAGTGTTCGTAACCAAGTAAGGCCAAATCAGTCCTAAATGAATTAGAAAAAATCAACTTTGTGTGAGTCAACAAATTTAGAATGAGATGTCAATTTTAACTTGTAGAAATAGGACTCTGGATTGGACATATTGTAATTTGAAAAGTAGGTGAACTTATTCCGGAGTGTCTTGGAACTTCCCCATAAGGGAGTTGGGCAATGTTCCCACTGTGTAAAATTAAAAAACAGGTCTTAACGTGTTTGTTTTATGCAAGAAATGATGGCCAGAATGTTGGTAACAGAATAAATCAGCACAATTAGCAGAATTTAAATACAAATCTTCAGCATCAAAAGCAGCATAATACTTTAAATCAGAAAACAATGAATACACCACTTGTACATCCCAATCATCAGAATGTATGTCCTGTGTTACCACATCTCCTAGGGAAACGCGAAACACGTATGGAATCTTGAGGACCTCCCTCGGGCCATGGATTTCGAATGCCACTTTATCCCAAACGATGCCATCAGCAACAGGGAATGCCGAAATGTTCACCAAGGCTTGATCACGTTTCATGATATGGGAGCCAGAATTCCATCAACCAACTTTACAGCAGAGCGTTCTGGCAAATAATAACCATTGATTAGCAAGAAGAACACTGTCACAAACCCAATCGACATGAAGAGGAAAATCAATATAAGCACCAGCCAGGTGTAGGTCCAGGGTGGGACCAGGAAATTCTTTTTTAACCAGGAGATGAAAATACTGGTTTGCGTTGGTGGAGTTGTCACGGTTAATGACTAAGAGGAAGAGTCATAAGAGAAGCTCGTACGGTCCCCAAAATAACCGCTTGCTCCCACGTTTATTAACGGAGGCAGTGCAGCCGCGGCTTGATGATGTAAAGGACTGTCCGGTATTTCAATATGGCAGTCATCCGCAGGATAAGCCTACTCGACGTAAGCGTTGGAGGCGGATGATGGCACAACAGGCAGAAAGTCAATAGAAGTTCCCATCTACGACACGGGCATTTGTCTAAGAAGCTGAAGCCTTCGGATTCAGGGAAATAGCGTTACTTGAAATACTGGGAGTCAGCCATATGGAGTAGTTTGACATTGTCAATTGAAATATATCTGTTTTCTTTGCGATCAGGCAAAGATGGTAGTATCGCCGTACGAGTACCCTTCAATCCAAGAACTGGGACCGGTGCACTTTAAGAGGGACCAAATTCTTTTTTGTTCTCCAGCTTTTCTCGTACCAAATCTCCGATCTTAGGAAGCCAGCTGGAGACCGGAATCAGCATTGCCGTTTCATTGGAAGAGGGTAAATGTTCTGTTGCAAAGCGGTCACTGGTCCTTTGTAGGTCCTGTAACACAGTAGAATGGTTATCTACGTCAAACGTCTAGACCATCAATGTCTGGCACAAACATTTTAATACCAAAAGAGCATTTCATATGCGGTCTGCCCACCCAGAGATCGTCTCGGGAGATTATTAAGTGGACGTTGAACTCCATACAAATGGGCCAGCCAGTTCCTGCCAGTACCTAAGACTCTAGCTGTCAAGGATTGCTTTAAGTGACGGTTCATTCGCTCCACTATAGAATTGCCCTCAGGCCTTATGGAGACGAAAACTGCACCAGCACCCACAAAGACTTTGTTGCGTCCTTGTACGCCTTAGAGGCGAATGCTGGACCTTGGTCTGAATGGAAGGTGCCACAGGCAAACCTCCCGACGAAGACACGCAAATCTCTAATGCCATTTTGAACGCAGCACTGCGTTGTGGCCAAACCCATAGGAATCTAGTGCATGAATCAACTGCAACAGAACTGTATTTATATGCAGTATCTGAAGTCAATGGACCGCAGTGAACAAGGTATACACAGCCGAATGGTTGATTTGAAATATAAAGCTGTGTTTGTGGTGAACGTGAAACCGTAGATGGCTTAATTTGCTGACAAAGGTCACAAGCAAGCACATAATTACCGGTTTGTCTATAGAACGTTGCTGTAAAATAGAAACAGTTGCGGACACTCCGGCATGTGCAGAAGCCATGCCCTCGTGAGCGGCTATGATCAAAGGGAGTCTGCGGTCCACGTTGGGAATCGAGCGATCCCCAACTGACGGTATTGTACCATAAGGAACATATTAGGGTGACAAATGATAAGAATACTTAGAAGGGAAGCCCTGCGGGTAATCTGTTCCATCCTTCATAGCAGCTATAGCTGCCAGAATTTCATTATCTATTTTAGTCATGGACCTTGTAACTGCTGCTACTGAACACGTGGCTACTGCAGATTTGGCCGAATCGTCAGCCAAAGAATTTCCAACAGCATGTGCTCCCACATGCTGATGGCCAAGAGTATGAATAACCTGTGTGAGTGGCAGACGTTCTTTAAGTTCCGCCACTCGAACCCAAAGCGTTTTATGCTTTTTTGCTCTGCCCTTGGAGTCTCTATAATCCTTTTGAGACCAAAAGAATAAGTGTCATTAAATGACTGGACACAGTAGTAAGAATCGGACACAATAAGAGGGTTCACATTAGGATCAGCTAACTCTAGAGCTAAAACAAGAGCAAGCAGCTCCACCAACTGTGCCGTACAGTCCCCAAGTGCCTTTGAATGCACAATGGAAGTCCTAAATTCACCATTTACAATTGAACCAGCCACAATAGCGCAAGCCGCTGAATAAGCATATTTGGACCCAATGGCCGGTTGAGCCGAGCCGTCGGTATAAATGATACATTTGTACAGCTCCAAAGGAAGTAACGACAATGGAGGAGGATGAACATGTTCATACTGTAAAAACTTCTATGTCTGCAGAGCGGGATCAAAGATAAACGTGACATCAGCCGATGTCAAAAAAGTAGCCCATTGTATCCAACGGGGATGTAAAGGTTTAGAATTCGGTACACTCGCCTTCGTCACTGCCTCTAAAGCAGGTATAGCCGAAACCATAAGAATGTGTTTTCCCTGAGCCAGCGATCGTTCTTTCAGAATCGCCATTTGGACAGCAGTCAAAATTTTCTCAACATTGGAGAATCGCATTTCTGCCGATGTGTACAAATGTGATTTGTATGCAATTGGTACTGTCTCACCTTCGTTGAACGTTAAGTATGTGAAACCTACCGTCCCCGGCACAATTCGTATGATCAGGTTCGTAGAATTATCACGCATCAACAAAACGTTGGACGAGTTGGACGCTAACAGATAAGACTGCAAAGATTGAAGAATAGAGGTATGTTCCGGAAGCCAGCTGGCAGAAGAATACAAGGGTTGTATCGATGCATAAAGCGGTTTGATACGCTGGGCATAATCAGGAATATATGTCCTCCCAAAATTGAAGAATCCCAGCAAAGATTGAAGTAGATGGAGCTTGCAACTGTGCACATTTCTCCAGAAAGTGGGGGGCCAACCCCCTACCTTCGTTACTGAGCTTGTAGCCCAAAAAGAGCACCGCTAAACAAGCGATGTGTGATTTAGCAAAATTGAATTTATACCCAAAGTCGGCAAATGACAGAATAATCTGACCCACGCGGACTAAATGCGGAATCAGTTAGTCATCCGTCAGATAAATATCATCGACGTACGACAACGCATCTGGGTCAATGCTGTGTAACAAAGACAACACGTGCAGCAAAAGCCCCAGGGCTGTTCGTATAGCCCATAGGCAAACACGTAAATCTTTTCTGGTTGCTGACCGCGCTAAATGCGGTCAAATCACGGCTCTCTTGAGCCAAATTGTGACTGTAAAAACCATTGGATATATCTAGTGTTGTCTTGTATTTTTTACGAACAATATTATTTACTAACGCAGAGCTGTGTGTGTTTTGTACTGCAAATGTACGAACATGACTATTTAAATTTCGATAATCCAATACAATGCGATACGAACCATCCGGTTTCAAAATCGGAAAAAGAGGATTATTCATGGGTGATACACAGGGTTCAATTACACCTTGATATTCCAATTGGGACAAAATGTCACAGACAGAAGCTTTAGCCTCCCGTCTGATTGGATATTGTGGTTGTGGCTGCGGCGTAGATCGTAAAGGTATTACATGTGCCGGCGAATCCCTATCCCAGCCTACTTGATTACGATACACCGCCGGGGTAAGGGCTAATGCCCACTCCGATGCGTAAGCCTGCTTAGCTTCCTCAGGGACGTAACGCGAAATACTCGGAAGTATCACGTCCTCCCCTCAAGAAGAAGCCAGAACAAATGGTGGAGGCCAATCCGCCAACAAAATGTCATACGAGGACGTGAGATATTCCCAGAAACCTGCAGTAATTGTACGCTGTATATCATCTTCAATCTGGAGGACTATTTCATAAAGTCTAACCGGGGGTGCAACTCGTGTGTCAGCTTTTTCTAATGTAATGAATGTATCAGTTGCTCTCACCTCCAGACAGGGACGCAGTGCCTCCCGCGCTATGGTAAATTCTGCAGCGCTGGCGAGGAGTGTCACTGCCCATGTCCAATCTAGGAGTAGCATTCTCACCGTCTGAGGCATACCTCGCTGTCAAAGCGGCAACCTTCTTCTTTTGATACGGGAGTCTAAAACGAGGTAGTCCCTCTTGTTTGGCTTTTACGTCAAACTGGTGAGGCTGATCTTGTCCCTGCAGAGCGGTCGCGCCTTTGCCGCGATCCTGGCGCTCTCCACCACTGACTTGTGAATCCAATGGTTCCTGTAAAGAACGAGGAGAGCGCTAATCAGGGACTTGAAATCTATCCGGAGTCTTAATTTTCGCGCGGTCGCGCAAATCATAAGTGCGCTCAGAAGTCTCAGGTGTCGGTGAACCAGCGCGCAAACCCTGCTTCTGTTGTTGCTGCCTCTGTTTTTTACTCCAGTTCTTTTTAGGAAAGAACGGGCGCCCATCCTTCTCAGTTTGGGCTTTTTGTTCAGTTTGAGTAAAAGGCTTAATTCCCAGACTATTGCGCCCTAAGGTTTTATAAGCAATTGGCGCTGTTTGTCTGCGTCAGCAACAGCCTCCAAGCGTTGAGCCACTTGTAAGCTCACAGCTTCACCTTTCACATTAGCAAGGATCATATTGCAAACAATGCCGAACACCCCCACCGGTCTCATTCACAACTCCAGGGCCGCTTCGGCCCCATGTTCATCCTTAACACGTTATATCACGGAAGGGTGAACGGTCATTGAGGGGGTGCCAAACACTTCGAATATACTGCTGCAAACACTCTACCCCAAGTGTTACAATCAGCTAACTCGGGAACAAGGCCTTTGGGTAAGCTTATAGTCAAGATCCTGTGTTTCTCAACAGGAGTGGTATTTGGAAAAACAGCTTAGAGTTGCCCAAATTTTTCAGCAAGCCAGTAAGGAAGTTCATCCTTATTTTGTGGACATTTGCCCATCACTGAATTAATCATGAGGGGACTTATAACCAGACCACTATGTCCAGGCGGTTGTGCAGCAACTCCAGGTGGTGCCACTTGTAGGTTGTGCGACACAAACTATATAACAGCCCTATGTACACGTATTAACGATGTATGTAATACGCGTAGCTCTACAACAGTAACATTAAGGTAATTTGGATGTGGGGTATACCCAGCCTAAACGGGCCACGTGGCCCTGTCAATCGATAAGGGGCCTAAACTGACCACTGTCAAAGGGTGTGGAAGGGCGCCATTAAACCATATGGTATGTTGCCAAGCTGTCACTGGAACTTCAAGAGATCTATAAGGTCGATAATTCTGCGGAAGCGCAGTGGCAGTAAAATTCAGGAAAGAAATGATCATTTCCATCCACCGCCGGAAAGGTGACCCAAGAATAGAATACCTCGAAGAGGTGAGCTGCATCCGCCTCAACAAAAAAAACGAGAGCAGCATTAGGGACTCCATGTTGAGTCAAATAAGACGTGACTGGAGCTCGGTTAGGAGCGGTTATGGCGACCGCCATAATGAAAAGAATATTAAAACAACCTACGAGCGGCAGCGCAATAATGGGTAAGAGAAAGACCTTTTAAAATTCAAGCTTAAAAAACCTATAAACATTCAAATATAGGAGGCTACACTGTCACCACTGTCTCCGGAAAAAGAAGTGAGGGGATTGTGGACAAGCACAAGCACTACTCAGGTGTCTCGCAGGTAAGCACCAGACCAAACATTGGTGGCGCCATGTTGCAGGGAGTCTGCACATACACAGAACTATGCGCAGGAATACAGGACCTCGGTGTATAGGGGCTAAGCCTTCCTACCGCCTCAGTACCCACAATCCCAGGACCGACTAGCTATAGTGTCTCACTCGCTCTCCTACACAATCACGAAGATGCAAATGATTAGACACCCCAAACACAACACTCCCGACTCTTAGGAATCGCGGTGACAAGATGTACCCTTTCGCTCACTCACTCGTACTTGTCCACAATAAGTAGTGTCAGAAACACTGATATAGTTTAAAATATTTATTTTAACTATCGTGCTCTAGAACGCAGTATACGAGCCACTACCAGCAGCAAAACGCATAAACCTAAAACAGTTAGCATTGTCGCAAGTTCATATATTATAAAGGGAGATGTCATCTTATATCGACAGTGGCTAAAGGACTATAAGGCCTAACCGCCCTCCCCTTGGTAAGAAGCAGTATTATTATATAATAGAAGATCTCTGGGCTTTGTCAGCAGACCCCATACCTTAGTGCCTAGATGGTAGATCTACATCATAGGAACTGCATGGCTCTCCTCCCTGTAAAGGTCCCTCTCCAAGTGTGTGTTAACCAAACATGCATCCCCATAATATCAAAGCACAAGTTTCCAGCAGCCGCTGCTGTGTTAGCATGTTTTGTCTAGGTGCTTGGGACTGACCAGAACAGAATAACAAGGGGTAGTGTTTATCGACCTTGCTCACAGTGTTCAGACTAAACTCCAGGAACAGGCAGAGAATGCGCGAAGCAGGCGGTTCTCATGTGAAAGGCATAAACAGAGTCCTGCAAAATAAAGTCATGTAGTAACGTGCGCAAAAGCAGCATCATGGCTGCAGAGCTCATGCTAACTTAGCAACTTCGATAATGTCCCATCAGCCATATGACACTGCCTTTATTGTAACATTTCATAATAAACCAACCTGGCCTATAACCCTATAATTGGCTTGTTTGTCATTATAACCAACTCGGCTAAAAAACGTATTTTGTTTTAAAAATGTAGCGCTTAGAATTCGCTGTGCTATACCCTTAATCCCAATGTTTTTGGCCCTTTCCAGTCACAGGCCCTTGGCCCACCCACACAAATGAGGTATCATTTTACTCGGGAGAAAGAGGGGAACGATGTGTGGTAGGACATTTGTGCCGGCACGGTGATTCCACACAGAAATGTGTGGAAAATGTGATTTTGTCCGCTAAATTTGAGGTTTGCAGGGGATTCTGGGTAGGAAAACGTTGGGGGGGGGGTCCACGCAAGCCCTACCTCCCTGAACTCCCCAGGGTGTCTAGTTTTCAGAAATGTGGGGGTTTGGTAGGTTTCCCTAGAAGGCCGCCAAGCCCGGGGCCAAAAACCGAGGTGCCCCCCTTGCACAACCAAGTCGTTTTGTGATAGGTAATTTTGATGTCTCCACAATATGTTTTGGGTCCTTGCCTGTCGCGGATACTTGGCCCACCGACGCAAGTGAGCTACCATTTTTATTGGGAGACCTGGGGGAACGCTGGGTGATAGGAAATTTGTATCAGCCCAGTGGTCCCACAACCTGCCCACCCAGAAATTTGAGAAAAAAATGTTTTTTCCAGCTAAATTTGAGGTTTCTCAAGGCAACCATCAGGTACACTGTAATAAAATTACAAATATGTGCAAAATGTGTTGTCAAAACAATATAAATTCCCTCCTAATGAAGTCTAATAAAGATTACCATACTGCAAATCTTCAATCCCCATTGTTTGTTTGGGTAGGTCACCAACACCCACAACTGTAATCTTCAAGATTCTATGTAACAAAATACCGGTTTACAGGTAGCACAGTGTGATAACAATCCACCCTTAAAAGCCTATTGTCTTTAACCTTTTCTGTGCGTCGGAAGCACGGGAACCGTCCAACGCTAAAGTGCACATGTGCTTCGGACAGTTCCCGCGCGTACGACACCATGGCACTGTAAATCCCTCTGGAACTTCCCCAGCTCCCGAGGGTGTTCCGATCATTTCTCCGAAATGACGGTCGGCGCGCACGTCGCGCTAATGTCATTTCAGAGAAACGGAAACTCAGTTTCGGTTTCACTGCCTCTGTGCTCAGAGGCCTATCTCAGCCCTCTGAGCACAGAGGCAGACGGGAGAGGTATCATTAGAAGGGGGAGAAGCTCCCCTTTCCAATGGTACCTCTCCCTAGTGGATCCCTGCTTGGGGATGCACCCACTAGGCACCAGGGAGGTGGGAGCGGCCCCTTGGGCACAAACAGTCTGTCCACCCTGGGAGGCAGATGGGGGAAAAAGCCCCCAATCTGCCCCCCCTCCCCCCCGGGGGGGGGCAGAAAACGCACTAGCCACCAGGGATTTTTTGTTGTCAGCATATTTTGGGGTGGGGGCTGCCCGAGATGGGCATGCCAATGCCCCCACCCGCTTAATTCCACAGTCTTTCTGCGCCCCCCGGAGGGCAGATAGGGGCAATAGCCCCCAATCTTCCCCCTGGGGGGACAGAAAGCCCACTAGGCACCAGGGGTTGCTTTTTATTTATACGTAGGAGTGGGGGATGCCCGAGATGGGCATGCCAATGCCCCTAACCCCGCCTAATTAGACAGTCTTTCTGTCCCCCTGGAGGGCAGTAGAGGCAATAGCCCCCAATCCAAAAGAGCACTAGTCACCAGGGATTTTTTTTTTTAGTACATTCTGGGGTGGGGCCTGCCCGAGATGGGCATGCTAATGCCCCCACCCTGTTTAATTCCACAGCCTTTCTGCCTCCCCTGGGAGGCAGATGGGGGCAATAGCCCCTTATCTGCCCCCCACGGGGCAGAAAGCCCACTAGGCACCAGGGATATGTTTATGGGCATGCCAGTGAAAGCTTCATAGGCAAGGGTCACTCCCTTTTTTTTTTAGGCACACATTTTGGCTGTTTCAGTGATATTTTTATTCTCATCTGCACCCAAGCGGGGGCAGAAAATCACTAGAAACCAGGGAGAGTTTGTGTGTGTGTTTAAACTGGAGTTTGCCCGACGGTCTACGTGTACTGACCTTTGGCTGGCATTTTGCTGGCAGTGTGTGTGGAACTGCACTTGGCTAATGGTGTGGGTGGACTCGTGCTTAAGGACGGTGTGTGCAGATTGGCACTTGCCTGGTGGTGTGTGTGGAGTGGCGCTTGACTGGCAGTGTACGTGGACTGGTGCTTGGCTGCAGGGCCGGACTGGCTGTAGCGGGCACCGGGCGTTTCCCCAGTGGGCCGGAGGGGTGGAGCCGGTTTTCTGGCTGTGGGGGCAGTTTTGTCACTGGGGGTCAGTTTTGCAGCAGTGCTGCAATATCAGGCCCCAGTAACAAAAGCGGGAGCTTTTTCTGGAGACCTGGGGGGGAACGCTGGGTGGTAGGAAATTTGTGTCAGCCCAGTGATCCCACAACCTTCCCACACAGAAATTTGAGAAAAATTTGTTTTTTTCAGCAAAATTTGAGGTTTGCATGGGATTCTGGGTAGTAAAACGTTGGGGGGTCCACACAAGCTATACCTCCCTGGACTCCCCAGGGTGTCTAGTTTTTAGAAATGTGTGGGTTTGGTAGGTTTCCCTAGATGGCCACCGAGCCCGGGCCAAAAACCCAAGTGCCCCCCCTTGCAAAACCAGGTCGTTTTGTGATAGGTAATTTTGATGTCTCCACAATACGTTTTGGCCCCTTCCCTGCCGGGGACACTTGGCCCACCCACACAAGTGAGGTACCATTTTTATCAGGAGACTTTGGAGAATGCGGGGTGGGTGGAAGTTTGTGGATCCATGCAGATTCCAGAACTTTCCATCACAGAAATGTGAAGATAATTTGTTTTTGTTTTGTTTTTTTACAAAGTTTGAGATTTGCAAGGGATTCTGGGTAACAGAACCTGGTGAGAGCCGCACAAGTCACCCCATCCTGGATTCCCCTGGGTGTCTAGTTTTCAAAAATGTATAGGTTTGCTAGGTTTCCCGAGGTGCTGGCTGAGCTAGGGTCCAAAATCCACAGCTAGGCACTTTGCAAAAATAGGGGCTGTTTTCACTGTAAAAATGTGGTGTGTCCACGTTGCGTTTTGGGCCATTTCCTGTTGCGGGCACTAGGCCTATCCACACAAGTGAGGTACCATTGACCATCTATGCATTTCTGCCTTCCAAATGTAAGACAATGTGTAAAAAGAAGTCACTTTGAAATATGTCCCATAATTCACATGCTAGTATGGGTACCCACAATTTCAGAGATGTGCAAATAACTACTGCTTCTAAACTCTATATTTTGTTCCCATTTCGGAAATATATAGGTGTCCTTGATACCTATTTTTCACTCCTTACATTTTACCAAATGAATTATTATACACCCGGTACACAATGAAAAACCATAGCAAGATGCAGCTCAGTTATTGGCTCTGGGTTCCTCGGGTTCTTGATGAACATACAAGTCCTATATATCCCCACAAACAGAAGGGTCCAGAGGATGTAACGGTACATTGCTTTAAAAAATCTGTCATCACAGGTGAAAACGTTGGCACAAATGGCTGTTTTTTTCAACTCATTTTGAGTATTTCTTACTTTCAACTGTTAGTTTCTATAAAAAAAAGAACCTTGAAGGATCTACACAAATGTCCCCTTGCTGAATTCAGAATTTTGCCTACTTTTCAAAAATGTATAGCTTTCCGGGATCCATTATTGCTTTCAAACCCATTTCTACCACTAACTGGAAGGAGGTTGAGAGCACAAAAAGTAGCAAAAATAGGCTATGTCCCAGTAAAATGCCAAAACTGTGTAGAAAAGTTTGGTTTTCTGACATAAGTCTGCCTGTCCCTGAAAGCTGGGCAGATGGTGATTTCAGCAACACAAACCCTTTGTTGATACCATTTGCAGGGAGCAAAAAAAAAAAAAAACAGATGCTTTCTTCTGCAGCACTTTTTCCCATTTAAAAAAAAAAATGTAGCTGTGTACCTTTAAGATACTCATGTTGGAAGAAATGGACGCAAATTTGGCGTGGATACCTTATGTGGACAAAAGGTTACAGGGGCCTATGCGCGAACTACCCGAAATAGCCAAAAAAGGCTTAGCACGGGGGGAAAAGGCCTAGCAGCGAAATGGTTAACACATGCTCACAATTAGTGAGCCGGGCCTAATAGCTTTGTGAAAACATTTCATAATAAACAGATCAAACCTTTGGAATTTGCCAGACCTTTTTCCAATGAATCAATAAGGCATATAGCATGATACCATTGGCTTGGCATCATAATCAACTCTGGCCTATTCAAGTGGACATAAGCTGGCAACTAATATGCATATAGTTGTAAAATATAAATATGTAGAATAATACAGCTTGCAAAACAACTTACAACGCTTCTCAAGAGGGCCTAACTAGAATCATCACAGAGAAAACCGATAGGGTTTGATAGAGTGGGGTCTAACACCAAACCCATTGCCGACTACGAACAAGATACTTACCTTCAGTAAAGATCTTTCTGGTGGATACTTTAGCTATACTCAGATTCCTCACCTTGACAATCTCCGCAGATTCTAGACTGGATTCCTAAGATTTAATAGCATTGCTTTGAGTTGTCTTCTTTTTGCCCCGGAGCGATGATGGAGCCACAGAGAAATGCCACTCCAACATCACTTTCTTTCTTAACTTTGTCTGCACTCTCAAACACAGAGCCTGAACAGAATCAGAGGTACAAGTGTGCAGATCTGTGCTTTGGAACCTTTTTAGATGGGAAAAAAGACTATTCCGAAGAACTAGGGGTAAGGAATCTGTAGCTAGATAGAGTATCCACCTGAAGGATCACTACCGAAAGTCAGGAACTTGTTTTCCTGAATGATAATTCCAACCACACAGATTCCTCAACTTTAGAATAGATACCAAAGGAGTAATTCCCAAGGTGGTGGGTCTATGGAACAGTTCATATCAAAAAGTGCTGAACGGAGCAATTGGGTGAAATCCCCGCCCCCCGTCACATTTGGCTGCCGAAGCAGTAGTGCTTCGTGAATGTATGTACTGATGCCCACTTCGTGGCATGACAGACGTCAAGGGTAGGCACTCCCTGTGCTAGTGCACTGGTAGCAGCCATGGTGGATGGGTCCTTAACTCCTCCATTGGCTGCATCTTGGCCACTGCGGAGCAGATCTTAATGCAGAGGACTAGACACTGACTCAGGGCCGGTTCTAGGATTTTTTGGGCCTGGGCAGAAGGGGAGTGTGCGAGGACCCTCTAATTTGCATCTGAATAGATGCCCCTGCTCCTGAAGCTGCAGCCCCTCCCTCTCAGCCACCTACAAGCACCTCTTAACAGCTCATCAAGGGCTGAAGGTGTGAGGGCTGCTTATCTCCATACTGCCAGGGAGCTAAAGAACAAGTTACTTACCTTCGGTAACGA
Source organism: Calotriton arnoldi (assembly GCA_963921515.1). Classification (NCBI taxonomy): domain Eukaryota; kingdom Metazoa; phylum Chordata; class Amphibia; order Caudata; family Salamandridae; genus Calotriton; species Calotriton arnoldi. The sequence continues at coordinate 66,879 of CAWUFW010004506.1, read as the reverse complement.
TATATCTGTAAGAAACATTAGTAGTGATAAATTCCTTACCTTAGAATATCCCCAGGCGTCAGTCTGGATCCGGAAAGTTTTCGTCAGCAGTACCCCTGCGCGTCGTAAGGTGCCGTCGTGCGGCTCCGCATCCGTCGTAGGCGTCGTGATCGCCGGGATGACGTCGCGGCAGCTACTTAGACGCCGCCCTCGCGCGCTGACGTCAGTTCTGTACACGACTTTCCGCTCCAGGAACGCAGAGCCATGCAAGATACTGACCACTGGTGCATTGAAACTAGGGCCCTGAAAGGGATGACCTTAACCCTAGAAATCAGTTCACAGAACGGGGAGGATGGGTGGGGCGGTAAAGAATCTATCACTACTAATGTTTCTTACAGATATATCGTTATTGAAGGTAAGTAACTTGTTCATCTGAAAGAAACACGTAGTGATAGATTCCTTACCTTAGAATAGATACCCCAGCAATACCAACCCCGGTGGTGGGTCTGTGAACCAAGATCACACCAGAAAGTCACGGAGAACAGAACGGCCAAAGAAGCAGTCTCTCCGGACTTGGCTGTCAAGGCAATAATGCTTAGTAAAAGTGTGCAGCGAGGCCCACGTGGCTGCCTGACAGATGTCTTGCAGGGGGACACCACGTCCCAATGTAGCAGTAGCTGCTGTTGCCCTGGTAGAATGGGCGCGCCGCCCCACCGGAGGCTCCTTTTTAGCTAGAGAATAGCAGGCTTTTATACACAAGACAACCCAGCGGGAGAGTCCTCTTGTGTACAGCCCGGCCTTTCTTGGCGCCTACGTAGCCAACAAAGAGCTGGTCATCCACCCGGAACTGTTGTGTGCGGTTGAGGTAAAATGAGATTGCACGTTTTGGGTCCAGACGGTGGAGCCTCTCTTCCTCTCTGGAAGGGTGCGGAGGCGGAAAGAAAGTGGGCAAGGTGATAGTTTGCCCGATATGGAAGGCAGTAACAACCTTTGTCAAAAAGGATGGACGTGTGCGTAGCACAACCTTGTCCGGATGAACAGACAGAAAAGGAGGTTTACATGAAAGAGCCTGGAGCTCACTCACGCGCCTGGTGGAGGTGATGGCAACCAGGAAAGCAGTCTTCAAGGTTAATAAACGAAGAGGACAGTTGTGAAGCGGCTCAAAGGGAGCGCACATCAAATAAGTAAGAATTAGATTCAAGTCCCACTGTGGCATCACAAACGGAATAGGAGGGAAAAGGCGAGTAATGCCTTTGAGAAATCTATTTACAACAGGGGACTTGAAAAGAGAGGGCTGATCAGGTAGCCTGAGAAAGACAAATTGCAGAAAGGAAGCCCTTGATAGTGCCCAGAGCAGAGCCCTGCTGGGCTAAAGAGAGAAGGAACAGTGGGACCTCAGAAAGAGGGGCAGAAAGGGGATCCACAGCCTTTGCTGTGCACCATGCCACAAATTTGTTCCACCTGCAGGCGTATACCGATTTAGTGGAGGGCTGCCAGAATGACATCCCAGACTTCGGGAGGCAAGTGAAATGGAATCAACTGTCACCGCTCAATCTCCACGCAAGGAGGTGGAGGCTGGACAGGTTCGGGTGGAGGACCGTCCCCTGCTGCTGCGACTGAAGATCCTCCCGAAGAGGCAGGCGGATCGGGGGATCCACGCTCATACTGAGAAGCTTGGGATACGAAACTCTTCGAGCCCAGTCCGGAGCCACAAGAATTGGGCCCAGTCTCGTCTGATCTTCTTCAGCACTCTGGGTAGAAGTGGTATAGGCGGAAATGCGTACTATAGACCGCAACTCCACTTGCGACGAAAAGCGTCGCAGAGCGAGTGCCGCCATGGAAATTCCAAGGCGCAGAACTGCTGACATTGCGTGTTCTCTTCGGTGGCGAATAGATCTAACCAAGGCTCTCCCCACTGTTGAAAGAGACCTTGCGCCATGTCAGAGTGAAGAAGCCATTCGTGATCCATCATGCACCTGCAGCTGAGTTCGTCCGCCCTGGCGTTCAGGGAACCTGCCAGGTGTTGAACCACCAGGGAAATGCCCTGATGTTCCAGCCATGTCCAGAGGCGCAGAGCTTCCTGACATAGGGTCCACGACCTCACCCCGCCCTGTTTGTTGCAGTACCACATGGCTGTGGTGATGTCTGTGAACACCTGCACTACTCTCCCGTTGACAGAGGGAAGGAATGCTTTGAGTGCAAGTAGGATCGCCCGGAGCTCCAGAAGGTTGATATGGAGCTTGGACTCCGCCGGAGACCAGAGGCCTCTGATCTCCGCCTCTCCCATGTGGCTGCCCCATCCCAGGAGGGACGCGTCCGTCACCACTGTGTGCTCTGGTTGGGGAAGGGAGAGGGATCTGCCGCTGACCCAATGCTGGTTCATGAGCCACCACTGCAACTGTCTTGCAGTGCCCTCCGAGATCTGGACGTATTCGGACAGATTCCCCTGATGCTGCGCCCACTGGAACTTCAGGTTCCACTGCAGAGCCCGCATATGCCATCTGTCATGATTGATCAGCAAGATGCAGGAGGCCATGAGGCCCAGCAGCCTCAAGGTCATTCTGACCGAAACCCAGGACAAGGGTTGAAAGATTGGAATCATAGCCCGAATATCCCGGACTCGCTGTTTGGGAGGATAGACCCGAAACAGCGCTGTGTCCAGAACTGCTCCGATGAAGAGGAGCTTCTGAGAGGGAATCAGGTGCGACTTCGGCACGTTGATGGAGAACCCCATCAAATGCAGGAGGTCGGCCGTAGTCTGGAGGTGGGAGACGACTGCCTGGGGCGAGCCCGCCCTCAACAACCAGTCGTCGAGATAGTGGAAGACTGAAACCCCTGAACTGCGCAGATGAGCTGCGACCACCGCCATCACTTTCGTGAACACCCGAGGGGCGCTGGTAAGGCCGAAATGAAGCACGGTGAACTGAAAATGCTCGTGGCCTACCGTGAACCGCAGGTAACGCCTGTGGGCCGGCAGGACGGGGATATGAAAGTTAGCGTCCTGCAAATCCAACACTACCATCCAGTCTTGTGGGTCCAGGGCAGACAAGACCTGAGCAAGTGTGAGCATCTTGAACTTCTCCTTTCGGAGGAAGAGATTGACGTTCCAAAGATCCAAGATAGGATGCAGGCCCTTGTCCTTCTTTGGAATCAGAAAGTAGTAGGAATAACAACCACAACCTACTTCTGGCGTTGGAACGCGCTCTATGGCCCCTTTGGCCAAGAGCGCCACAACTTCCTGCTGGAGAAGCGCCAAGTGATCCCCCGATATGCGGTGGTATTGAGGCTGCATGGCTGGAGGGGTAGTCTCGAAGGGGAGGGAGTAGCCCCTGCGGACTATTTGTAAAACCCACCTGTCCAACGTGATGGTGCGCCAGTGGGGGAGGTGATGGCGAAGCCTTCCACCCACTGGCGTTTGGTCAGACTAGGAAGTTTTGGAGGCAGCGGTGGCTGGGATGGTGGTGGACTGACTCGCCCGCTGGACCCCTGAACCGCCACGGCGGTGCCCACGTCCGCGGCCGCGCGTGGACTGTTGCGCCGGCCTGTGGCTTTGTTGCGAACGTGGTGGGTTGCTCCTTCCGCGAGCACGAAAGGAGCGAAAGGCAGAAAGCTGAGGAGGCCGTGTGGCCGAAAGGCCCAAGGACTTGGCCATAGCCCGTGAGTCCTTAAATCTCTCCAAAGCACTGTCTGCCTTGTTGCCTAAGAGGCGATTGCCATCAAAGGGCATGTCCATCAAAGTATTTTGGACATCCCCCGAGAAGCCAGTTCTCAGCCAGACGTGGCGGCGGAGCGCCACTGTCGTGGAAATTGCCCTGCCCAGCGAGTCGGTGGTGTCAAGGCCACAACGGATCGTGAACTTGGCTGCATCTCGCCCCTCAGCAATAGCCTGGGAGAGTAGTGTCCGAGCCTCCTCCGGACACTGAGGCAGCACCTGCGCCACCGTATCCCACAGAGTGAGAATAACGGCCCAAGAGGCATGCGGTGTTCATGGACAGCAGCCCTAGACTGGCGGAAGAAAAAACCTTCCCAAATTGTTCCAGCCTCTTGGATTCCCTGCCCGGGGGTGCAGTAGGGAATGCGCTTGGGGAAGCGGAAGCTTGGACAACCATGCTCTCAGGGGTGGGGTGTTGGGAGAGGAAGATGGAGTCTCCCGGGGCCGGGCGATGGCGGTGGGCCACGTTCCTGTCCACAGGAGCCCCTGTGTTGGGCCTGGACCAAGACCCCAAAAGAACGTCCGAAAGTGCGCCATTAAAGGGCAGCAGTGGTTCCGCAGAGGTAACTGCTGGCTGAAGCACTTCCGTCAGGAGGTTAGTCCTGACAGCCACCGTAGGTAGCTCGAGGTTGAGAACCCCGGCTGCCCTACGCAACACCACAGAAAAAGAAGCACCCTCCTCCGTAGCCACGGTAGGAGGAGACAGCATGCCAAGGTCTGGAGAGGTGGCCAAACCACTGGCATCCCCCAACTCCTCTGCCCAGTCCGGGTCATACTCGCATTGAGCAGCGAGAGGGTCTTCAGACCCCTCCCAGTCATCCCCTTCCTCCTCATGCTGTTGTACAGGCCTAAAAGGAGGAGGATGGAGATAGGGAAACAGATTCCCAAAGGGCGTCGGAATCGGGCGACACCGTTCCAGCCCCGTCTACACTTCGGGGCTGAAACCGGGGACGACGACGTCCTGCGTGCCGGGCGACGCGAAACATGGTGCCGGTGGGGTCGACGTCGGTGGAGGTGTTACGAGGTCAACCGGCGTCGACCGGGATCCACGAGAGTCCTGCGGTGCCGATGGCGACGCCAGGGCCGGAGCCGCCGGCGTCAAAGGGCGAGGACTCCCAGTCGGGCACGCGGGGTCCGAAGGCGCTCCGGAGGGCCCGACGGCCCAAATAGGCGAGCCATAGCAGACAGGAATTCCTGCACCTGGGCCGGAGTCGCCGATGAACCCGGGAAGGGCGGGTAGGTCACTGGCGACTGCGTAGGCTCCACCGGAGCCACGGGGTGGCACCACCCGCCCTCAGCCAAGTCGAGCGACTGGCGAGGGGAAGTCGGGGAACGATGACGTTTCTTCGACTTCTTTTGGCGCTTCGCCTTACCTGACCCCGAGTGCAAAGACTTCGATTCGGACGACTTCCGATGGTGGTGGCTCTGCGACCGGTCCCTCAACCTCCCTCTGGACTGGGACCTTTCACGGCACGGAGCCGACTGCCGGGCTTCAAGCAGCTTTCGGGACCGCTCCCGCAAAGACTTCGGTGCCATGGACCGGCAGTCGGGGCACGACTTGGGGTCGTGGTCGTGCCCCAGGCAGAAGAGACACACGGGTCCGTCACCGACATCATCCGATGACAGTCCTCGCAAGACTTAAACCTGGGCATCCCTAACTGCACCAGGAGTCGTATCGACTAAAAAAGGTGAGACAAAAATCTCAAAAGAGACTGGGGGTACCGCTCTCTCCGGATCTGCGCTTGCTGGCGCGGAAAAAGAAAGTACTGACGTCAGCACACGAGGGCGGCGTCTAAGTAGCTGCAGCAATGTCATCCGGCGATCACGACGCCTACGACGGACGCGGAGCCGCACGATGCCACCTTCCGACGCGCAGGGGTACTGCTGACGAAAACTTTCCGGATCCAGACTGACGCCTGGGGATATTCTAAGGTAAGGAATCTATCACTACGTGTTTCTTTCAGATCAGCAAGGCAATAGCCATCCCGCTGTGCCTCTGCGTGGGTGGGGGGTGGAGGCCTAATTGCCTGACAAACCTGAGTTTGCAACTGTGTGGGGAGGGGGGCCTCCTCCCCTCTGGTTCCCCTTGCTACACCATAGCAGTGAAGCCAGGGGAGGGGGCCTCCTAAGGTGGCGCACTTGCAAGATGGCACTTTTCATGCTGTGGTCTGAATGTTGCATTGGTGCGGGCCCCACGTTGGAGGGCTGACTACGGGGCCCTGGGCAGCGGCCCACACTGCCCATGCCTAGCGCCGGCCCTGCTGTGACTGTCCTTTTCTGCATTGCCTTGCCTTTATTTGCCCCAGAGAATTCTGCAAATAGGTGATTGTCCACTGGTATGATCAACAAAGGTTTAAATGTCTTTTGGGGTCCAGCCAACAAAGTCCCTTCTCCCCTTTCGAGGGGTGAGACGGAGCAAAGAAAGTTAGATGTCTTTTGAGGTCTACTCCAAAACCTGGATGGAATTCGATAAGTTCCCATGGTAGTGAGTCCACTAAGACTTCAGGTTCTACTGCAGAGCCCACAAATTCAACCTGGCATAGCCGATGAGAAGAATGCATGATGCCAAGAAGCCTCAGAGCTACTCTCACCAAGACCAAAGTTTAAACATCAGATCATTGCCCGAATGTCTTACTCGTTTTGTTGGAGGGAAGGTCCAAAACTGCAATCTAGAATGGCTCCTATGAAAGGGAGCCTCAGCGAAGTCAGGTGTGACTCAAGCACATTAATAGTGAACCCCAAAGATGTCCGAAGGTTCGCCGTCATCTGTAGGTTGTCTATGACTAACTGCGGCAAGCCCACCTTCAACAGCCAATTGTTAAGTTAGGGGAAGACTAGAATCCACAATCTCATACGGTGTGAAGTGACCACCGACATCACTTTCATGGGCACTGGTGAGGCCGAAAAAAGACAGCAAATTGAAAATGCTCCTGGCCTACCTTGAACTGCAAATACAGTCCATGGGACTGCACGACATGTACATGAAGTAGACGTCCTGCAGGTCCAAAGCTACCACCAGGGTGCCGGTATCCAGGGCCGACAGAACCTGGGCCAATGTGAGCATCTTAAATTTGACCTTCTGTAAGAAGGATTTTAGAGGGTGGCGATCTAAAATAGGACAAAGACCTCAGCTCTTCTTCAGCATGAGGAAATCTCAGTAGTAAAAGACACTCCCTCTTTCCGGGGCCTGCGATCCACTCTGTGGCTCCTTTGGCCAAAAGAGGTAGCACTTTTTGGCACAAGATAGACGTTTGCTCCTCTGAAAGATGTTCTGATGTGGGTGGAAAATGCAGTAGGCCAAAATGGAATGCCAGGTCATAGCCATGTTGGTAAATCTGAAGAACCCAATCATGGGTTGTTATATTTTGCCACCCTTGAAGGAAATATCTGTTCCTGCCTTTCAAAGGGTGGTCCTGTGCCTCTTAGGGCAAACATATGTGGTTTGGAGGCTGTTACCAGAAGGTGAGAGATTGGCACGTTTGATGCCCGTGGTGGCCTGGATGTTGTTTACTTGATAACCATCCCCAAAATGCCTGCGGTGCTTGTAGCGGGGGCGGTTCGCCTTGGTGGCACATCAATTCTCTTAAATAGCCACAAAAGAGGTGAAACTGTTAGGGACAATATCTCACAGGAGTAGAAAGGCTAGGGAACACTTCGTGAACCAGCTTTCTTTAAAGAGCTCCAAAGCTAAATCAGACTTATCGCCAAACAGGCGAGATCCATTGAACGGCATGTCGATCAGAAAGGCTTACACATCCCTAGAGAAGCCCGTTGATCTCATCCAAGCATGTCGCTGAAGCACCCCATCAGTACTAACTGCTCTGTCCAAGCAGTTGTTAATGTCCAGTGGATAACAGATTATGTATTTTGCAGCATCCTGACCAACCTGGATGGTTTCAGCCAGATGGGCCCTAAATTTTTTAGTGACTGCTGCAAGATCGCACCAACCAAATCCATAAGGAATGCGTATATTTATCCAGAAAACAGCTGGCATTAACTGACCGGAGGGCTAGACTGGCCAAGAACATCATCTGCTTCCAACATGCCTCAATCCATGTTGAATCTGTCTGGCATAGTCATGAAGAATTAATTAGGGGTTCACTACACTAGTGAAAGTCTGAACCACCATATTTTCTGGTATAGAGTGCTGCTTCAAGAGGTCAGGGTCACCTGGAGCCAGCCTGAAGCATCTGTCAGCCTGTTTGTTCACTGGTGAATAGAAACAAGGCTTACATCAGGTGCCTATAAAGTTGTCAATCCAGGCTATACTGATTGGGGAAGTTTGTCCAGGTACCAAAAGTTCAGTCAGTATGTTAGTTTTGAGATCCATAGTTGCCAGTTGTAAATCCAATACCACGGCAAAGCCAAAGAAGGCACTCATTTCCTTTGAAGGTCCGGAAGAAACCACAACCTAGTGTCCGGGAAGTGTCCAACCCACTGGCCTCCTGCGAGTCCATGAATAAATTGTCATTATCATAGTGTTGGGAAAATAATTTTCCTCATCTTCACTGTAATCTTCCAAGGCTGGTTGGCTCTGATCAGAGTCCGAATCTAGAAGATTTTGAGTGCTGGGGTGAGGCTCAAAGGCATGGTTCTGTCTGAGTCAGTACAGCTTTGGGACACGACCTCCATCAGGGCCAAGATTAATTTGGCTCAGCATCGAATAGGACAATATGAAATTGAATTGTTCTTTGGTCCCGTTGGGGCCAGCATCGATGCCAAACGAACCGGCATAGACGTCAGTAAAAGACTGAAAGTCTGCTCTGGCGTAGAAGGGGAACCAGAGGGAGGCTCAGTGTGCCAAGGGCAGATCCACTGGCAGTAACCCACCTGGAGGCCTTGTGGATCCTTGAGGCCTGAAGCTGTGCCATAGAGAGCCAAAAGAGTGCCTGAATTTGAAATATGGACTGTATAAAGGCCTCAATCCGTTGTGATGTCACTGATAGACCCAGAATCCCAGGGGTGCAACAGGATCAGTTGCGGGCTCAGATCCTCAGCAGGGGACCAGAAGAGAGACAAGGCACCCTGTTATCCACGTGTCGTCTCTGATTGAGAGTGGCGGAAGACTAGGACGAATCCTGCTTGCCCTTTATGTGCTTTGCTTTGACTTACCAGATGACTTGGACCGCAAAGAGGACCTGTCACAGGAACAGACGAGCGTGGAACAGGTCTGCGCCCTAGACTTTGAGCCAGACTTTCAAGGCTTGTTTCAGTGTTTGGCAACATGCAGCTTGGTTTCGTGTTGGCAGATGGCCTTTGGATTCATACAGGGCACATTCCTCCCAGGATTTGTTGTTGAGCACCGAACCCAAAAGCCAGAGGCACGCCTTGTGGGGATCGGTCACGGATATTCTCTATAAGGCTTAAACTCTGTAGTTTTAGGAGGGAGCATAATTCCCTTGCACAGTGTAATAAAACAATTTTGGAAGAAAAACTCGTCAACGGACCAGTGAAAAGTTGGGACGAGTGCCAGATCCATGTAGGAAGGCCCAAAAAGAAAGGAACTGGCGCTGATGCACAGTGATGGAGCTTATATGCAGCTCTATTGTCACTTACGTAGTGGAGCAGTCTATTAGGAGCTGCAAGGTTACACCTACTGCTGCAGAGAGCAATGCTGTTTAAATCTTCTGGACCAAGACTGGCAACTCCAGATATTCTACAGGTGAGTAATCTGCGGTTAGAAGTATCCATCAGAAGGTAAGCTTTGAGATTACATTTAACAAAATACCTATCTAAAGTCTGCAATTCAATGGGATAATGATGTACTGTTAAAGATCTACTGGTTTTAACAAATGCTTTTCACAATAAATAAGCTAGGTCTGCTGCTTTTGTCGTAAAGTTTCATAAGCCAATCAGACCCATCGCATTGGATTCAACTTTTCCCAGTGCACCAATCAGGCCTACAGCTTGCTATCACAACCAACTTAGGCCTACTGTTTTATGCACAAGCTTTCCCACAATTCAAACATCAGGCACACAATCAAAGTTTCAAAGGTATACAAAATGACAGTTGGCTAAGCAAAATATTCTCTACTAAGATGGCCGAACAAGGATTTTCAAAGAGCAAATATCATATGCCCACAGTTTGACACACCAAAACCGTTGCCTACTACTGTAATTTGAGATTCCATGTAACATCCTTCTCTACAGGCTTTAGTACAGACTAATAACAAACCACCCTGAAATGCACTTATGTTAGCATAAACGTTTCACAATAAACATGCCAGGCCTACTGCCTTTATCTTAACATTTCATAATAAACAGATCAGGCCAATAGCCATGATCAATGGCTTGCCCCTGTAACCAACTCAGCCCTGCTGTACTGAGTATAAGCTTTGCCACAAGCCAAAAAGTGCAATACAAGCACTCTTCTCAGTGGAAGACACATCTTCATCCCATTACAGTCCTGTACTCAGGGCATCCAACATGTGTAAGACCCGCTCTCAGTAGTACTCTGAAAGCTCTTATTGACTCATAGGTCTACAACAGCTGCGTTGTCAAGCCAGCCCTAAAATGGGTCCTTTAAAATTGTTTTGGCGAGAACTTCAGACTATGTACATGAGTGATACCTCCCCTCCTGTATGAGCCATCATGTTTACGTTTAGCTCTATGCTACCACTATGCAGAGACTGTCATGACTAGAACATATTTAGGCTAGGTGGAACATTTAAACCTGCAAGGACGTTTGATGCCTGCGTTTCACCCAATGTTTACTTAATTAGCTCAGCTCATACGTGTTCATCCTGGGCTTCAAGACAGAAACGGTTCCTATGCTCAGCAATGTTTAATTAAAGATATGCATGTATTTGTACTATGTCTCACCAAGGAAAACCTTGCTATTAGTTCGCAATTAATGACTGTGGACTATCTAGGATTGATTTATGTTCCGCTTACTTTACACATAAAGCGGTTAAAATAAATAGCATTTTTTTAAAGATAAAATATAGTACCTGAAGAGACCGTTCTGCAGCCACCTTTTGTTGATTTGTATTTGCACTGTGAAGACCAATTGCCAATAGACTTTCTAATAATCTTATGCTTTGAAGTGAGCCATCAGCCTCCATTTTCAAAGTTCTATCATTTATTTGCGATTCAGATTCATCCATTGAAAAGCGTTCCACAGCTGATAAATGGCTAGAAGAGGAGCTGAATGGATCCAGTTGTTCCGATTTTGCTGTGGTTTGGTCTGAACCACCGAGTCCGTTAGATTGTAACAAATCTTCATTTTCTAAGTAAGAAGTGCTAGTATTCAAAACAGACTCACTGCAAGACTTTTCATGTAGCCTTTTCTTTTCAATAACGAAAGGAAGACGTTTTTCACTGTGGTTTTCTCTAGGTGAGGCTAATTGCTCTATAATCATGAAAATTAACCGGTGGCATATGTCAAACCCACCAAGCCTATGAAACTGTTTCTGGAACACTGCACTTAGCATATACATCCTTTGGCACACAGCCCAAATGTCTACAGCTCTTCGAATTTGTTCTTGGGATGGCAACATTAGGCTTTCCAGAGACAAATGGGGCAATTTATGACTCAAATGATCACTAGCTGTGCTATCGTAGCCTGAAGTATCTTCTGAATCATGAGCAGAGTCTCGGTCAAAATCAGCTTCTTTGCTCACACATAAAAAGGCCACACAAAGAAATATGTTTATTACATTCACTTGCACTTCTTGGTTTGTATGTTTTTTTTCCTTTGCATAATCTTCTTTCAGACTAGCATAAAAATTGATTAGACTTTCTCGAGTTTCAGAAGATGTTTTCTGGTTGTCAGCAGTGAGATTTAACAAAGTTTCCTGTTCAGTGTCTTCGTTCTGTTCTGCGCATTCTCCCAGGCACAATATCAGAGACTCAAATACTTTGAGTGAATGATATCTAAAGGAATCCAAATAATTCAACTCAGTCATTTGATTTACTCCGTTGTAGTTTAAAAACAGGTCTCGTATAACCCTTTAGAAAAAGATAGAAAACAATTAGTAAACTTGATGGAAAGAAATCAGAAAAGTCGAACAAAACTAACAGAATATACACAACTTAGAACCATAATCACAGTAAATTTAAAAAAAAAAAAAAAACAGTTTAGTGAAAATCCTTTGTTCCCAACATTTTAAAGTGTTTAACAGAAGATATGTTTATTAATATTTAAGTCAGAAAGATTTGTTAGGAATGCTTGAAACTTTATCTTGTTCCTACTCACTGGGGATACATCTACCAAGAGGACCACATATATGCAAATCAGTTCGGCTGCACTCTAAAAATAGCTGTGAAGCAAGGTACGCTAAGATACCCCCTAATTACATGAAATAGCAAGCATAATTATTTGTGACTAACTCTGTAGGCTTCACAAGTGAAATGATGTTTGAGCACCAAGGTACAACTTTGCAAGAGGACATCATCTGGCTAAATTTTACCATAATGCAAGTTAGAATTAAAATTCAAAGATGCATGCCAAGGCGCAGCAGCCATCTTGGTTATGATTTTTCTTAAAGCATAAGAAAAAAAATCATGACCACCACACATGGGCTGTCATCGCGAAATGGTTTCAAACCACTGAGGATGGCTGCATGCAGATACAGTAGTGGGTGGCGCTTAAGAGTCCAAGAGGGCAGGAAAGAAAGCAGGTGCTGGGAGGCCCCAATTTTTAGGTTTCGTCTACCAGGCAGCTCAAGCTATTTGTCTGCTAAAAGAGATTTTCCACTTACAGTGGGCTTAAAGACCGTTCATTGATTACCATTGGTTGGCTTTATTGTCATTCATTTGCTGCCTTTTTATTAATTGGCTTGTGTGAGCTTTCCTTCATCTTCTTGTATTTGTCTCTTCCCAGAAGTGTGGCATTATTATTTGTGTACTTCCACTGCTCCCTTAGCGCACTACTTTATTCTTTTTGATTAAGCACTCCATGAGAGTGCATTTGCTTCCAGCTGTTACCCTCGTGCGCTTCTCCTCTTGTTGCATTCTTGCCCGAGAGAGCCCCTTCTACCTTTCCTTGCACTCCACATTGCTCTTTGACCCATGTCATGTACTTCTCCCCCACCTCCATGTTACTTGCCCCTACCTGCTCCCTCTGTTTTGCTTAAGTCGGGGTCTCTAACCTCCATGTTGCTTTGCCCAAGGCCTTGATCGGTTCCTGTCGAACTGTCTGCTGTCACAACAAAGGGGTTGGGTTCTACTTCCGGGCCTTCGTAGTCTCCACCTTCATGCTTGGAGATTGAGTGGTGACAGATGAAGACCTTCCTCCGGAGGTGATTAATGTGATTTTGGAAGCCATGCATCCCTGTACAAAAACAGCACATGCTTGTTGTTGGGACAGATTTGGGGGTTGGTGTGGGACACAACAGATTGAACCTCTCCACGTAAAATTATCTGACGATGTTTGTTCTTGTCCCTCACTCAGCAAGGCTTTGATCTGGGCACAGGTAAAGGGTAACTTTCGGCTCTTGAGGCTTTTTTATGTTTGCTGGATCAGCCTTCATTATTTAAGTCATCTGTTGTGATGAGTTTTTTTGAAAGGCCTACAATAGTGGTTATTAACCTCGGGTTCCGCAACTGCTTTCAAAATTAAATAATATTAAGAGAATGATACCAGGTATATAAGTAAAGAAAAAATGTAAATTAAATATATTAAAACGTTCTGTATATGTAAAGGAATTTGAAATTGGAGGATAAAAATTCAGTTGATATCTTCAGATTGATTTGTGGGAGCAGAACAAGTGCACCAAACCGAATATAAAATGGACGATGAGTGGCCATAGTTGAATTTAGAAAAGCTCCAACCTTTCCATTAAGATAACATTTTATATAGTTGAATTAATTAAAATATTTAATCATTTTTGTATTTGAATGCTGGTTTCTGTAGTTTTACTTTATTTTTGCAGTTCAAATAATTGAAATAGTGTAGGCTGGGGTCCCTGGATTCCAATAATGATTCAATGGGGGTCCTTGGATTCCAAATATTATTAAATGGGGGTCCACAGAAGTCGAAAGGTTAAGGACCACGGGCACACAACATGTGTCCCCCCCCCCTCCCTTTGTCACGCCTCAGTGGGGCCTTAACTTGGTCTTCTCATATTTGATGTGCACTCCCTTGGAGCCGATTCACACCTGTCCTTTGCGGCTTCTCACCCTCAAGACAGTGTTTCTGATCATCTTAACACTGGTGCAGCGAGTGAGCGAGCTTCAGTCTCTGTGTCACCCCGCTGTATGCCACCTTCTTCTCAGAAAAACTCGTTCTGCGATTGCCAGCGTCCTTGTTACCAAAAGTTGTGACACTGTTTCACGTCTGTCTCACTTTGTCTGAGTTCTTTGCTCCACCAACCCCTCCAAAGAAGAGAAGAGACTACATCGCATGGACATAAAAAGAGCACTGAGCTTTTACATCGATCGTACCAGGGAACATTGAGTGGACGATCATCTCTGTGGGTTCACTGGAGCGAGAAAAGACAAGGCCGTGCAGAAAAAGAACACCTCCCACTGGATTGTGCTCTGCTTTAATATCTGCTACACACTGCCCAAAAAGAATCCTCCAGTTTGACTGCAAGCTTACTACACCAGGTCCAAAGCTACTACCGCAGAATTTGCATGTGGAGTCATGTCCTGGACAACTATCAGGCAGCTAAGTGGGCATCCCTCCATACATTCATAAAGCACTATTCTCTGGACAGCCAGGTTCACTAAGAATGGCATTTTGCTGGTTAGGTCTTACGTGACTTTTTGGTTTGAGTCCATTCACAGACTCCCCTCCAGATAGGCATGGCTTTGAAGAACAAGTTACTTACCTTCAGTAATGCTCTTTCTGGTAGAGACTGTGCCTAACCACGAATTCTGCGCCGACTCTCCCATCCTGCCCATTCTGTGATTGGACTTGTTCCATTAATAAGATCCGAAATCTAGGAATCTGCACACTGCTGAATGTAATTTGCTGTTGGGGCTCTGCGCCTGTGGGCGCGGACAGTCTCGAAAGCAACTAACATCAGCACGCTGGAGTGGCACCCATATTATCTCTGTAAATCATTTCAAGAGAAGAACTGCATCAGTGTGGAGCTGCACTACTCCACCTACTGGCGTGTAGCGGTACTGCTGAAAAGTTTCCGGATCCATTCTGACGCCTGGGGAATATTCAAATGGTGGGAAATCTACAGTTAGAAGTCTCTATCAGAAAAGTCTCATGTACTGCAATGCAAGGTCTAAACTGGGTAGTGGAAGTATACAGGTCACCCAATCACAACACAGTGAGTCAGAATGCTCCTTGGGTAGGAAAAATAAGAATGAAAAATTTCCTAGCTAACGTGAAGTAAACTTTCAGTTCTATTAAAGGACATTGAGGAGAGGCTTATGCATTTCTCTCTCCAATTATTTACTCAGCAGCCAACAAAGCCATAACATCATATTAACATGGACTACATAGCCCATGATTCCATTGAAAAGGTTGTGCATTCCATATCCAATCAGACAGTAAAGGTCCAATATATCAATCCTATCCTCATAACAAAGTTGTATCCTCCCTGGAAATCCGTTTTTGTTCTGTCCCTACGGAAACAAGAAATGTTTTGGTTTTTTTAAGTTTTGAAAACCTTTATTGAGTATACAAAAAATGAGGTGACATCAGCATACTGCCTACATCCCTGGTAGGGCCGGCCTGCGTCGTGGCGTAACTGGGGTTGTGGTACCCAGAGGGGAAGAGTACACAGCAAGTCGCCTACAACCACTTAGGGCCGGCCGCGTCAATAAGAACGGTAAACATGAAGGGCAGTAGATCATCTGCAGTCATTGGATAACAATCAATACCTTCTGAAAGTAAACATTTCCACTTTAATACTGTGAATAGCCCATGTATGTCTAACTTGTGAACGCATTCCATTCTAAGGGGTATGGAGCGGTGTCCCATAATGACCCTTGGTCTCCTGTGTAAAGTATATGTCGTCTGAGGTGGGGGGCTCCCCGCATATCCCGACACATGTCCCTTTTAAAGGTATTGTGTGGGGGGTGGGGGGGGGGAGGGAGTCATGGTAACTGTGGCGGCAGTATGTTCCAATAGGTACGTTTGTAAGGGGGCCCATATATCCCGTGGGCGGGAGGAGGGGGGTTGGAGGTCCGCATAAGTGTGCAGTTGTTCCTGGCTGTAAATAAGATCCTGAAGCCATTCCTTGAATTTTGGCGCCCTCCCTCTTCCCCATTTGCAGGCGATCTTTCTTTTGGCAAGGAGGAGTGCAAAAGAGGTGTATTTCCGCATTGTGGCGGGCAGGGGTTGAGTGTATCCCAGTATTGCGGTCAGGGGGTTGTCAGGAACGTGTAGTCCCGTCATGTGGTCTAATGCTGTAAGTGTTTCCGACCAGAAGCGTTGGATGGGCGGGCAATCCCAAGCTACGTGTTTAAAGTCAGCGCCTTCTGCGCCGCAGCGGTCGCATCTGTCACTATCGGGGAGTCGTAGTCGATGCAGCCGTGCTGGTGTGTAGTAGAGGCGATGAACGCATTTGTAATGAATGATTCTAAATCTGCTACTGGCAGAGATATCCCCCGTCTGTTTGCAACAATAAGCCCACTGCTCGTCAGTCAGGGGATGTCCCAGCTCCTCCTCCCATCTACGCCGGGCCAGGGGGGGCTCGTACTCCCTGTGATTTTGTACCGTGCGGTATAGTAGTGATATCACATGTGCAGGGGCCGCCTGTTGCAGGAGGGGATGCAGTGGAGGCATGGTGGGGGGCTCTAGTGGGAAATCAGGGGTGATGGCTTTCACATTTTGGCGCAGCCTGATATAATAGAATCGCTCCAGAGGGGTGGGGCTTGTAGCGCCAAAAAAGTCTGCGCTTGTTCGGAATTGGCCCTCTGCATAAAGTTGTCCCCAGGTTTGTATAGTTAGTTTGCGAAGAAGTCGGCGGCAGCCGCCTTCCTGTGTCACCGGAATATCCTGTCGATCAGGCAGGGGCAGAAGGGGAGAGTATAGCAATGTGCATTGTGTAGAGTTTGCTAGGTCTCGCCAAGCACTGGTGGTGCATTGTACTGTGGTGGAGGCGAGGCGCCGCAGGACTGTGGGGGTGCTCAAGTAGGCTGTGCAGGGGGTCGGGCCCATGTAGCCATCTTCTATCGCGAGGTGGGGCATGTAGGGTGGGGGGGGTTCATCCAATACGCGGCGAAGTGGGCCTGGGCACAACTAAAGTATAGCTCCAGATCCGGTATTTCTAAACCTCCAGCATGGAATGGTCGCGTAAGAGTGTCCCATCGTAACCTGGCTTGTTTCCCTCCCCAGGTGAGTCTGATAAGCTGAGTCTTCATAGTCGAGAAAAAATGGCGACTGGGGGCGTAGGGAATATTGACAAACAGATATAACAGTTTGGGCAATACAATCATTTTAATAAGGGCGGCTCTGCCAGCCATAGATAAAGGCAATGCGATCCATCTCGTTATTTTATCAATTAATGAATCCAGTGTGCGTCCATAATTAGCTCTCATTAGCTCCTCGCGGTCGCGGGAGAGGACTATACCGAGGTATGTAAGTGTGTCGTCGCACCATTTTAGGGGATAGTCCGGCACGAATTTCGGAGTGGAGTCAGTGAGGGGATATATCTGGGATTTTCCCCAGTTGATGTTGACCCCTGAGAATTGCCCAAACAGGATAAAAAGTCTGAGAATAGGATTCAAGCTGACGTCCGGTTGTCGCAAGTAAAGGGTGAGATCATCAGCGTATAGGGAAATAAGTATTTGCCTTTCAGGATAGATAATAGCATGGTCGCGGTGGTGTTGCCAGATCTTGGCAGCAAGGGGTTCAACAGCCAGAGCAAATAAGAGGGGGGACAAAGGGCATCCCTGTCTGGTTCCCCTGGCTATTGGGAAGGTAGAAGAGCGCCTGCCATTGATCATCACCGTAGCCTGGAGACCTGTATATAATAGATTTATCCAGGCTAAGAATGGGGAGGGGAATCCCATGCGCTGTAGCACAAAGGATAAATAATCCCACTCCAGGGAGTCAAATGCCTTGGTGGCATCTAGGAAAATAGCAGCCGCATTCTCATCCGGGTCAATATCATGGAGTAGCGCGAAGAGAGTGCGTAGGTTGTGGGATGTGCCCCTAGTTGGAATGAAGCCCGATTGGTCAGGTAGAACCAACACTGGCATGAGAGGACTGATGCGATTCGCAATTAATTTGGCTAGGATTTTGGCGTCAACGTTGATAAGGGACAAGGGCCTATATGAGTCAGCTTGTGTAGTCGAGGTTTAGGTAAGGAAATAATGAGTGCTTCGCGCATTGTGGGAGGTAGGATACCTGTCTCGCGTGCCTCTTCCAGCACCTGGCGTAACGTCGGAATGAGCAGATGGCGAAAGGTGTTATAAAATTCGGCCGGGAGGCCGTCAGGTCCTGGGGCCTTGCCAGATTGCAGTTGCATAATAGCAGCGGTAATCTCCTCATCTTCGTGGTGCGCGAGGAGTAGTTCTCTCTGACCATCCCCTAGCCAAGCAATCGCGGTGTCGTAAAAAAATGTGGCGAAATCTACTGGGGCTTGTCTGTGGGTTTTGTATAGTGCTTTGTAGAATCGTTTGAAAACATTTAATATGCTTGAGGTATCTCTATGTATTTGGCCTTCCTCGTCTTCGATCTCTAGGACAGTGTTAGCAAATCGAGGGGGCCGAATAGAGGAGGCCAATGCCCGTCCTGGTCTCTCCCCCTCTCTGTAACGGCGTGCCTGGTGGTATTTCCCTCTGAATTTACATTCCCTCTCTGCCGTTTTCTGATAATCCGTGATCAGGGTACGCAGGTGCGATTGTAGTTCGGGGGTGGGTGTGGATAGTATAGACCGCTCCGTGCGTTTAATTTCCTGCTCTAGTTTCCGGAGTGTGTTGCGGATATCTTTTAAGACTCCCCACTCTTAGCAATGCATATTCCCCGCACGGTGACCTTAAAGGACTCCCAGATCGTTGAGAAGTGCGGGACGGAGCTATTATTGCGGAGGAAGTCGTCTGATATTTCTTGTTCGAGTTCAGCTTTGAAGACGGGATCTAATAAGTTCTGAGGTTGAAGGCGCCAGGAGAGGAAGGGGGGCTCTTCATGGGGTGGCGTGAGGGTGAGAAGGACAGGGGAGTGGTCTGAGTATGTACGGTACAGGTGGGCCGCCCCCGACATCCAGGTCGCTAATCCTTTATCAAACAGCCATTTGTCTATGCGCGACCAGGAGGAGTGTGCAGTGGAGTAGCAGGTTCCCTCTCTGGTTAGGGGGTGAAGGGCTCTCCAAGCATCTATAAGTTCATGTTCTTCCACAATGTGCTTGAGGGTGCGTTGTGCGTTAGTGTGGTGGTGACCCTGTGGGTGAGACCTATCCAGAGTCGGGTTAATTGTGACATTAATGTCCCCTCCCCATATCAAATGCGTAGATCCTATGTCCAGTATTTTTCCCCATAGGAGCCGAAAGAATTCCGGATAGTCAGTGTTGGGTCCGTAGCAGGATATGAATGTGATGGAATGTGTGGATAACCGTCCCCACAGAATGCTGTATCGGCCTTGCGGGTCCCCGTATGAGCCAATGGGGGTGTAAGGGAGTGTGCGTTTCACAAGGATAAGAGTACCCCGGGCATATGAGGAGTATGACGAGAAGCATCTGCTGCTCGCCCAGCGGGTCGCGAAAGCGGGAGATGTGGCGGGGGCGAGATGCGTTTCTTGGAGCATAGCGCAGTGTACATTGTGGCGGTCTAAATAGGAAAGGATTTGGCGACGTTTGCGGGGATTCCCCAAACCCCTAACATTCCATGTCAGAAAGTTGTATTGAAGGGGCCTGGGTCGGGACTCCATGGTGCATGCAGGGAGTTGTATTGGGATAGAATGCAGGCTATGTATTCAGTATGAATAGTGTCGACATGAGCGTAAAAAAGGGTGTAGTACAAAGTGGTGCGTAAACAACAATCCCCGTTCCCTCCCTCCTCCCACATCAGCATCCCAACCTTGCTGTGATTTTTCCCTCCCCCTCCCCATTCTTCCCAAATTCCTCCATCCCAACTGGGGATAGTGAGGGTAACCATTGAATCATGTAGAAAGTACGAAATTGTAGGGTTCACCTGTCGGGTGAAAGCTAAAGGGCATCCAGGTGCACCTCGCGAAGGCGAGGGTGCTCGGGAAAGTGGTGGGGTTCACCTCAGTGTGGTATCTGGTGCAGTTCTGAATCTAGTGGGTTCCGCCCACAGAAATAAAGTGGTGCATTTGTGGGGAATCAGTCCATTCAGTGCTGCTGCAGGGCATCTCGTATTAGATCCGTAGCGGAGGTCAGCTATTGAGCTGGGCACGGTTTCAGGCCTCTTCAGGGGTCATGGGGATGACGTTACAGGGTGGCAGGTGTAGAAAGAGATAAGGAGCAGGTTGCCACCGTCTACAACTTGTATTGATAAGTGCAATGTCCCAACCTGCTTCGTATTTTGTGCCACCTGGGTGCAGCGGCTCGTTGACTCCTCGTGGCCTGGGCAGAACGACATGTGCCCGGTCTAGACCCGCTTGAGTCTAGGGGGTTGGGTTTGTGTGCCTGTGTACAACAGCGCCCTTTTCAGGGCCTGAGTCTGCAGCGCCGGGTTTCACTCAACATCAGATGTGCCTTCATGCTCCCCTCGGGTTCGCTCAGGGGACGCCGGACTCGTGGGCTGTCGAGATAGGGTCTTAAGGAAGTCCTGGGCATGTTGTGGGTTAGTGAAGAAATGTTGTTTGCCATTGTATGTTACCTTGAGGCGGGCTGGGAACAACATTGCGTATGGCAATTTAAGGTGTTGCAGTTTTTTCTTTACTTGGAGGAACTTTCGTTTCTGCTCTTGCACAGCTATGGTGAAGTCTGGGTAGAGTGATATCTCCGATCCCTCGTATCTGAGTTGTCCCTTTTCACGGGATAGACGGAGGGCCGTGTCCCGATCGCGATAGTTTAGCAGTTTGGCTATGATGGGACATGGTGGGGTCCCGGGGGCAGGTCGGTTCGCCAGTGATCGATGCGCTCTTTCCACAACGAGGACCTAAGAAAATTCCTCCCTTCCAAACAGCGTTATGAGGAGACGTTCCACATAGTCCTCCATTTTCCCGGTGGCTGTCGACTCCGGCACTCCAAGGATGCGTAGGTTGTTTCTCCTCGAACGAGATTCCAACTCTTCATTCTTAGCGGCGATCACCTTCAGGACCCCCTCCATCTCAAGCGTCCAGCTGGTGGTGGAGCCTGACGCGTCTTCTAGGTCCGATATCCTTCGCTCCGCCTCGGTTAACCGGTCGTCGTGCTTCTCCACTCTGTGCGTAAGGCCATCCAATCTGGCGTTCATAGTGTCCATTTTGGACTCAATGGATGTCAGGCTCGACTGCATCACCAGGAGTAGCTCTTTTAGGTCCGTGGTCGAAGTGGCTGGAGCATCGGCTTGGTCTTCATCTACCTCCGGTTGAGATCGGGAGGTTTTTCCGGTGTCAAAATTTAGCTTCGGCTGTCGCCCGTCTGGTTTCCCCATGGCGGCGGGGCAGTCGTCGTGGTGGCGTATTCAGGGCACAAGGGCGGGTCAGTGGCAGGAAGAGAGGGGCCCCCACAATATGGGATCCAGCCAGTGGAGACGCTCAGGCGCCACACCAGGGGGGAGGCTCCGGGGTGTCCCCTCCACTTGCAGGGGTCTCAGAACCCCAGCTTTCGTCCCAATTGTCGGAGCGCTAGTGGGTGGCAAGTGACTCCGTCCAGCGGGGCGAGTCAGCGGGTCCGGTGTTGGCTCAGGCAGATCCCACAGCAGAATGCGGGCTGGAGGCCGGATTGGGGTCCCACGACGGCTCCCGCCCGGCGATCCCTCGAGACGCTTGTACTGGCTATTCGGGGTTCACTGTATAGCTGATGGCTGGGGGGGGGGGGCAATCCTCGCTGCAAGTTGCTCTCCAACTTTAAGATAGGCGGATGTGCACGGGGCTTCTCTCAGCCGTTCGCGGCGCCCCTTCTCAGCCTCCCCCTATCAAGCACATCGCGTGTGTGGGTCCCGGGGAACAGCCGCAATCGCCCCAATCTAAGCGGGCCAGTGAACGGGGGGTGGGGGGGGTGAACCTCCCAGCTGCGCTCCCCCTCCCCCCCCAGCGTTAAGGGTGGTGTGTTGGCTGGGCCCCCTTCTCGTAGTCTGTCCGCCCGTAGTCTCAACCCGCAGGGCAGGGGGCGTCGTTTCTTACCGCCAATGCAGAGTGTGTCTCTCGGATGAGGCAGCAGCTTCGGCCGGACAGCAGCCGCGTCCGGGCCTCCGGGTCGCGCAGGGCACTCACCGCGTCCCGCCTCCAGGCGCGCTCCCAGGGCTCCCAGCGCCGCCGTCCACCTCCACCACCAGCGTCAGAGGGGCCGCGGCGTCTCGCCAGAGGGCAGCGGGATCGGCCACAGCACTGGAAGGTATGATCAGTGTCCGCCACACCGCCGCATCAGTGCTGGATTGATTACGCGATCAGTCACTATCAGCCGAGGCAGGCAGCGCCACCCTCGGCCGCGCGCCGGCAGCGCCACCCTCTGCCGCGCGCCGGCGTCCCAAGCAACTCACTGGGAAGCCGCAGCCGCCATTTTGTGAATTCCCGTCGGCGAGGTCGGGTGGAGGTTTTCCACGGATCTGGGCAACTGTGTGGGGAGCAATCGGCACTCTCTTGTGTTCCTCTTCGGTGGCGATCAGGTAGTGCCGCTTAGTAGCGTAAATGGTGAAGGATGAACAGGATAATCACCGGATAAGTTCCCGAGCCGCAAGAGCCTCACTCAAGTGCGGCCATCTTGCTTGGCGCCCTCTAGCGCCCCCCACAAACAAGAAATGTTTAAGTTCATATATTACCTTATGTTTCAAAGACAACAATGTTATTCATATATGTGAGAAGTTGGCCTGGTATATGCTGTCCACTAAATATGTATTTATTTATATAACACTCTCTAGTATCCTCTACACGATGGTACAACACAAAGCACACAATACTTTAGCAAAGAAACAGTTGTAAGTAGTACAATACACAGTGGGAGACCAAACCATATACTAAAATAGTGGTACAAGAACCACATCTGGAGTCGAGACAGTGTCTAGAACACATAGAATTGTTGTGACCCCAAGGAACCACCCAAGGTGAGTAGAAAGGGACCCCACGGAGGACGGGTGCAGTGTGCTAACACAACCGCGGGCTCCGTACAATTCTATGGGGAAGTCGCGGTTACAATTTTAAAGTTTAAGGACCCTTGTCGGTGGACTTCGAGGAAACCCTTTGGAACTTAGGAGGTTGGAGAGCCACCCCACCCGTGGATCCCGGACTACCCGAGTTACCTATCTCAGAGGAGCCGGGTGCATAGGTCTGGAGTGGTGTCGGAAACCGCCGTAGTTTTCAATGGAGGGCTTCAAAGAAGAGCTGCTGCCCGGAAGGAAGAAAGTGTCCATAGGAATCCAAGGATGGATTTGTGATGGAAGGAACCTGAAGGCAGAGGGGACAGAGTCTGGGTCACTTCAGGGTGACCAGGGGCTCGGTAGACGAATGCCCACCGATGTCGGGTGCTTCAGGTGCGAAGAAGGGATTCTTGACTCTGCAGCCACGAGGACCAGGAAACGTCTAGGACGACCAGGAGCCAGATGCGAGCTGTCCCACGAAGGATGTCGAGTGCTGAGGGGTCAGTGTCCGGCTGGAGCACCTACAAGCCTTGGCAACAGCAACCCACACAAGAAGGTCAAGCAGGTTACGGTGTGGACCAGCAAGGTCCAGGGCACTGACCAAGCAATGGGGAGTCAGGGCGCGTCTGGAGCAACCATGAAAGCCCAATAGAAATCAAGATGACCCTCAAGTGGACCCACAGGTCGAATGACCAGGAGTCGCGAGGGGACCTCAAGCAAGATCACAAAGTACCAGCCCAGGAGGACGGAGTTCTTTGGTGGAAATACTGCTCAGGGTCAGGACTACACGGAGTCCAATGCACAAGCTCGGGAATCGCCAACAAGCATATGTCCTTTGTCCAGTTTTGCGCCAGAGCAGGAGCCAACGGCTCCCAGAACTGGTTTGAGCTGGACCAAATTTTCCAATTTATTTTATTTATTTTGTTATGGAACTCCGACGGAGGTCCACAAAAACACACCAACAGATTAAAAAGACAAACTTTACATATAATACAAAATTCTTCCTTTATACATCGATGCCCCTAAGGGAAATTCTTATATCAAGCGTACTGTATAATGTGCAAATAGTGCAATAAATACATGAAACAATCGGATATCCAACCAACAAATGTTATGACATAGAAATAAAATTACTATTAAAAATGTCCTAATAAATAGACAAAAATGTTTTAAAAATTGATAGATCTTATGACAAACCATTTCATTCGGAGGAGACAGAACCAAAGATCGGGCCTCCTGGGCAGAGTGAATATTAAATTTGATAAAAAATGGCTTTAAGAACACACGCCTAGCACTTTGCAACTTTGTACATACAAATAAAATATGATTTAGATCCTGGATTTGTGACTGGCACATTTCGCAAATTCTCTTCTCTCTTAGTATTTTATCCCAGATACCAGTGACTTCTCTTAGAGGCAGCAAATTAAATCTCAGTAGGAGTATCAGCCTTCTAATCTCAGTGAGGGATATTCCAAGATAAATAAGGCTGTGATTTATTCCCCAAGGCATTCCCACTGACCACCTCATTGCTGGACCTAGAATAACTTAAAGCAGCGTCTCTCACCAAACTGATGGAGGGTATGGACTTCTTTAAAAGCTGTTTCAGTACAGATTTAGGTATAGGAGAGGCGGGGTTCAGACCAAGACCAAAAGTTTCATTTGCATATACAAAGGACCTAAAAAACGTTGATTGATCTTTAGTGTGTCAAAAATGTCTATTCTCAGGGCAGCCCCAAGTGTACCCTCCTCCCCCCAAGAGAGGGAGTTACCCCATCGCAGAGCCGCTGCCAAGGATAAAATAAAAGACGAGACTAAACCAAATGCACAAGTTACTAACTTGTGTAACGATATATCTGTAAGAGACAGTAGTTAGTGACAGATTCCTTACCTTAGAATATCCCCAGGCGTCAGGCTGGATCCGGAAAGTTTTTTGCGTAGCAGTACCCTTGCGCGTCGGTAGGCGGCGTCGTGCGGCTCCGCGTCCGTCGTCGGCGTCGTGATCGCCGGGATGACGTCGCGGGCAGTGCTTAGGCGCCGCCCCTGCGCGCTGACGTCAGTTCTGTACACGACTTTCCGCGCCAGGAACGCAGAGCCATGCAAGAAGCTGACATAGGTGTCTGAAAAATACTAGGGCCCTGAAAGGGATGTCCTTAACCCTAGAAATCAGTTCGCAGAACGGGGAGGATGGGTGGGGCGGTAAGGAATCTGTCACTAACTACTGTCTCTTACAGATATATCGTTACACAAGTTAGTAACTTGTGCATCTGAAAGAGACACGTTAGTGACAGATTCCTTACCTTAGAATAGATACCCCAGCAATACCAACCCCGGTGGTGGGTCTGCGAACAAAGATCAGACAAGGAAGTCCTGGAGGACAGAACGGCCAAAGAAGCCGTCCCTCCGGACCTGACTGTCAAGGCAGTAATGCTTTGTAAACGTGTGCAGCGAGGCCCACGTAGCTGCCTGACAGATAACCGGCAGCGGAACACCGCGGCCCAAGGCCGTGGTAGCAGCCGTTGCCCTGGTGGAATGGGCACGCAGCCCAACAGGAGGCTCCTTTTTAGCCAAAGAATAGCAGGTCTTGATGCACAAGGTAACCCAGCGGGAGATGGTCCTCTTGTGCACCGCCCGACCTTTTTGGCGCCCACGTAGCCAATAAAGAGCTGGTCATCCACCCGGAAGTGTTTTGTGCGGTCAATATAGAAGGAGAGCGCACGTTTTGGGTCCAGACGGTGGAGCCTCTCTTCCTCTCTGGAAGGATGCGGAGGCGGAAAGAAGGTGGGCAAAGTGATGGTCTGCCCAATGTGGAAAGCAGTAACCACCTTTGGCAAGAAGGACGGACGCGTCCGAAGAACAACCTTGTCTGGATGAACAGACAGAAAGGGAGGTTTGCAAGATAGAGCCTGGAGCTCACTCACCCGCCGAGCGGAGGTGATGGCCACCAGAAAGGCTGTCTTCAGAGTCAGAAGACGAAGAGGACAGTTATGTAGAGGCTCAAAGGGAGCGCACATTAAAGGTAAGAACCAAGTTTAAGTCCCACTGAGGCATCACAAACGGAACAGGAGGGAAGAGGTGAGTAATGCCTTTTAAGAACCTGTTAACAACAGGGGACTTGAAAAGGGAGGGCTGATCAGGGAGCCTGAGGAAGGCCGAGATAGCACAAAGATAACCCTTGATGGTACCCAGGGCAGAACCCTGTTGGGCCAGAGAGAGAAGGAACAGAAGGACCTCAGAAAGAGGGGCAGAAAGGGGATCCACAGCCTTTGCTGTGCACCATGCCACAAATTTGTTCCACCTGCAGGCGTATACCACCTTAGTGGAGGGACGCCTGGCTGCCAGAATCACATCACAAACTTCGGGAGGCAAGTCGAAAGGAATCAACTGCCGCCGCTCAATCTCCACGCAAGCAGGTGTAGACTGGACAGGTTCGGGTGGAGGACCGTCCCCTGCTGCTGCGACAGAAGATCCTCCCGAAGAGGCAGACGGATCGGGGGATCTACGCTCATATTGAGTAGCTCGGGATACCAAACTCTTCGAGCCCAGTCCGGAGCCACAAGAATGACTTGGGCCCGGTCGTGCCGAATCTTCTTCAACACTCTGGGTAGAAGTGGTATAGGCGGAAAGGCGTACAATAGACCGCAACTCCACTCGTGACGAAAAGCGTCGCCGAGCGAGTGCCGCCTTGGAAATTCCAACGCGCAGAACTGATGACATTGCGCGTTCTCTTCGGTGGCGAATAGATCTAACCAAGGCTCTCCCCACTGTAGAAAGAGTCCTTGCGCCACTTCCGAGTGAAGACGCCATTCGTGATCCATCATGCACCTGCGGCTGCAGGTTCGTCCGCCCTGGCGTTCAGGGAACCTGCCAGGTGTTGAACCACCAGGAACATGCCCTGGTGTTCCAGCCATGTCCAGAGGCGCAGAGCCTCCTGACAAAGGGTCCACGACCCCACCCCGCCTTGTTTGTTGCAGTACCACATGGCAGTGGTGTTGTCTGTGAACACCTGCACTACCTTCCCTTTGACAGAGGGAAGGAATGCCTTGAGTGCAAGTCGGATCGCCCGGAGCTCCAGAAGGTTGATATGGAGCCGGGACTCCGCCGGAGACCAGAGGCCTCTGATCTCCGCCTCTCCCATGTGACCGCCCCATCCCAGAAGGGACGCGTCCGTCACAACTGTGTGCTCTGGCTGGGGAAGGGAGAGGGATCTGCCCATGACCCATTGCCGGTTCGAGAGCCACCACTGCAACTGTTTTGCAGTCCCCTCCGAGATCTGGACGTGATCGGACAGGTCGCCCTGGTGCTGCGCCCACTGGAACTTCAGGTCCCACTGCAGAGCCCGCATATGCCATCTGGCATGAGTGACCAGCAGGATGCAGGAGGCCATGAGGCCCAGCAGCCTCAGGGTCATCCGTACCGAAACCCAGGATAAGGGCTGAAAGATCGGAATCATAGCCTGAATATCCCGGACTCGCCGTTCGGGAGGATAGGCCCGAAACTGCGTCGTGTCCAGAACTGCTCCGATGAAAAGGAGCTGTGGAGAAGGAATCAGATGCGACTTTGGCACATTGATGGAGAACCCCAGCGAGTGCAGGAGTTCGGCCGTAGTCTGGAGGTGGGAGACAACTGCCTGGGACGAGCCCGCCTTCAGCAGCCAGTCGTCGAGGTAGGGGAAGACTGAAACCCCTGCCCGGCGCAGATGAGCTGCGACCACCGCCATCACTTTCGTGAACACCCGAGGGGCACTGGTAAGGCCAAAGGGGAGCACGGTGAACTGAAAATGCTCGAGGCCTACCGTGAACCGAAGGTAACGCCGGTGGGCCGGCAGGACGAGGATGTGGAAATAGGCGTCCTGCAAGTCCAACGCTACCAACCAGTCTCCGGGGTCGAGGGCAGTCAAGACCTGAGCTAGGGTGAGCATCTTGAACTTCTCCTTCCGGAGGAAGCGATTGACGTTCCGGAGGTCCAAGATAGGACGCATGTCCTCCTTGTCCCTTTTGGGCACCAGAAAGTAGTGGGAGTAGCAACCACGCCCTACTTCTGGGGTCGGAACATGCTCGATGGCCCTCTTGGCCAAGAGGGCCGTGACTTCCTTCTGTAGAAGCACCAAGTGATCCCCTGACATGCGGTGGAATTGAGGTGGCATGGCTGGGGGGTGGTCTCGAAGGGGAGGGAGTAGCCCCTTCGGACAATGTCCAAGACCCACTTGTCCGAGGTGATGGGACGCCAGTGGTGAAGGTGATGGCGGACCCTGCCCCCGACTGGCGTGCTGTGCACCTGAAAGGAGGGACTAGGAGGGCTTGGAGGCCGCGGACGGGTTGGAGGTGGTGGCCTGACCCGCACGCTGGTTGCCCGAACCGCCACGGCGGTATCCACGTCCTCGGCCACGCGAAGGCGCTTGCTGCGCGGGCCGTTGGCCGGGCTGTGGACGTGACTGGGCGCCCCTTCCGTGGCCACGAAAGGGGCGAAAAGCAGACGTTTGCGGAGGGCGCACAACAGCAAGGCCCAGGGACTTAGCAGTAGCCCGTGAATCCTTGAAACGCTCCAGCGCATGGTCCGCCTTTGAACCAAAGAGACCGACTCCATCAAAGGGCATGTCCATGAGAGTATTCTGGACATCCCCTGAAAAACCAGTGGTTCTCAGCCAGGCGTGGCGACGCAGCGCCACCGTCGTTGCAAGCGATCTGCCCAGCGAGTCGGCGGTATCAAGGCCACAGCGGATGGTATACTTAGCCGCATCACGCCCTTCCGCAATAGCGCGGGTAAGCAGTGTCTGGACCTCCTCAGAACACTGCGGCAAAACATCAGCCACCGAATCCCACAGGGAGTGGGTGTATCGGCCCAAGAGGCAAGCGGTATTAACAGACCGCAAGCCAGCACTGGAGGAAGAGAAAGCCTTCTTCCCAAAGTGATCCAGGCGCTTGGATTCCCTATCCGGAGGGGCGGTAGGGAAGGCTGTTTGGGAGGCAGAGGCTTGGACAACCAAGCTCTCAGGGGTGGGGTGTTGGGAGAGAAACAGGGGGTCGCCCGGAGCCGGGCGATGGCGTCGGGCCACGTTCCTATCCACAGGAGCCCCTGTGGTGGGTTTGGACCAGGCACCCAAAAGAACGTCAGTGAGTGCATCGTTGAACGGCAGCACAGGCTCCGAAGAGGAGGCCGCCGGCTGAAGCACTTCAGTCAGGAGGTTAGTCCTGACGGCCACTGTAGGCAACTGGAGATTTAAGGCTCCAGCAGCTCTACGCAACACCGTTGCAAAATTAGCCCCCTCCTCCGTTGCCACGGGAGGAGACAGCATGCCAGAGTCGGGGAGGTATCCAGCCCACTGGCATCCCCAAGTTCCTCAACCCAGTCCGGGTCAAACTCGCACTGTTGTGTGAGAGGGTCGTCAGACCCCTCCCAGCTCTCCTGGTCCTCCTCAGGTTGAAAAGATGGAGGAGGAGGGACATAAGGGACCCAAGGCCTCATCGGCGCCGGAACCGGCGTCGGGCGGCGCCGGTCCGGCTCCATGTCCGGACCCGGGGAGAACCGGGGAACGACGCCGCCCGGAGCCTCGGACGGCGTCGGAAGCGGCACCGGGGACATCGGCGTCGGCGGAGGCGTGGTTAGGTCAACCGGCGTCGATGGAGGTTGCGGCACCACCGGAACCGGGGTCGAGGCCGGGGCCGGAGCCGAGGCCGGGACGAAGGCTGGTGGGACAGGCGACGCCGGGACCGGAGTCGACGGCGACGCCGGAGCAACCCCATCTGGGCCCGCGGGGCCCGAAGGCGCACCGGAGGGACCTCGAGGCCCGAAGAGGCGGGCCATGGCCGACAGGAATTTCTGTACTTCGGCCGGAGTCGCCCCGAACCCGGGAAGGACGGGTAATGCGGGGGCAACTCGACAGGCACGTCCGGGGCCGCGGGGGCGGGGACGGTGCCGACAGGGACCTCAGCCGAGTCGCGCGACCGGCGAGGCGAAGTCTTAGAGCGATGACGCCGCTTAGACTTCTTGTGCTTCGACTTACCGGAGGAGCGCGAAGACTTGGATTCCGACGAACGGCGGGGACTCCGCGTCCGGCCCCTCGACCTCTCCCGGGACCGGGGCTTGCTGCGGCGCGGAGCCGACTGCCGGACTTCAAGGAGCTTTCGAGACCGCTCTCGCAAAGCCTTCGGATGAAGTTTCCGGCAGTCAGGGCACGACTTCGTGTCGTGGCCTCGGCCGAGGCAGAAGAGACACTCGAGGTGGGGGTCCGTGATGGACATCATACGACCACATTCCTCGCAGGGCTTAAAGCCGGGCATCCCTACGACACCTTAGGAGTCGTGAAGACTCGTTGAAGAGAACAGTGAAAAATTTCACAAAAAGATAGTCAAAAAGTGACTAGGGCACTGCTCTTCCCGGATCTGCGCTTACTGGCGCGGAAAAAGAAGAACTGACGTCAGCGCGCAGGGGCGGCGCCTAAGTACTGCCCGCGACGTCATCCCGGCGATCACGACGCCGACGACGGACGCGGAGCCGCACGACGCCGCCTACCGACGCGCAAGGGTACTGCTACGCAAAAAACTTTCCGGATCCAGCCTGACGCCTGGGGATATTCTAAGGTAAGGAATCTGTCACTAACGTGTCTCTTTCAGATTCAAGACGTAGTACATGTGGGGCGGCCAAAGAGTTTAAATTGCAAATTTGACGCAGGATTCGTCCTTCCGCCTTATCAAAGGAGAGCCAGTAATTCATATCCAATACCTCCGCAGCATATATTAGTGAAGGAGGGATTTTAACCTTAAAAACTGATAAAACATGGCCAAAATGGCGTCTCCCACAAGTTTTTTAGAATCTATTTAATGCACTTGCCTGGGAGACAGCCTTACTAACACAATATTTAATGTGCTCCAAATCTCGGCCTGTTTTAGAAAAAACCTTCCCCAAATATAGGTACGAGTCAACCAATTTCGGCTTTTCAGAACCAAGCATCAATTTTAGACATCTCTTTATTCTGAGCCCCTTCTTGCGGAAGACTAAAATCTTGCTTTTTGGAATATTAATTTTCAAGAAATGGGCCTCTGCATATTTACTTAGGGCATCCAGATGACGTTGCAGGCCAATGGGCGTTAGATCGAATATTGCAACATCATTTGCGTATAATAGAGAACCAACGGGCATTGTACCGATTCTGGGGGCATCCCCCCTCACAGAATTCAGGGCGCCGGGGAGATCAGCAATATACACAGAAAACAAAAGAGGTGCTAATAAGCAACCCTGCTTAAGCCCATTGTATGTTCTAATTTTACATGATAACCCCCGAGAACCTCCCTTTAGAACTTGGCACCAGGTATCTGTATGCAATTCCATAATAAGGCCCAGAAGATGATGTGGTATGCCAAGGAGAAGGAGCTTTCTCCACAGCGTTTGGCGATCCACTTTGTCAAACGCCGTGGAGAAATCAATAAAAGCTGTATACACTGACATACCTCGTGAGAAAACATATTTCTCCACAATAGTCTGAACGACCGCTATATTGTCCAGGGTGCCATGGTTCTTTCTAAAACCAGCTTGTTCCGGTGGTAGAATATTCTGGTCATACCCCCATTGTTGTAAATGACGACAAACTTTTTGCGAATAGTTTGCCTGAGGCACCCAGCAGGGCAATCTGACTAAAGCTAGCCAGCAGGGTTTTCGGTCCTTTTTTGTACAGAGGGACTATAATACTCCCCTTCCAAGAGGAGGGTATTTTATTCATAATAAACAGTAGTTAAACAGTGGCTCTAAAAAATCACCCCATGCATCTGGCTCCTTTTTGATTAGTGCAATTGGGATTCCATCCG
This sequence comes from Calotriton arnoldi, assembly GCA_963921515.1. Taxonomy (NCBI): domain Eukaryota; kingdom Metazoa; phylum Chordata; class Amphibia; order Caudata; family Salamandridae; genus Calotriton; species Calotriton arnoldi. Next base: position 35,301 of record CAWUFW010004506.1, on the reverse strand, counting down.
GCCCTTGTGCGCCGGAGGTTCTTGCATTCTTTATATAGCTTACCACTTCCTCTCCAGACGAGGGGCCAAATTCAGTAAATTCGGTAAAAGTGGATTTAACCCCATCAGTCATCACAGGAGAAACTGGGCTGTTATTTTTGTATAATAGGGAGATGTAGTCCACCCAGTCCTTCTCTGGGATCGGAATGGGTAGAGCCCTCTGCCTAGAGTCACAATATTCCGCGATCAGGTGCCAGTACTTTGAGTCTTTGGCTCTTGCGGCTTCCCTCAGCCCAATCCACTTGGCGTCAAGCTCCCTTCTTTTTCCACTAAGCATACAGCGTCTTCTTACTCGCTTGAGACGGTTAATTTCCTGCTGCCGACCAGTAAGGAAATGTATATAGTGTTTTCGGACGAGACGGTTAATGGCTTGATTTAAAGGTATCAAAGGGGACGTACCCTGTTTAGGTAGACGAGGTTCAGAAGATATAGAACTTAAATTACATATCTTCTCCATTTGGGCCTCAAAGAAGTATATAATATTGGCGTGAGCAAGACCCTGCTTTTCTACATAAACTTTCTTCACAATCGAGCCTACTTCAGAAATGTTTTTTTGCGTCCAAAAGGATCGACCATTTGCTTTGTTAAACGTAGCCGTGCCCTGACCAATATTCCCCGGATCCAATATGGGTAAATCAAACTCCACTGTCATACCCACTATGCTATGTCGCTCCATATCGACGGGAGGACAAAAGTTCTCACAAGCCCCAAACATTTGATAAGTCTAAGAGGCTCGGAGTGTGATGAGAGTGAAAAGTGAAATGTGCTATTTTGTCCGCGGGCACTCTCCCGTTTAGAATAACCAGATCTAGACTTCTGATGCTATCAAGCAGGAGGAACCCCCGTTTGTCTGTTTTTATTGTATTTGGTAATAAAATCTCGGGAATGTGCCAGTTTTCCTCTTTGTCAGTATTGGCATAAATACCAGATGCAGAGTTCGAGATTTTGGCATTTAGGTCCCCCACTATTGTCACTAGGGGGCATTCTTCCCTAATAACTATATCCTGAATAAAAGAAAAAAGTGCACTCAAAAAATGATCAAAATTTCTCCCAGGTGGGATATACAAGTTTGCCACAAGGAAGGAGGTGAACCTGCCAGAATCTCCCAAACATGCCAACTTCACACACATACAAAGGTTTGAGGGGTGGCAGAAAACCTTCTGGTTTCAATTAATGGAGTTTTTAAGCAAAATGGATATCCCCCCCCACTAGCGTGTCCTCTTTCTGAACGCTTGGCAGGGCAGGAATAAACAAAGTAGCCATCGCATTCAAACTCTTTAGAGGACCACGTTTCTTGTAAGCATATGATTAAAGGGTTCATAGTTTTCAAGGAGTTCAGTTTCGTTTCATTGGGTCCCAGGCCGGCCATATTCCAGGACAAGAGTAGCCCACCCAGGCTACCTCAACGGAGCATTCCGTGCTACTTTCGGATGAGTGTTATTCAGAGCTCTTGCAACCCAGCTCCACTGGGCGGATTCATCTTCTATGTCCGGGGTCTGAGGGGCAACTGGCACACCGGACACAAAATGTATTGTGCGTCCCCTCCTGTCGACGGTGACCACTATATCTTTGGTGTTTGCCACAGAGTACTCAGTATCAGGGCCCAATGCATCTAGCGCCACTGAATTAATAGCCCTTGGAGCTTTCAGATGATGAGTTTTAGAGCCCACAGTTTGATATTCATCATGTTCTATAATGGATGTTATGTCGAGCCCTCTTTTAAAAAAAATGCTCACAATTCTGCAAGACCAGATCAGCCACTATCAAGGAGCCAAAAGTGACCCTAGAATAAGGAAGAGTGTCTTGTACATTAATCATCACGTTTATAATATCCTTACTTGCTATCAGCTTTAATGCCTCTAATTCCGAGAATAAGCTAAGTATGAATCCTCTGTTTACCGGAGTGGATTCATTATCAAATAGCCAGTTAAAATCCACAATAGGAGATAAGTCGGTCTGTACACTACTAGATTTATTTGGAGCGTCACTCCAGGGGATCCAAAGAGGGACCCTATCGGTGAGGCAGATCGCTTGTGTATCACCATGTGGTTGGATGTTCAAGTATGGGACAATATTGGAAGTTGATGCCTCAATATTTCTATTAAAAGAAGATGTGGTTCCTGTGGGTGTTCTATTTAGCCCAGCCTGCGTAATAATTGGAAGTTGGGGCCCTCCCTCTAAGTTACCATCCACCCTGGAATCAATGACCCCAGACCCTGGCTGTAGCGAGGGAACCCCATAACCAATTCGCGTTTCCCCTCCCAGTTGATCAACTATCTCATTAGGCAAGGAAGAATTGATTGCCTGGAGGGTCTGCGACAACCGGGTTGGTGGGGGTACTACTGGTCCAGAGTTCCAGAATCTCCCAGCTGGTACCATGGGCGCTCTGGTGGGATCTCTTGGGTTGCCATCTGCTAACGGAGACTTGGGGCCTTCCTTCTCCATTATTAGATGAGTATCGCTCTGGCTTTCCAAGATCCGGGAAAAATGCAATTTTGACGCTTTTCGTTTAGGGAATCGTCTCATTTTTTTTATGTTTCTTTTTCATGTTTTCCCCTTATGATTTATTACTGGGCTGTCCCTCTTACCTACTTTCAGTCTTCCCTTCCCTGGCAGTATAGGGGAGTGTACCTGGGTGCCTATAGGGGAGTGTACCTGAGTGGTGGGAGAGATTAGAGCCTCCCCCTTCCCTCCCACCCTCCCTACCTGCTTGATTTGCTCGGTTTGGCCCCTGGTTTTCTCGACTTCTCCGGCGCCCCCATTCTACCCTTCTTAAACAGAGGGAAGATTTTCAAGGTGGACTTCTCCGGTGGGAGGCTCATTTCTGCCTCCTCGAATAGTGTACTTAAACAGAACTCTTCCTTTTCGAGATTGCACAAAGGAACCATGGGGGGCACCAGGAAATGAGGAGTTCCTGCCTGTACAGAGGCGTCTCTCGAGTCTCCCGGGTGAACATATGGTACTGGTCTATTGTTTGGCCGTTCTACCATCTGGGGGTGAATCGTAGAAGTAGGTTTAGTAGTGTCAGACTTATTTACCTTTTGAACTTCAAACAGCATTACAGAAATCATTTCCAGTATGTGGTCAGAGCTCAATACAGATTTCTCTAATAAAGACAATATAGAATTCAAGATTTTTTCAATACAAACAAGATATTCTGAGGGCACACCATCCCTCTCATCTCCCCATTTCGATTGTGAGCCAAGCAGAAATACCTCATGGACAGACTCCATAGAAGTACCAATCAAATGACTTGTGCTACAATATAAGAAAGGCATAGAAAGACGCCTAAGAGAGGAGCTTACAATTTGAGTGTTTTTTCCCTAGGTCCGCTTATTAACTGCTCATCCTTGTGCATAAAGTCAAGATGGTCTCCCCAGTCCCTTGTTTGAGCTTCTATATCAATGCCCGGGAGTGTAAAGTCTTCCCCTGGCGTTGGCACTTCATATAATGTTGCCTTCTCCACCATGGGAATATCGCCTAGGTGATCATCCAGGCCAACGTCCTCGCATGATCCCTTATGGGTGTCCCCCCCTGGCTGGTGAGACAACCTGTAAAGCCTCAGTCATACAATCTTTCCTTGACTGCTTTGACTCATTTAATGAAGTGATTGGCTGACTCTGCTGAATAACAGGGGGATCAAAGTCCAATTGTGCACAGGGGGGAGCGTCAAGCGGTTGCTCACTAGGGCCGTCCTCCACTCTTTCAGAGATCTGAGCCCAGGCCCGGGTCCCTTCACAAGACTGCACCTTGCACCCCGCAAGACTACCAAGGGTTCCCGGTGCTTCCGCGAGGGGCAACGAGGAAGACGTTGCAGGATGGAAATTGAAGGTCTGGCCTTCTTGGACCACTGCTGCCACCTCGGGAGCAATCCGGGGCATCTTTCTGAAAAAACCAGTAATGACAGGGTGGGATTTATAGCAAAGTTGCTGTAATTGTCTGGTGCCACCAAACGATCTTCTCAATTTATGGGATTGACTTGGAGAAGAGGAGAGCACGCGTCCCGAGCGTAATTTTCTCAAGGTCATCTCGCACGGGCTTACGGGCTTAGGTGCCTGCCTGGCTGACTCCTACCTCCACTCACTCAATCCAATTAGCACGCTTCGACTTTCCGACCACGTCAAACCCTTCGCTCTTTATACCGCTCTCCACTCGTCCGTCCACTATCTCCAAACTGGATCCAGAATCTCCAACTCTCATCTCTCCGCTCTCACTCTGTCGCCACTGATGCCTTCCTGCTTCCTGCTGCACTGTACACTGCCTTGCTGTGTCTTCCAGAGAGTCGAAGACCAGCCTTCAACTAGCGGGCTGAAGCTTAGGCCAAGGCCAGGCTTACGCTTGTAGTTGTGGCTGAGATAGGGCTATGGCTAAGATGATCTCTCGCCAGCTCCTCTCCAAAGTGGCCGTGTCCTCTCCAAAGTGTCCGTGTCTCCGCAGACACCACTTGCCGCAAACTCAGACCCAGGGGGACTCAGCACAGCACTGTACGTCTCTGCACGGTGACTCAACGCAACGCGAGCAGTCCTCCTGTAGTCCTCCTCCAGTCCGTAAAACTGTGCTGTGATCAAAGTGGAAGAAATAACCTTCTCAAACCGCAACTTGCTTAGGCGTAATTGCACTTGCACTTATGGCTTACTTCTGTTATTACTGGAGTGCTGCCTTTTAAACTGGGCACGGTTGTGCTCTTTAAGGGGGAATAGGGCTTTTCCAGCGGGGAACAGGCAAAGGGGAGGCAAGCGGGGCACACAGGACGGGGTCACAGGCTGCACCCGATCTAATCGGGCCGCCTCCGCAACACCGCCAAGGGCTCGCTCTTACTGCGGCCGCCTGCTAATGGCGGCCGTGCTTGCCGCGGAGGCTGCCTGCCTGTGACTAGACTCTTCCGTTAAGCAGGGGGGGGGGGGACCTTGGAGCTGGTACTGCAGCTGCTAGGCATTGCGGCACCCGCTAAGGAGCGAAATGCTCGCCACTTTTTCTGCTCCGGTTTCTGCTCCGCTCACGTGATCTCCCACCACCACTCGCTCGCTCGCACTGGGGATGGGGAACTATGCACAGAGACACCAAATGTGCCCCAGGTGCAGACTTTCAGGCACTGTGGAAGTGCACCCACCCAGCTCCAATACACTAAATCCTGTCTGGGAGGTGGTCACACCTCCCTGTGACAGGATGCCTATTGTGCTGCCTTCTTCTGCTCGAGCTTGGCTCAGCAGCAGGAGGGCAGAAATGTGTCTCTGGTCTGCAGCATCCATTTTGTGCTGTCCGGGTCGAGAAGGCTGGCACCGGGAAGACCAGTGACCCCACAAAGCTCGCTTCAGAAGGGTGGAATCATACCTCCCACACCTGTTACCGGTGTAGAGGTATGATTCCAAGGTGTTTGATACCAAACACGACATGTTTTGTTTCAGCCGTTCGAGATAGCATTTACCGCGAGGTTATAATGCACCTCTACCTATATGTCTGGCTGAGTCACAGACAACCCGGGAGAATGGTCTCCAAAGGCTGCAGAGGGGCTCTGCTCATGCAGGGGCACCCTCTCACGTAAAACCCAGCACCCTGCCTTCAGGATTGTTAAGGCCTTCTATAGGGGTGACTTATAAGTTTTAAGTGTAGTGACCTATATCTAAAGTAAGTGGTGCAAGCACCAGCTTACACAGGCTGCAATGGCAGACCTGTAGTTCCATTTTGCATGGCCTCTTATGGGTGGCATAATACATGCTTCAGCCCATGGGAGGCCTCTGGGGTACTTATGCCATGGGTACATGTGTACCATATATTAGGGACTTATAAGGGTACCCCAGTATCCAATCTGGAGTGTACCAAAGTACATGGCATATCATTTTAAGGAGAAAGCAGATAGACTGGGGTCCTGATTAGCAGGATCCCAGTCAGACTAGTCAAAACAGTGTAACATCAAGCAAAAAGTGGGGGTAACCATAAGAAGCAGATGCTACTTTCCTACAATATACATCTCCTGTAAATAATTAAATCATGTATGTATCTATGTTGAAAATAATTAAATCATGTATGTATCTATGTTGAAACCAGATAAAAATAAAACATTTAGATCCAACGCAATTTCATGATTAATTTATGAGAAAGAATGTCAGAAGATGGGTAGGATAACCCTCTCATGTCCTGAAACTTTCCTTCACAATAGTGAGGACATTTTTCATTCTATTTCAGGACCAGAGGTGATGATCATGCATGTTCAAAACGTATTTACAACCAAAGAAGCCACTCCTGCAATTGGGCTTATCACATGATATTATGTGCGATAACGCCCAGGAGCTTGGGACAGTTTCAGTACTTGTGACACAGGCATATCAGAGGAAGGCAGAAGAAGGGGTGGATGGAAAGAGGAATAGAATGCAAAAAGCTGGAGCTTTGTCAACCTCCGGCAACACTTCGGAAACGCACCACAACGTGCGATGCGATAAAGATTCATTTATGCGCTGCAGAATAATTGTACTGGTGCAAATACATGTTAGTTTAACGTTATAGTTTTTTCATCTCTCTAGCCGGGATAAACCCTAAAATGTAGCTCAAGTTGACATTAGTTCAGGTGCATACTTGAAAACAGAGCAACAAAGAATTAATTTAGCCTTAAAAACAAATGTTGACAGAATCAAAAGAAACCGCTTGTTAAAATGTTATAAATCTTGGGAGTTAACCTAATAGTATAGCTTACAAAAAGTTGGCGAGAAATCATAGGAAGTAAATCCTCACAGACGACAACTTTGTGAGCAACGACCTAAAGGGAACTTCTACAGAGAAAGCATCAGTAAGACATAACAGTAGGTTAAGGTTATGAAATGTTCCACAATGCAGAGGAGGAGCCGAAGGCAGGTTAATGGACACAGAGTAGGAAAATTCACGGCAGGCAGTTTAGGCACACTTCTGAAAGTGTAAATTCATATTGTTATTCCAAAGCACTGGCGGTCACCGGTAGGTAGTTACAGTCAAGACCTAGTTTCCATAGGAAGAGCGTTTTTTCATTTTCCAATAATTTGGAATTGTTTGACGAATTCTCGCGAAATTTTCATAACTAGTACGCAAGTCACTTCAGCTGCTGTCTTGAAAGTTTCGGGGTGATCCGTCAAGTGGGGGCCGAGAAAAAGGGGGGGGTCCCAAAACACTTTTTCTCCATTTTAATTTCCATAGGAAACTTTAGACACGGCTGCAGCCCGAACTGCTTAACGGAATTACATTAAATTTGGCAAAAAGGTAGCTCTTGGTCCAGAAAGCACCCTTTTTGTTAAATGGTGTAAATCCCTTCAGTAGTTGCTAAGAAATTTAAAGATTTCTCAGATATACAACTGTGGCCGCGGTGGATCCACGACCCTTCACGATCTCGTAGCAGAGATATGACTGGCTGCCAACACTTCAAACCAGGAAGTGTTGGCAGCCATCTTGTGACTCAGTTGAACCGAGTCACAAGAAAAAACGTTAAAAAAAGAAAGAAAAGGGGGCAGGGTAGAAACACCCTGACCCCCTAGGCCTGTTCAGGGGAGGGCCAATTTAAAAAAAGAAAGAAAAAAAAAAAAATCGACAGGAATTGCGGTGGATCCGCGAATCCGGGCGAATTGTTTTTAAAAAACAAAGTTCGCTCTGCCGTGCTTTGTTTAATTTAGGCCCCCGGGTGGGCCAGGACCTGGGGGCAGTAAAAAATGATGGGGGGGGCCGCGCGTGGGCCCTCCGCAGACTGCCACCTCACTGGGGCTGATTCAGTGAAATGGAGGGGGGGACGTGGCCCCCCCGCAGCCCAGGGACCACCACCTCCCTGGGGCTATATTCAATTATAGTGCGTGGGAGGGCTTCAGCCCCTCCACGCAGCCCCGGAGACCGTCACCTCCCGGGGCTAATATGGTAAAATGCACCTGGGCCACGGCCCCCCCCCCCCTGCAGCCCCAGGGACTGCCACCTCCCTGGGGCTATATTCGATTATAGTGCTTGGGATGGGGTCCCCGGGGCCGAAATAGGCCCCCTCCTATTTATTTAAAATAAAAAATGGCAATGCATCTGTTGAGGCCCTTATGAGTATCTCACCAAAACTTGCGCTTTTAATCAGCCTAAACAGTTTCAACAGCAGCAAAAAATACTGGTGAACTTCTCTGACAGAATAAAAGAGCAATCACTAAAAAAAAAGCAATATCAGGAAATGTTTTAAAGTGAACAATTATTTCCAAGTTTTCCTAGATATGACCACTGAAATTGCTACAAAAAGGAACTGTTAAATTACCACATAATCCATGCGTTATATTCAGGAGTACGCTTTAATCTGTAGTACAGTTCTGGTCCTCAAGAATAATGACCATCCAAGCATTACATCAACAGCCACCCCACATTCTATATCCCAGAGCCAAAACAGCACATGCAAAGTGTTTAAAGAAACACAAGCTATGCATTAAATGAGAGATAAGAAAATGTAACACATTTCCCTCCAGTAAATAAAAACAAAATAAAAAAAACTAAAACTTCATATAATATAAGAATGTATACAATTTCCTAACATAGCAGGTGGACGTCTCACCCGAACATGACCTACACAATGTATAAGCTTATACAAAATCTCCCAACCTAGCAGGTGGATGTCTCACTCGAGCATCACATTTAACATGCGAGGCCACAAAATCGCCTCTTAACACTTCTGAATTACTACTTTCAACCACCACCCTTCTTTCACCATCAGTAGTTAAATCAGTATCTTGCCTCACCAACAATGGCATGTAGTGAGCACAATTTTGCACAGATATCCCATCACCAATTCTCACCAAGTGCTCTCCTTGCTCCTGGTCAGGGTGCACCTCAATCCCTCTCTTACATTTATAGCCAGTCTTCTCACATTACAAACTTTACTATCCTGGGTAAGAACACTCCTTGTACACTTTAATAATTCTCTTAGCTTTGTCAAATCTGGGTGCCTTTTTGATTGCAAAACCTGGTTTGCGCTCCTCACCCAGTCCCCAATGGCAAAAGTGGGTACGTTGACCTTCCATTTGGCATCATAGGCTTCTTTAACCCTCTCCTGCTTCCTCTTCACTCTCTCACTTATCTCTTGTATTTGAATTTCTTCATGGCTCTTGCCTAGTTTCTTCTTAAACCACCAAGGACATAGTGTAGAAACGGGATTCCTCCCTCTTAACAACCTAAAGGGACTGACCTCTGTGGTACTCTGAGGAGTGATGTAATACCACCACAATTTTTCTCTTAGTCTGTCTCTCCAATTGCCACCACAACCACGCACCCATAGAATATTTTCTTTCAATACACGGTTGAATCTCTCAAACAGTCCGTTCCCTTGTGGTTCATACAATGCCATGGTGATATGACAAATATTACTGTATTTAAGAAAACTCTGCATTTCCTTAGATATGAACTGTACTCCATTGTCTGATACCAACACTTCAGGATAACCACCTTTAGCAAAAACTTCTTTGAAAAATTCAATGGCGAGACCAGAAGTGGCTTGAGGCACTAATTTCACTTTCGGACACTTTGAGACATAGTCGACAAGGACCAATGGAAAGCGGGCTTCACAGGGCAACGAGTATAATGGCCCGGAAATGTCAAAACCAAGCTTCTGTCATGGTAAACTCAGCCATGGTACAGGCTCAAGAGGAGCTGGACTTAACTATTTTTCACTGTTGGCTCAAACATCACACTCCCTTACAACTTTGTCCGCCATCCTGTCAAGTCCTAGTCACCAAAAACACGTACAAGTTAGTCTCTTCATGGAACACCAGGATGTCCCTCATGTGCCAACTGTGGAATAACATCCTGCATGTCCTTAGGTGGAATGCATTTCCCTTCTTTGAAAAGCAAATCTCCTTCGACTTCCAATTCCTCAGCCACTCTCCAAAAAGACACAAGCCCTCCTTGGAATAGCTTTTTTACTAGGCCACCCTTCCATAACATATTTCTTAACGTTCTGCAACAAAACATCTGTCCCTTCACACTCCTTTCATTTCTCCTCTTCAATTTCTTTGAATTTATCAGTAAGATACTCTGACACTGTGGTAATCACATCAACTCCAACCTCTCCAATACTATTCATGGGATCCTCATGTGGTAAACCTGAGAGACAGTCCGCCATTACATTGCCTTTCCTTGGCACATATTCAACTGTAAAGCAATACTCCTGTAACCTTGACACTAATCTCGCTATGCGTGCAGTGGCATTCCAACCACGTCCTGGACAAAGTATCCCAACCAAAGGCTTATAGTCAGTTCTAAGCACAAATCGTGCACCCCAAATGTAATTTCAAAAGTGCTCAATACCCCATATGCATGCTAATAATTATTTTTCCATTACAGCATATCTTCTTCTCAGTTTCAGTGAGTGCGGGAGGCAAATGTGACATTCCATATCTCTTTACCACACCTCTGGAGCAAAACTCCCCCAATCCCATACATGCTGGCATCCGATGTAACTATGCACTCAACCCCCATGCGAAAAGATTTCAATGTGGGTGCTGCAGCAATTTAATTCTTAACTTGATCAAACGCAGACTGCTGTGTCTTAGTCCACACAAATTAAAACATTTTCAGAGTGAGCGCTCTAAGAGGCTTCATCTTTGAAGCAAAATCCTTAATAAATTTACTATAATATTCACAAAGCCGTGCAAAAGATACCAACTTTTCATGATTACCAGGAGCAGAGCCTTTGATAATGGCATCAAGTAACGACCTCTTAGGTACCACGACATTCCCTGATGTAGTATGTCCCAAATACTTCACTGATTCAGAAAAAAAGTGACATTTCTCCTCTTTTAATGTCAGTCCAATTTTCTTCAGCACACTACACACATCTGTCAAACATTCCATATGTTTCTTTTCGTTTCTAGAAAAAATCAGCACATCATCTTGAAAACATTTGACAAATTTCTCCAAACCCTGGATTAGACTAAACATAGCCCACTGAAACAGACGCCACAGAGGCTAACCCAAAAGGCATTCTCTTAAATTGAAATAACCACTGCGGCATAAGAAAAGCAGTAAGGTGGCAGGAATCTTCAGTGGGCTCTATTTGAGGATACGCCGACCTCAAGTCCAAGGTGGAGAAAATCTTTGCACCATCAAGCATACAATCTCATTTATATTAGGTAGAGGATGACAATCTACCACAATATTGGCATTTACAGCCCTTTGGTCCACACAAAGCCTCAACAAATTATCATGCTTGCGGGCCAAAACAATGGGAGATACCACTGATGACTACCTTCTCTATAACCCCATCATTAACCATCTCCAACAACATCCCTTTAAGTTCTTCTCTAAAATGAATGGGTACATTCTTCAGTTTCTGTACAACTGGGCTGGCATTCCTTTTTACCTTGATTTTATGACCGTACCCTTCTAATAAGTTTTTCTGAAAACACTTCTGGGAAATGAGACACAATCCACTCCTTTTCACCACAGTTTTCCACCACTAGCACTGGCTCCCAGGATTCAATATTATCCCCAGGTTCCACTGGTCTCTCCAGTCCAGCACATTCACACATTTGGCGCAAGATATAGCTTTACTCTTGCAGACCTCCCTTTAAACTTTATTTCTACCTCAACAAACCCCACAATGTTTATCGCAGTACCATCAAAACTCTCCGCCACAATATCGGATACCATCAAATTAGCCACACTCCATCCCGTCCCAACCTTTTCTAGAAAATATCCACATGTAATGATAGTCCACAAACACATTAATTCCATTCTAATGGCATTCTTGGATAACCACGGTGTCCTGGATTTCTCGCAGAATGGTTTCCGCCCAGGTCACAGCACGGAGACAGCTCTACTTGCTGTGACCGAACATCTGCGGTCCGTTCTGGATGCTAGGAACACCGCGGCACTGATACTATTAGATCTTAGTGCCACGTTTGATACGGTCTCCCACCAGATTCTACTACATCGTTTGGAGGAGGCCGGTATCATTGGCTCAGCTCTAAAGTGGTTTCGATCGTTCCTCTCTGAGAGACCATTCCAGGTGACCGCCCCGCCTTTTCTTTCTCGTGTCCAGTCTATCGGACAGGGTGTACCACAGGGCTCTGCTCGGAGTCCTGTACTATTCAATCTATATGTACAACCATTGGCTGTGGTGGCCAGGGTCTGGGGTCTCTCCATGGTCTCTTACGCTGATGACACGCAGTTGGTGGTGGTTCTCTCCGACGACTCTACACGGGATGCTCCCAAATTTAGGAGCAGTCTGGCGGCAGTCGCTGAGTGGATGACCGCCAACTGTCTTCAGCTCAACGCCAATAAATCTGAGGTGCTGGTAGTGGGGAGAGATACTGGGTTATGGAGTGAGCAATGGTGGCCGAATATCCTTGGAGTGCACCCACCCTAAGTCGGTGGTGAGAAAATCTAGGGGTGTGGCTGGATTCGACCCTCCGCTTTCAGGACCATACCAAAGAAAGTGGCAGGCACGTGCTTTGGCTTACTCTGGGATTGAAACCCCTGCTGGGGTCACTTTGACCCGTCCACCCGACAAATGATTGTCCAAGCGGCTATCCTGTCATGGCTGGACTATGCCAGTTCACTCTACCAGGGGGTAAATAAGGCAGAAGTCATGCGTCTGCAAAGGGTCCAAAATGCGGCAGCCAGAGCCCTGCTTGGGCTCCCTAGAAGATGCCCGACAACCGGTGCCATTCGACGGTTACATTGGCTGCCTATGGCCAAGCGTATTGAATTCAAGGCCCTTTGCCTGGCCTTTAAAATTCTGAAGTACTCTTCCCCGGGTATTTTGGCCAATCTGGTAGTGCCTTACACACCCATGCCAGTATGGGAGAACAAGGGTACCCCAATATATGAACCTGGGGTTAACATATGTTTAGGCCAAACAATGGTTCAAAGTTGGCCACAGTGGGTCCAGAGCAAGAGGTGAGATCCCCAAGGGGATTCTGAGAATTAATTATAAACCAAGCAGTTTGTCATACTGGGAAGGAAGAGTAGGGTAGCATATGTTGTGTAAAATGAACAATTTATTTTACACAAGTTTTTCTTAGTATTGGGGGCACTAGAGAGCAAGATGGCTGCACCTTAGTGCTGCTCCGCTGGTCTCGGTCACTATTCGGCTAAAATCCTGCAGAAATTGCCACCATCCAGTGGAACAAAATATTATTTGGGCTGCACTGCGCAAGTGGAACAATTTGCTGGCGCCGGTGTTGAGCTTTAAGACTGCTATGCGAAGTTTGTGGTGAAAACGCTTGTCTCCCAAAATGGCGGCCCCCGCGGGTGCTCGGCGAGGAGATTGAGCTGTGTCCTGTTGCCGATCGGCTGTGTGCCTGAACCCGACTCCACCGTGCATCTAAAATCCCCGATATCAAAGCGTAAGCGCTGCTGCTGGGCTGCATACGCTCTGCTGAACTGACTTGCTTTCACCGGGGCGCCGCGTGGTGCGATACGGCCCGGCTCCGTGCGTGTGTACACGGTGACTGTCTGGGTGGCGCGGCCACACTGTGAGCGGATGCGGGAGCGCTGTGGAGTGGCGGTGAATGGGCCCTGGCTGAACAAGCCGCTGGGTATTCTCTCATGTTATTTATGATTACGGCGCGTAATACACCAGCACATCGTGCCTTGAGTTTGGCGGCCTCGTAATCCCCGCTGTGTGTGCGGCGCCTCCTTGAGATACGGGATCGCACAGTGAAGACGCCTCTGCTCTAGAGGTCTGGCTGTACCATTATACATCGTGGGACGCCTTCGCTGCCTTTCCATTCTTGGGCTTCACCCTGCCTCATTTGCCCTGACCTGTCGCTGATGCTACCCTCCTGGTTGCTCCTGCTTGCTACACGTGGCCATCTCCCTTCTAAGCGCCTATGAGGCTTGCCTGATTGTCTCTCCCTGCTGAACAACATCCTTTGTGAGCATTTAGCTGCTGCCTGGAGGTACGAGGGGGACATCTGCCTGTGTTCAGGGTGAAGCGCTGGGACAGTGGATTGCTTCTGACTTGTTGTGGGGTCCGCCTGGCTGCCTGTCCGTGTTTGGGAGCTGTGAGGCTGTGTCTACAATATACGAGGTTGGCGGGCGCTGACCCACCCACGTACTGCCCTGATCTCCCGACTGCGGAGGGTTGCGACATTACCCTGCTGCGGCTGCTTACGGACTGGTCATCTCCTGCGCTCCTTGGGTGACACTCAACGTGCTGGGTTGTGCACTGGTCCGACTGTGATACTGCCTTAGTTTTGGAGCAAACATGGGCAAAACAGATAAGCAGCAGGCGAAACTCAGTTTTGAAACCCGACGCCTCACGAAATCGCAGGCTCCCGCGACGTCGGACACTGAACTGGAGTTGGGTGCGGGTGCTAGCAGTCGACTGGAGCGGATGATGCTCACTATCGAACAGAGATGGGTGTTCAAATTACGCACGGACATCGTAGGGCTGAACGATAACATACCATGGGGACATTTCCTGAGATAAACCAGCCATTTGTACAGAGAAAATGTTGCAACATACCCCCATCCTTTTTTGTCAGGTGGCCTTAAGCGTATCTCTCCCTGACCATCCCTTTAGACTACAAGGATAATGTGTGGGCGAGTGACGACTAACAATTAATGGAAGGAAAACAACCCCAGAGATCGGGTACATTTATGCAAAATGGATGTATGCATGTCTAATTGTGACGGTTTCCATTATCCACCCCAGAACTGCCACCTTGCCTATAATGCGCGTCAATTGCTAATTACCCCACCCCCCCTTTTTAAATAACACCAGCTAAGTATTGGTTGATATTGTGTATATATATATATATATATATATATATATATATATTCACTGAAAAAACCATAGGTTTCAGGGGCGTTATAGTTAGTTGGACATTTCACTCGTACAAAACCATAGAAATTCCCCCGTTATAGTTAGTTCAGCTAACTATAACTCGCGCGCCCGCAATGCACTGCTGATGGCGTCACATATTACATCACTCATGACATGGTCAGTGACATCACTCATGACATCACTGATGACATCTCAAATGACATCACTGATGACATCACTGATGACATCATCCTTGTGATAGAGTGGCAGACCTCCTCTCACCCTAATATAACCTTTGATACACACACTCAAAAATACAAACTAACATTTTCAAAACAATGGACATACCAATACCAGTTACAACACACCTATTCAGTAATTCCAAGATCTACACACACATCCACTCATTCACCAACAGTCCCTATACAGTCACTCATACATGTACTCACTCATCATATGTACTCATACACCTATACATCCTGTTACACACCGCCACTCATCCATAGAGTTACTCACACACATAGTCACACATGCAAACAAAGTATCAAACATCCATTTACTTGCATATACAGTTATACACACACTACCACACTTACTTCTACAGAAACTTACACATACTTACTCTCTTAAACAATCACTTATAGAAACACCTACTTATTTGTACAGGAACTCTTCCAATCTCTCACTCTCACATATACTCACTTATATACACCAATACTCACATATACTAGTTTTAAAACATATGTAGTTACTCATAAAGACACTATTGAGACAGTCATTCACTCACTAACACACCCATACACATACTCATCCACCTATACAGTCCTGCACACATGCTGTCTTCAACACATACAAACAGTGAGTCACTCATTCATGCATCTATGCACTAAGTAATACCCCCCACCGAACCATACAGACACTCAGACACTCATACTGATACTCAAAAAACCAACTAATAACCCATATAGACACTCATGTAGCTACTCACCAACCCATGCAGCCACTTATACACAAAGTGAGAGACTGATACAGATATTTTCATATTTAAACATTACTCACTAACCCATGTATTCACTAAGATACACTTAGTCAGTTATACAATCAATTTTACAAAACAAAATCATCCATTTAGACACTTATATACCCATTTATTCTTCCATCGACCTTGAGATATACATATATAAAACATATTTAATTTTCAGAAAAACACACATTCACTGGATGATGTCATCAGTGATGTCATCAGTGATGTCATTTGAGATGTCATCAGTGATGTCATGAGTGATGTCACTGACCATGTCATGAGTGATGTAATATGTGACGTCATCAGCAGTGCATTGCGGGCGCGCGAGTTATAGTTAGCTGAACTAACTATAACGGGGAATTTCTATGGTTTTGTACGAGTGAAATGTCCAACTAACTATAACGCCCCTGAAACCTATGGTTTTTCAGTGAATTTCTAAGGTTTTTAAATGCTAATTTCTAACTATAACGTGCCTGAAACCTATGGTTTTTCAGTGAATTTCTAAGGTTTTTTAAATGCTAATTTCTAACTATAACGTGCCTGAAACCTATGGTTTTTCAGTGAATATATATATATTTATTATACTATGTATACATGTGAAAATGTCTCGGTCCCCTGTTTGCCTCGGTGGCACGGAAAAAATGGGTGGAACTGACGTCAGCACGCCGACGAGGTTCTCTTATGGCTCCGATGACGTCATACGGTGTCGCGAGCGGAGCCGTGCTATTATGACGTCCTCGTTGACGTGGGAGAGCTAGGAAAGAATTTCCGTGGAATGCTGGTGCAGGGATATTCACCTAAGTGTTCAGGCTAGTCCTTTGGGAGCAACTGTTTATGTTGCCACTCCAGAAACCGAAACCAGTGATCCGAGGGCAGAGGCCCTGCAGATGGCACACGAGGTGGGGTGCCCAGTCGTGTGCACCGGCGGGGCAGCGAAGTGACAAGCACCACAACCCACAAGAAAGGTAACGAGGGCACTGAATAACACAGGATCTTCTCTTTGTATCTGGCAGGAACAACGAAGTTAAAATGCCCTAGTACCAAAATGTAGAATTAGTGCTACAACGGTCTTCAAGAGGACCTGCGATGCCGCTTCTGCCTCCCGTACCCTGGAGGTGGCACATGGGTCACGCGGTACGGTCATACTGCGGTGGGACGCACACTCGTTGACCTCTCATGGCACTGCTCCACACTTCAGGAGGACGCTTTCCATTAGCTATGTTTTCTGATGACATGTCGCGCCGGCCCCGTCCAACAACAGAACTCCTTTAGATCCAAACAGACTCTTCCACTCTCTCACCGGAAGTGAAACCAGGCCACGCGGACACTTTCACAATACAACAGCCGGGAATGCACTTTTCGGTAAAAAAACACATTCCTTCCTCCTAATTAATCAAATAAACGTCTCACTGAAGAACAGGGGCCAGCTTCGATCGGTAAACAGCCGTTACAACGACTTTTTACTTTGCGATACCATTACAACGCATGCATTACCACGCATGCGTTGTACATCACGAAGTCATTACTACGCATTTTTTAGAACGCATGGTCATTTACCACGCATGCCTTTACAACGAATTTTGTTGTAAAGGTATGTATGGTAAATGACCATGCGTTCTAAAAACATGTAGACGATCCATGTCGTTGTAAGGAAACAGAGGCTGTTCCGTTTCCTCACAACGACGTGCACCGCCCCTCAGAGATCGACGTGAAGCAGGAACCACGAGGAGAGAGGAACCACGAGGAGTGAGAGGTAAGGGGGATTGGGCATGGGGTGGGGTTTCTTTTCTAGGGTTTAGGGTAGTGCAGTGGTGTTTGGGTAGTGTAGGGGGTCGTGCTGGGGGTAGTGTTTTAGGGTTTAGGGTAGTGCAGTAGTGTAGGGGTCGTGCTGGGGGTAGTGTTTTAGGCTTTAGGGTAGTGCAGTGGTGTATGGGTAGTGTAGGGGGTCGTGCTGGGTTAGTGTTTTAGGGTTTAGGGTAGTGCAGTGGTGTTTGAGTAGTGTAGGGGGTCATGCTGGTGGTAGTGTTTTAGGGTTTAGGGTAGTGCAGTGGTGTTTGTGTAGTGTAGGGGGTCATGCTGGGGGTAGTGTTTTATGGTTTAGGGTAGTGCAGTGGTGTTTGGGTAGTGTAGGGGGTCGTGCTGGGGGTAGATTTAGGGTTTAGGGTAGTGCAGTGGTGTTTGGGTAGTGTAGGGAGTCGTGCTGGGGGTAGTGTTTTAGGGTTTAGGGTAGTGCAGTGGTGTTTGTGTAGTGTAGGGGGTTGTGCTGGGGGTAGTGTTTTAGGGTTTATGTTAGTGCAGTGGTGTTTGGGTAGTGTAGGGGGTAGTGCTGGGGTAGTGTTTTAAGGTTTAGGGTAGTGCAGTGGTGTTTGGGTAGTGTAGGGGTTCATGCTGGTGGTAGTGTTTTAGGGTTTAGGGTATGGCAGTGGTGTTTGGGTAGTGTAGGGGGTCGTGCTGGGGGTCGGTTTAGGGTTTAGGGTAGTGCAGTGGTGTTTGTGTTGTGAGGGGGTCGTGCTGGGGGTAGTGTTTTAGGGTTTAGAGTAATGCAGTGGTGTTTGTATAGTGTAGGGGGTTTAGGGTAGTGCAGTGGTGTTTGTGTAGTGTAGGGGGTCATGCTGGGGGTTGTGTTTTAGGGTTTAGGGTAGGGCAGTGGTGTTTGTGTAGTGTAGGGGGTAGTGTTTTAGGGTTTAGGGTAGTGCAGTGGTGTTTGTGTAGTGTAGGGGGTCATGCTGTGGGTAGTGTTTTAGGGTTTAGGGTAGTGCAGTTGTGTTTGTGTAGTGTACGGGAGTAGTGTTTTAGGGTATAGGGTAGTGCAGTGGTGTTTGGGTAGTGTAGGGGGTCATGCTGGGGTTAGTGTTTTAGGGTTTAGGGTAGTGCAGTGGTGTTTGGGTAGTGTAGGGGGTCGTGCTGGGGGTAGTGTTTTAGGGTTTAGGGTAGTGCAGTGGTGTTTGTGTAGTGTGGGAGGTCATGCTGGGGGTAGATTTAGGGTTTAGTGTAGTGCAGTGGTGTTTAGGTAGTGTAGGGAGTCGTGCTGGGGGTAGTGTTTTAGGGTTTAGGGTAGTCCAGTGGTGTTTGTGTAGTGTAGTGTGTCGTGCTGGGGGTAGTGTTTTAGGGTTTAGGGTAGTGCAGTGGTGTTTGGGTAGTGTAGGGGGTCGTGCTGGGGTAGTGTTTTAGGGTTTAGGGTAGTGCAGTGGTGTTTGTGTAGTGTAGGGGTCATGCTGGGGGTAGTGTTTTAGGGTTTAGGGTAGTGCAATGGTGTTTGTGTAGTGTAGGGGTAGTGTTTTAGGGTTTAGGGTAGTGCAGTGGTGTTTGTGTACTGTAGGGGGTCGTGCTGGGTTCTAGTGTTTTAGGGTTTAGGGTAGTGCAGTGGTATTTGTGTAGTGTAGGGGTAGATTTAGGGTTTAGGGTAGTGCAGTGGTGTTTGGGTAGTGTAGGGGGTCGTGCTGGGGGTAGTGTTTTTGAGTTTAGGCTAGTGCAGTTGTGTTTGGGTAGTGAAGGGGGTCGTGCTGGGGTAGTGTTTTAGGGTTTAGGGTAGTGCAGTGGTGTTTGGGTAGTGTAGGGGTCAACCAACATGAATTTGTCCTTGTGTGATGTAACCAATGCTCATGTAAAGCACTCCAATACCTGACCAGTCTGCACTATATAAAACTGCAAAAAACAAAAAATAAAAAGTGTTTTGCACACTTCTGTCATTGGGCTATACGTGGGCTACCTCTGGGTGATATTTGTGCTACATTTGGGCTCTTTTTTCTCTGGTGGCCATCTTGGAAGACTTCTTTGTTATGAAGTTTCCTGATTTCCTCATTTACTACAGTCTCCTCAGTAGGAAATGCTTTCAGTTTTTACTTTGATTCCATCAAGAAGGCATTCAGATGTGTCACACATTTGCCATAAATTCAGAATGTTAGCACTCTAGTTGTTCATTAGATCACTGTAGTAAAGCTACTGCTCACCAAGGAGTTAACTGGAAGTCTACTGCTGGTATTGAAAGTGATTGTTTCAGTCTGCATGTCAGAATTTTCTAATGAAATAGAAGAGGATTTGAGATCTCACTTAAAACATGCCCTAAATTTTCTTTTGCAGCACTAACCATAATTTCTATGGCAAAATGAACCCCCTCATTTTGTTCCTTTTTAAATTAAATGTTTTAAGTGTTACCAGTTTATTCCAATCAAGATGGCTTCAGGTGTGCCATACTTTTGTCATAAGTAAGGCTGTTAGCACTCTAGTTGTTCTTTAGAACACTCTGGGAAGCTGCAGTAGAACACAAAGGCATCAACTGACAGGCTGCTCCTGTTGAAATATAACAGGAAGATATTTGAGATCTCACTTAAAACATGTCCTAATTTTTCTTTCTACAGCACTAACCATAATTTCTATGGCAAAATGAACCCCCTCATTTTGTTCCTTTTAAATTAAATGTTTTAAGTGTTACCAGTTTATTCCAATCAAGATGGCTTCAGGTGTGCCATACTTTTGTCATAAGTAAGGCTGT